>CM062290.1:149527738-150097265 GCA_031216915.1 Pictodentalium vernedei | reverse complement strand
AACACCCGTTTTTCACAATGAGTTGTGCACGCTCAAAAGTGGCAGTGTTCTTTCACAATGAGTTGTGCACCGCTCAAAAGTGGCAGTGTTCAATCAGTATCTTTCTGATGATATTCAACCACTGTGAAAACTATATGTTGTGGGCGTGTTTCAGACAACTATTGACAACAGCCTGCACACTCATTTGAAACAAGTGACAGCTTCCAAAAACGAGGTCAACAAAAAAATAAACAAGTCAGTTTTGCTTGGGATAATTTTTTAATAAAGACTTATTACACTGAACACAGACATAATGTATTACACAAAAGACGAATTTAACAACACAAAAATCTCAACTCCCAAAAATATACATAATACAGTATTACATTTCTATTTGGTAAGTACAGTGTTGCAACAAGTCACCTATTTTTCCATTTGATGCCTGTAAATTTGACGTCTTGTCTCAAACAAATTTTGTCCAATTTGAAACTTGGGAGGTGGGCTTTGACTCGAGTAGGGCACCCTGGTTCACAAATCTGAAAAAAGCGTGGGGGGGGGGGGGGGAGGAGTGGGATGAAAGGGGGGGGGGGGCTTCGACATGAGTCAGTACTTTATGCATATCCTTCAACTCCGTTGATTCAGCAGATTCTGTTAAAGATCAAACAGTCTCATTGCAAAATCCTGCTAGTAGCACCTCTGTCATCACAGAAACCTTGGATCAATCTTCTCAGGTGTCTGTTATGGGACATTCCCCAGAAGCTTCCTCCACGAGAGGACCTTCTTTATCAGGGGAAGTCATGTGCACTGCATCACAACCCGGAAGGTCTCAACCTTCACGTATTTCCGTTGTGCGGTCCTGCTTGCACGGAAAACAGTTTACAGGACTTGCAGTGGACGCAATTTCTAACTGCAGGAGGTCCTCCTCTACGTTGAACTACGCAGCGAAATGGAGGGTTTTCTTCCGTTAGTGTCAGGATCAGTCAGTAGACATTTATGATCTGTCCATACCAAATATTGCCAATTTCCTGGTCTACTTGTTTGACAATCTCAAACTGCAGTCTGTCACTATTAAGGGCTAAAGGTCTATGTTATCAGACACGCTCATCATGATAACTTGGCTATTGGATCAAATGCTTCATTGTCCAAACTTGTTAGAAATTTCTCTATTAATAGATCTAGAACCCTCAGATTAATTCCCAAGTGGAATTTGGCTTGGGTTCAGTTGAAGCTCAAGGAAGCTCCGTTTGAGCCTTTGGACGTTGTGGAGTTCAAATTCTTGACCTATAAAACGACACTTCTCTTAGCCTTTGCATCTGCTAAAAGAGTCTGTGAACTTCATGCTTTATCTGTTGATAAATCTCACTACCGTAGTGTGGGTAATACCATTACGCTTATTACGGAAGTGGGATTTCTGGCCAAGAATCAGATTCCAGACAAGGAGCCTGAGCCTATTATTATTAAGGCTCTGCTGTCCTTGGACAACCGTAGACCTTTTCTATGTCCAGTTAGAACTATGCGCATATATAAACGTCGATAAGATTTTATTAGAAAAGGAAGAAAACGTTTCTTTCTTTCATTGATTCCTAACAGAAAAGTTATTTCTGTTCATTCAGTCGCTACATGGATTCAGTTGGCAATACGCATTGCCTATGAAAATCTATCTTCGAATCAACGTTCAGTTAATAAGATATCAGCGTACGAGGTTAGAGCACTGTCCACTTCCTGGGCTTATTCTAACAGTATAGCCATTACTGATCTCATGAAGGCTGCGTACTGGACACAGCCCTCTACATTTACCAAGTTTTACCTGAGAAGATCTCTGGTGACCTTAGATCTTCAGATCCTATTTCTGTTGCTCAGAATGTCATCCATTAATGGTTACATCTATAGTTATTTAGGCAGTCTGTTCCAGCATTGACGCTGCTCCGCTGCCCTCTTCGTTCTGAGGACATGTACCTCAGAACAAGGGGAATGTGGGGGGGGGGGGGGGGGGGGGACGTTTTTTTCCCTTATGATCATCTGGCTTTATAGTGAAAAGCAAGGGAAGACCTCCTCCAGTGTCAGTAGTCCTGAGTCGGTGCTGGGATGGTTTTAATGTGTAGTTCGGTGTAAAGCAATAACTATGTCTCATTTATGTACTGTTTTTAAAGTGTAGCTCACTGTGAAGAATTTGTATATGTTGCGTGTCAAACAGGCGTTAATATACAATCCTCGGACACTTTTAAATGAGTATAAAGAGTCTCATTCTCTGGACAATCTTTGTATATTGGTTTTCCTTCACTGAATTAGCATAATGGGTTATGCTGGCATTAAATGGAGAATTATATATTATGTTATACTCAATTACATTGTTGGTGTAATGCCTTTCTCTTTTCCCGTAAAGGAAAAAGACATATATAATTTCTATCTTCTCATATTCTCCTGTAGGAGATATCCTTTACTGAAGTAATTGAGAGATTGGATTTTCCTTTATGTCCTAGGCCCTCCAGCCTTTTTACGATTCAGCTAGTCTGGCCATTGGTTGTTGTATAAAAATATTATAAATTTTAAGTAATTTGTATATTTTTTTATATTTACCAATGGCCCAGATGGGTATGGCCCTCCCATGAGTGGGCACTCATTACCTCCCCGCTGTTTATAACACTTAACAGGCAATTTATAGAAAGAATGATGGTTGGCGCCAATTTCGGTGTCTTCCTGGATACTGCGCATGTTCAGATCTGAAAAGTATGGAGGACCAGATAGGACATCAATTTTAAGGTTTTGCATGCAAATTTGGGGGATTGGGGGGCAAAATTTGTGTTTGGCCCTGAATTATTTTTTGAGTTTGCACCAGCTAGTCTGGGCCATTGGTAAGTATAAAAAATATACAAATTACTTAAAATTTATAATTTTCCAAATTCTACAAAGAAATCATATATTTTTAGCTTAACTTGACAAAGTCAAGATAAGCTAGTGCCACACATGCTGAAGTCTGTGAGTCTGTTCACATTTTCTTTGGCACAGGCTACACCCTGTAGTTCTTGTCTGATCATAATGAAATTTCATATACAGGTTCGAGGTCATGTCTAAATGAGAACGTTCCCTTTTGGTTATGATCAGTCATCTGTGAGAGCCTAAAACCTGAAAACCTTTAGCACAGTCTACAGGTCGTATTTATGAAGGGATTTCATTGTATCTTGGTAGGATGACTCAGCATAATGTCTAGATGAGAACATCCCCTTTTGGTCATGATCAGTCAACCGTGATAGCTTCAAGACCCCGAAACCCGAAAACCTTTAGCGCAGTGTACTCAGTTTGTCGTATTTATGAAGGGATTTCATTGTAACGTGGTAGGATGACTTCACATAATGTCTAGATGAGAAAGTCCCCTTTTGGTCGTGATCGGTCAACCCTGACTGCTGCAAGAGCCTGAAAACCTTTAGCACAGTCTACACATCGTATTTATGAAGGGATTTCTTTGTAACTTTGTAGGATGACTCCGTATAATATCTAGAGGAGAACATCCCCTTTTCGTTGTGATCAGTCTATTGTGACAGCTTTGCGGGCCCAAAGCCCAAAAGCCTTTAGCACAGTCTGGAGGTCATATTTATGAAGGGATTTTATTGTAACTTTGTAGGATGGCTCTGTATAATGTCTGGATGAGAACGTCCTATTTTGGCTGTGATCAGTCAATCGTGACAGCCACACAGACACGTGACCTAGATTTGTTTAGCAGTCTGCACTTCATATTTATGAAGCTATTTCATTGTAACTTGGAAGGATAACTTGGTATGATGTCTAGATGAGACTCGTAGTTTGGTCATGGTGAGTCAGCCATTACCACCGCCTGGTCACTTGACCTAGATTCCTTTAGCACTGCTTACTGTTTTTATAAAGGGATTTCGTTGTAACTTGGTAGGATAACTTGGTACGATATCTAGATGAGACTGTCCTAATTTGGTCATGATCGGTCAACTGTGACCGCCTAACCGTCACCTGACCTAGATTCCTTTAGAAAAGTCAACAAGTTATATTTATGAAGGGATTTCATTGCAGCTTGGTAGGATGACTTGTTTTGGAATGATTTTACTGTAATATGGTAACTTTGGTTGACATACGTTAACTGTTAGGACCACATCAACCCAGGTCTTAATTCTTTAGAACAGTCTACACTCAAATTATTCTTATTGAAAACATAGCATACAGGGAACAGAAATTAACATATTCTCAATTATCACAATTCTTGTCTTATTTCATAATCCTTTCATAAACATTGAACATTATCCTTTTCATCAAACACTACACACAGTCAAGTTAAGCTACAGTCTCATGGACACTTTCATTCATAGTAATGGAGACTTCGTTCTCAGTTGACCACATGTGCAGCTTTTGCAGATATGCCTTGTGAATAGATAAAGTTTGCCCAGTTTTTCAACTTTCAATGATGCAACTTACATTCCCTTATTTGATATGAATGTCAGATGATTGTTCCAATGTTATATTATTTGACCTTTATTTAGAGCAAGTTTGATGTACTTGTATCATTGACAGGTCATAAGTTATCAGTTTGAAGTAAATAAGGATAGCAGAAATGCTCATCTAAAGACTATATAAACTTACAGATTCTAAATACTTACTGGTATAAAAAATCTAATGGAAAGACTACCAGTCTCTTTTAACCCATAACTCTTTAAAACGCACATGGCTGTAGATGACTTGACAGAACTTCAATGTCTTTGTTAGCTTCCTATACAGGCATTTCAGACTTTCTACTACCTCTTCAGCCTGTGAGTCTTGCAACTTAGCAGTGATTTATGTTCAAGTACTGGCTGCTGTAGAGGCAGCCAACACTTGACTAAAACCATTGTCAAAGTAAATTTATGATGTAGCTGCAGGATTTCTTAATTATATATTGAAGTAACTCTTCTGTGACACGAAGTTTGTCAGACATATAAAGGCCTTTTAAAGGATAACAGCCCCAAGCGATGATACTAAAGAATGGTCTGTGGTACAGGGTTTCCCATTCTGTGAAATGGCTGCTAAAATGTGGAGGAAATCGCTCTATTGAACCTTCTTCCATCAAGGTGATATTCAAAATTACATGTCTGATTGTTTGGCTGATTTCCAAAGAAATGAGTTTTATCTTACAATTAGTATGTATTGGGTCCCTGATTTCCTGAATATATCATGTATTGGGAGCCTCCGATACAAAATCTGTATCCTGAAACTGCATGATACAAGCACACACTCAGTAGTGATTTGTTTGCATTACTATTTATAGAACATTACATACTTTCAAAAGGCATTACGAGAGACCATTTACATTTCTGTATGGGACTTTAGGAACAGAAAAATTCTTCTCAAAATTATAATTATTAAATTATTCAACCTCATTACTAATATGTGTCTGTGGCTGAATCATTGGAAGCATTCAAGTTGAAACATGTCATTTACAGTGCACATTCTTTTCAGTATGTTAAACAAATGTGCTCATTAGGTCTAAAAAAGGTAAAAATCTTTTTCTCAGGCCCTCTTTTACATGGTCCTTTTGGCTTCCACATACCCTCTTTCTATATCCAATGCAAACTTTAAAAAATGAAAAAATTAAATGGTTGATGTCTGATATTTTACCCAAGTTAATAAAATTGATAAATTTGTTCCTTGAGTGCAACAAGGCTTTGCAATGCTCTAGCATTGCAAGGCCTTCTTGTACTCAATGGTCAAAATACACCATCCATGCTATTCTATAGATTATGAGGCCTACAACATAAAACAAACCAAGAATGTGAACTTTTGGTATCAAAGAAACGATTACAAAAATAATAAAAAAGAAAATAAAAGACCACCCTGTCCTCCAAAGTGCTGTATCAAAGTCTCGCTCTTGTTTCTTAGGCTATATCTCAACTCGTCAAGATATGGCTTAGAAACAAGAGCTTGACTCTGATACAACATTTTGTACATAAACATAAATGGTGATAATATGTATGCATTGATCAGGTGTACTGTTTTGGTTTTTACAGAGAATTTTCTGGAGGTTGGAGAATGAGACTTGCACTAGCTCGAGCTTTATTTTCAAGGTGAGTACATTTGTTTCCAATAACCCAAGATTTCCAAAGATCTTTATTTCTGTGTTCATGATATCATCAGGCATGAGCTCACCGTAATATAGCCTTAGATGCTGATGTGGCATTAAACACCAGTACATACCGTACTGACCTGTCTCGAACCCCATGGGGTGTGAGCAGTGGAAAAATATAAAAAGTGGGAGGTGGGTGTTACAACCAGTAGTGTATAAATTTACCAGTAATGTCAAAATCGACCAGTAATGTTGAAAAAATTAACCAGTAATGTCGAAATCAACCAGTGATGTCGAAAAAATCGACCAGTAATGTAAAAATCCGTAATGTCGAAAAATTAACCAGTAGTGTCAAAAAGTGACGACCAAAATGACGATATTTTTATACTGTACCAATGACCCAGACATAGCTGGTGCTAACTCTTAAAATATAGGGCCAAACACAAATTTTGCCCCCCAATCCCCAAAATTTGCATCTAAAACCAAAGAAAACATGTCCTGAATGGCCCTCCACACTCCACCTCTACTGCGCATGCGCAGTGTCAAGGACGTTCCGAAATTGGCACCATTAATCATTCTAAGTTTGGCCCTTCATCAGTTAACATCTGACTGATCTTTGTGCTTGTAAATCTCAGTTTAAAATGATGCCAGACACATAAATATTAGTGAAATGGTGATTCTAAGGAGGATAGAGAAGGAGGAGAGGAAAAATGTGTGACAGAATATTATCAGGGCTGTAACTTAAAATTTTTTAATGAAATTATGTTAAGTTACCTATTTTCGAGGCAGCAGCCATTTTGTTGTCATTCTGATTATTTAGTTACACTGATTTTTCAGTGTTTTCCTCTCTCCCTGTCCTTTAAGTACCCCCTTGCTATTCTCCCATGCTTTTGGCATAGTTTTTGTAATTATTATTACTAAATTTTCTTGGGAGTTTTAGCTTAATAACAGAATGAATTCTGTTCTTTCCCCATGTTTACGTCTTCACCTACGGGTGGTTAGGCGTTGTGTTCTGCATCTACCATCTGATGTTCTGCAGTTTCTTCCCTGGAAGTCTCTGTTTTGCATCAGATAGTGTATTTTTGGTAACTGATTCCGGGCCTGCGTGCCTGGAGTCTTATTTTAGTGTTTTTACATTCATTGTTTACATTTGCAACAGCCCTCTGTGTGAGGGGGGGATTTCTGGAAAATAATATCTTGATGTTATTTTAATCATAACTAGATACATTATTATTGTTCGTAAGTGTTGAATAAATTGTTTAAAATATTTTTAAAATTTTTGTCCACACTTAGGCTTGGGATCCATTGGGGCTCAACGTTACTTTTCAGAAACTTGGGCTGTTCTGAAAAAATATTTTTTCAAAATATTTTGATTTCAATTATTTTTTCTATATTAATGGATCATATTATTATTATGTATTTTGATTGCCAGGGGTTAGTGCGAGTACCAGGACTTGTTTTCTTTTCACATTGAAAGGACATTGATCAATTGTATTAAGAGGAAGTCTTCCTCTGACTTTTATAATCATTCTATATGTGGTCAGTGTACTCGCATTAACTCCTGTTCTGTATCGTATGATTTCGATGACAATATGGGAAGCGTATGTCACGGTATGTTAGTGGGGAATTGGACACTCCGGTCCTTTCCCCGTAGGGTCACTCTACTTTATCAATTTCTATTTCAGACGATCAAGATTAGGGTGATGTATCTGTGATGTCTTCCAACAGTGTGCCTCCATCGTCACAATTAATGAAGGGCTAGCGGAAAAGTGCTCATGTAAATACGCCAATTGCCTAAGAGGACCCTAGTAGGTTCGACGGCCTTTGACGTCCGCTAGCTCGCCCGGTGTAGCGTCCATTCACCGAATGGTTCGGCAGCCGGGTTCGTCCGTTGCGGTCTAGAAGGAATTTTGGGGTGATGCGAGCACTATAAATCAACCAAATGCACACCCAGTGACGGCGGATCAGAGGGAGAACGGAGGAAGCCTTTTAGTCCGGTTCATAGCTCGTTCTGGTCCATCCGGACGGCGAGCGAGAGAGGCCCCTCTCTCGTACAACAACATCTGGCCCCAGATGTTGTGGTACAAAATGTTTCGCATTCGTAGCATACGTCCGTCGCTCGGGACGCTCCGACATATAGTCAGTCCGGAGAGACTGTCAATAAGGCTTCCTCATTCTCATGGTAGCGCACACGACCGCTCTTGGCTACGTGACCTCGGATATCCAGTCAGCTTTGCCAGTCAGAGAATCATCGGCGACCAGGTCACACCATCCGGTAGCCAGGGACACGAGGCCTGCAGACTCCGGACGTTCGCATAGGAAGTGTGCGGGAGTCAACGTACACGGAGCTTCCGGCGGCAATGCATCGTAAGACCGCTACTGCACAGGCCTCGGGAACGGACGTGCTTTCCTAAATAGCACAGTTTATCGCAGCATCCCAGCATCAACTGAATCTGTCGCATATTTTTTATCCGACGATGCTGGGTCGGGACGCTCCGCGGAAGCGGGTACGGACGTCCGAAAATTTCATCCGGTCCGACGGGATACCGAAAGGGATTTGGAGGGTTTCGAGATTTCCCTTTCGGAACAACATATGCTGTTGTGTATGTCATCTGACTTGGTCTTCTACAGCTTCTTTCGTCGGACCAGAATGCTGCGATGCCGGATAAGAAACTGATAGCGTCGGTGGACTTAGAAATTTTTGGTTCGGTTCAGGGACATCGTCCCTCAGTTCCGGCATAGTCCAATAAAGTCACACAAACTTTCGAATTATTGAACGACGCTATATATATTATTATTATATGCTTGCTATAACCAAGCATTTCTGGTTTCTTGTTCGCAAAGTTACGGAGATGTCTTTCAAAAGTGTGCCTCTGTCGTCATAGTTAATGAAGAGCTAGCGGCAATAAGTGCTCATGGAATATGGGAGTGACATTCGCTTGCTCACCCGGTGTAGCGTGCATTCATCGAATGGTTCGGCTGCCGGGTTCGTCCGTTGCGGTCTAGGAAGGAGATTTGGGTGATGCGAGCACTTTAATTACTTTAGTACTCACCCAGTGACGGCAGATTGAGGACAGATCGGAGGAAGCCTGTTAGTCCGGTTCCTGGCTTGTCCAGGTCCATCCGGGCTGTGAGCGAGAGAGGTCCCTCTCTCGTCCAACAACATAGGGGACCACATGTTGTGGTTCAGATATTTTACATTCGGAGCATATGTCTGTCGGTCGGGACGCTCCGTTATATTGACAGTCCGAGAGACTGTCCATAATGCTTCCTCATCCTCACAGCAGGGCACACGACCGCACATTGGCTACGTGACCTCGAGTATCCGATCAGTTTCGTCATTCAGTGATTCCACGGCGAATAGGTCATGCCATCCGGTAGCCAAGGGACACGAGGCCTATACACTCTGTTCGCTCGCATATTGGTAGTATGCACGGGGTAACGATCACGGAGCTTCCAGCGGCAATGCATTGTAGGACCGCTTCTCTTCAGGCCTCAGTGACGGACGTGCTATCCGAGTTAGCACAGTTGTTTCGCAGCATCCCAGCAATCGACAGTTTCTTGGTCGAATCAGGAATTATCCGACGACGCTGGGTCGGTGCGGTCCGCGGTTGCATCAGGTACGGACGACCAAACGCTTTATGGTCCGACAGGATGGCGAAAGGGATTCGAAAGATTTCGAGTTTTCCCTTTCGTAGTATCGGAAGCTGCCATTCATATCTTCTGGCATTATCTTCCAGTGATTATTATTTCTGACTACATTGCTGCGATGTTGGATAAGAGACTTATAGCGTCATTGGACTCGGAATTTTGGATCGGTTCAGGGGCATTGTCCCTGACTTACCGACGCAGTCCAATAATTTCATTACAACATGTGTTTTATTTTTCGACGCTATATATGCATACAAGCCTGCTACCAAGCATGATAGTTTAGTTTCTTGTCCGCGTTGCTCATTTCTGCTGTTTTATCATTTATATGAATAGTTTATTTGGCAGAGCAGGGCATACCGAGAGTTCATATGCGTCTAGACGGTGTGGTTAAAGACTGGAAATATTCTTTTTCGCTGTCTATGTCTTTTCCAACCTCAATGTTGGAAACGACAATGATGTCTAGTAGACTTAACTTAGACGCTTTATCATACGTAATCCACCTTACTGAGGTGTTATCATTACGTCTTCAAGAAAAGATTTACGGGATATTATTCTCAATGTGATTTCTTTTGAGGGCAGTAGTTTGTTCACGTATAACTCCGCCCTTCAGTGGCTGATTGGAGTTGGTTAGACGTGACGCAGCCCTAGCTACATCCACGCGCGTGGATAGTAAGGTTAAGAACTCTCTCAGAGTCGCTTCGTTCTCAGAGAAGCTTCTTTTCGACGGCAACTTTTCAGCAATCCATGAATTGCTCGGTTTACACGTTCTCTTGTCTATCTAGTGTTACAAGAGATTCAGACTGGGGCAAACATTCGGTGGTTGACTCAGAGAGTGCCACTGCAGTTGCCGGACCCGAGTGTTGCAGTTATGACGTTTGCCAGTCAAACAGATTGGGATATAATATTGATCCCAACGGATTCGAAGTGCCAGGGTCTTTGGGTTCCGCAGTCTCTTAGCAACCAATTATCTTCCGCGGAATAATGTTTTTTTAGGCTTGCTTTATGTCATTGCATGAACATTATTCAGAAACGCATGCCCAAATCCTGTCCGTTAATTCGACAGTAGTGGCGTATCTCCGGAACCAGGGAGGCACTCATTCGTTTCTGTTATTCAATTTAATGGAAAGAATCCGTCTGTTGGTTATAGTACACCAAGTTCTGTTTCGGTCCATCATATTCCGGGTCGTCTGATTGTTTTACCGGACTCCCGTTCACTTAGGGGTCGCTTGTTGCTGTCAGAATGGACTCTCAACAAACAAGTATTCAATCAGATTTGCTATCTATGGGAGCGCCCAATGATGATTTATTTATGACACAGCTTGCTAATCAATTGCAGACGTATGTGTTAGCTTGTCCGGATCTCTGAGTTAATGTTGTTAACGCTCTATTGATCTATAGGACGGAATGATAGGATACGCGTATCCTCCGGCGCTGTTGTTTCAGCAGGTATTGCTAAGATAAACAACCACAATACATTTCTGTTGATAGCATCTCTATCTTCACAGAGACCATGGGTAATTTACTCTGTTGTCTACTGTGGGACTTAACGTGAAATCTTCCTCAATGAGAGGATCTTTTTTCGCTGGGTAAATCGTGTCATCTTTTTCACAACCCGCAAGGTCGCAACCTTCATGTATTCTGTTGTGTGGTCCGTATTGCATTGTAAGCATTGTTCTGGACGAGCTTTGGACGCGATTTCTTCCTATAGGAGATCCTCTTCTTCGCTATTTTATGCGGCTAAAGTGGAGGCTCTTCCGTCGTTGGTGTAGGGATCATTATGTTCATATTGTTGATCTCTCCATACTACTCATTGCAACTTTTTAGTATACTTGTTTGACAATATCTACTGCAGCCTGTTATTATTAAGGTTATAGGTTTATGTT
Organism: Pictodentalium vernedei; assembly: GCA_031216915.1. Classification (NCBI taxonomy): domain Eukaryota; kingdom Metazoa; phylum Mollusca; class Scaphopoda; order Dentaliida; family Dentaliidae; genus Pictodentalium; species Pictodentalium vernedei. The sequence goes on along the minus strand of CM062290.1, from coordinate 150,085,694 downwards.
ACCTCATACCTATGCACTCTAGGATAGTTTACAATTGAGTCTTATGTCTCTTTATCTAAGTCAGTTAGTAACTTTTTGATAAATAGACTTAGAATCTTTAGATTAAATTCCTATATGGAATTTAACTTCGGTTCTTATTTAGCTAAGTAATCATTTGAGCCTCTGGAAACAGTAGTTTTCAAATTCTGACCTTTTAGACAGTAATTCTGTTGGCTTCTCTTTTACTGAAGAGTCAGTGAATTTCATGCACTATCGATGGATGATTTTCACTTTCGTAGTTTCGGAATCACTACTTCCTTTACTATTTAGGTTGGATTTTTGCATAAGAGTTAGGCTCCTAATATTCGGAACCTATTGTTATTAAGGTCCTTCCGTCTTCGTACGGGCATAGGCCTTTACTCTCTCCGGTTAGAGTTTATGTATTTATAAACAGATATCTGTTTATTACTTCGGGCGTAAGCTTCTTCTGTCTTTGATGCCTAGTAGAAGGACGTTACGCTCCATTCTATTGCTAATGGATTCTATTAACTATCGATACTGCTTATGGTATATCATTGACTCAGCAGTTGTGCTTAAGATTTCGGCTCATGAAGTAAGAGTTCTTCTACATCTTGGGCTTACATTAATAGTGTCGCTATTATAGATTTTTGAAGGCTGCTCATTGCGCTCAGCCATCCACATTCATGAATTTTTATCTCAGAAATATCGAGTCCATTTCTGGAGGCCTCTATTGTTAGGTCTATTATCTACTGCTCAGAATGTCATTCACTTTACAGTTGCTACTATAGCTAGGTAGGCTGTCTGTTTCGGCTGTGACTCCATTCTGCTGCCCTCTTCGCTCTGGGCTATTTGACCCAGGGCAAGAAAAAGGGGTGGGGGGGGGGGGGGAGGGTGTTCCCTTGGGTCACCTGTTTTACTATGAAAACAAGGGGATACCTCCTCCGGAGTTAGTAATTCTGAGCTGTTATTGGGATGGTTGTTTAGTGAGAAGTTTAGGTTTTAAATTCATTCAAGTCTTAGTTTTTAAAGTATAGCTTTTGAATATTGCATGTGTCAACGGACATGATTATGCAATTCTCAGACACTTTTAAGGAGTATAAGAGTCTCTATTCTCTAGACTTACTTTATTTATTGGCTTACTTTAAAAATTATTAGTATAAGGATTATATTGGATATTAATAGAGTACATGGATGTATAATGCTCAGTTTTGGAAGGTGTTGTATCTTTCTAATTTATCATAAATAAGAAAGATACATGTAAGGCCTATTACTTCTTTTTCCCTAGAGGGGATGACTCTATTTTATATTATTGAGCGTATTCCATCTTGCTCTATGTCCTTGGCCCTCCAGCCTTTTTACTATTCAGCTATGTCTGGGTCATTGGTACAGTATAAAAATGTTAAAAAATTTATAGTAATTTCTATATTTTTTATACTTACCAATGACCCAGACGGGGATGGCCCTCCCAGGAGTTGGGAACTCTTGCCTCCCCGCTGAGTACATAGCGCTTACCAGGCACTGGTTATTAGAATGATTAATGGCGCCAATTTCGGAACGTCCTTGACACTGCGCATGTGCAGTAGAGGTGGAGTGTGGAGGGCCATTCAGGACATGTTTTCTTTGGTTTTAGATGCAAATTTTGGGGATTGGGGGGCAAAATTTGTGTTTGGCCCTATATTTTAAGAGTTAGCACCAGCTATGTCTGGGTCATTGGTAAGAATAAAAAATATAGAAATTACTATAAATTTTTTAACTTTTCGCAAAAATTTCAATATTTTTTCGGGTTGCTCAAATTGTACTTTTGCCTATATTTATCGACTTTTAACCATTTTCGCGCAAGTTTAAACACATTTACCCCAGTAAATATGGAATTTTATGTTTAACAATTATTTCCCTCTTTCATATGCACAACATATCCCATCCTATTTGCTCTCTCTCTCTCTCTCTCTTTCTCTCTCTCTCTCTCTCTCCTCTTTCTCTCTATCCCCCTCTCTTTCTATCCCATGTCCCTCTGCCTTTGACCCCATCTCTCTCTCTCCCCCTCTCTCTCTCTCTCTCTCCCTCTCTCTCTCTCTCCATTATTCTCTCTCTCTATCCCCCTCTCCATCTGTCTTTGCCCAGCTCTCTTTCCCTCTCTCTTTCCCTCTCTCTCTCTCTCTCTCTCTCACTCTGCCTTTGCTCTATCTGTCTGTCTGTCTGTCTGTCTGTCTGTCTGTCTGTCTGTCTGTGTCTGTCTGTCTGTCTGTCTGTCTGTCTGTCCCTCTGCCTTTGCCCCTACCTCTATCTCTCCTTCTCTCTCTCCCCTTCTTTCTCTCTCTATCACTCTCTCCCTATCCCCTTTTCCCTCTGTCTTTGTCCAACTCTCTCTCTCTCTGTCTCTACCCCCTCTCTCTCTCTCTCTCTCTCTCTCTCTCTCTCCCTCCTTCCCCCTCTCTCTCTGTGGATAGATACTGAATTGATACGACACTGAAATATTTAGTCTAGTATTTGGCGCTCGCACAGATAGACATACAGTCACATGTAGGCTGGCAAGTGTGTAGGCAGGCAGGTTAGCAGCATCCAGGCAGACGGACAGAAATCCAGACAGACAGATAGCAATGTGGCGTGTGAAAAATAACCCCTAGATGTGGATAGACAACTGAATGACAGAAAGACAAAGACAAGCAGACCTACATACAAAGATTGATTGGTTGGTTGATTGATTGATTGATTTCGTTTACGACACTTAGTTTAAAGCACGCGCACCATACACGTGTCATTTCGGCATGTGGCTTGGCACTTGAAGTCATTGTGCACCTGGGATAAAGTGTCATTCCCAAGGACACAACTTAACTGACCTCATCAGGTATAGAACTCGGATATTCATCAAATTGAATTGCGAGGCAATTTCTCGATTGAGCTAATAGTGCTCCCCACGTACATGCGGGTACATGCGGGTGACGCAGACTGACTGATTGATGGATGTAGGTAAAATGACAGGTAGCAAATTGGTAGAACTAGATGATAGACATGTAGCAAATATCGGGTAGTGACTGACATTATAATAGTCAGTCATTAAAGCACACGACCAGGGGTGTTATCGGGGGGGGGGGGGGGGGGGGGTGGCTATACTCCCCTCCCCTGTCGGCAAGTGTTAGTGCTCCTCATTTTGGTCGTCACTTTTTGACAGTACTGGTTAATTTTTCGACATTACAGATTTTTACATTACTGGTCGATTTTTTCGACATTACTGGTTGATTTCGACATTACTGGTTAATTTTTTCGACATTACTGGTCGATTTCGACATTACTGGTAAATTTATACACTACTGGTTGTAACAGGTGGGCTTCAGGATGAGTAATCAAGCCTGCAAGTCAAGTCGGTGTGTATTGGGATGGGAGATGAGTAATTATCCTTTGGCTATGATATGTTTTTGTAGAAAACCACCTAAGAAAGAGAGAGTACACTCTTAAATAAAAAAATATCCACCAAATTATCTGACACTTATTTGTCAACTGTTTTGGTAGGTGATCAGTTTAAAATGCTGAACAAATTGAACATCACCTCGATGTTTTGTGAATTGCAGGCCATGCTGTCAAGCCATATTATTTTGAGGTATCACATGCTTTGATTGTTATCATTTTGCATAAAAATTTAAAGTGAAAAGGTTGATAAAAATACAAAAAATATAAATCTTACTTTCAAATAGTTGGTAAATATGTTTGAATTCAATAAAAAATAATAAAATTTTGATTATATTCCATTGTTTACTCATTGGGTTTCCAGAACTGTTGCTATGATGTTATGTAAACTGTAGTTAAAGTGGAGATCATGAGGTGCACAATGGGTTCAAAAAATCCAAATTACACAATATATTGAATTTTTCTAAATCTTCAGTAATAATCTTTGTCAGTGTATTCTACATATGAACCCACCAATCATTGCTGCTAATATTTTTTCACACTAAAGAAAATAGATTCTGCAGAAGACAACATGTGTATTTCGAAACTGAATCACTGTTCAATAGGGGTTATCCCAGTCTATAAATATCTTTAGGTACGTTTCCGTGAACAATCTGGATTAATCTGCATTGACTGAGCGTGCGCAGTAAGGTCAGATTATTAATCGAAGTGTTCTAGTGAACTTTTAATAATCTGGATTGACAATCCGAATAATCCTACTGAAAAGGTGAATTGAAGACCAATCCTGACATGCGTAGTTGTTACAAAAAGAATTACACCAAAAAACTTCCAATTGCTAAAATAGGAGAATGACTAGTATGAGATAATTAGTAATAAATTATTGTTAAAATTGAAGTTAATGTCAGAAAATAACACTTGTTGCCTATATTGTGAAATTTATTAGGCCAATGCGAGACACACTTCTGTCGAAATGATTAAAAATATGACCATTTAATGACTTATTCATTTGTTTTGTCTTGTTGGTACCCGGAGTCCCCCTAAACACTGGAATGATGCGGAATGACACCGGAATGACATAAAAATAATTTGAAATGGCATTTACTTTACCAATACTCGACCCCAGAATGTATTTTATTTTTTAACTAACAAAAGATATAGAGTGGAAATCACAAGAACTTGCTGTTTGAAACATCCGGAATGACAGACTCCGACATTGTTATTTCGTGCCCTTGTAAGAAAGTAATGTAGTACATTATAGTATAGAATTAGTACACCACGATGTGTCACAATACTTTTTTATTATAAGGATCCGAAATGACAATGACAGATCAGGAGTGGAAATAATTAACTCATTGTGTATCTATCACAAACAATGGGATCAGCAATCAGCCACCTCAATGCAATTATGGCCAATGAAGTTCAGCCTGCTTTATTCAAACATTCTCGCTGAGTATCTATATTTGCCAACTTTTCAGTCTATTTGAAACAAAAAATATAAAAAATGGTCACTTAAGATTAAGATCTCGGCCCTGAAATGTATTAAAACCATTTTTTACAGTACAATTTTATCTTTTAATGTCATTCCGGTGTCATTCAATGTCCTTCCGGTGTTTAGGAGGACCGGGTACTCGAGGTCTCCTGTTCACGTGCATCTGATGCTGATTGTGACCATTTCATTGGTGTTGGGATGATTTTAACCGATCGAAGGTGGCTCTTGAATATACCAGGGAGTTCCATTTCGAGCATTGCCTGTCGGGACCTATTTTGGCCATACCGGTGCAGCAGGATTTGTTTACCACAGTTAACAAGCACTGCTCCATTTCCCACGGCTCTCATGGGGAAGAAAAATTAAAAACAAATTTTGATTTGTGATACTCGACCGTCTTTAAAGCTCGTCAAAGAACTTATCCGCACTACCACCCGTCCTCACTGTTTACGATGCAGATTATACTACCCGAATTGGACGCTGGGGTGCGATGGGGAAACTGAAGTAAGCCTACGCAAATAATTTGGGAAAGACTTAGTCACTAGTGGTATGTTACTAGTAATAAATCAGCCCCGAGCATAGCATTCAACTAGATATTACAGAGCGATAAGGTCCGTAACTATTTATTATTTATTTATTAAGGTTTAATGACACTTTAACAGCCATGGCCGGTGACAGTTTTATGGTTGGAGGAAGCCAGAGTACCCGAAGAGAACCACCGAGCAATGACAAGCAGCTGCCAGCTACCCAACATCAGTACTCCGTACTGCAGCACAAGCAGGGTTAGATTGGTTGAAGACATACGCATCATCGACGTGCAGTACGCCATAGTACACAGCGTCATCGTGCCCCGTGTGGACAATATGGTTAAGTGCCTTGCCCAAGAACACAACGCAGTAGTCCGAATCGATTGCTCAGATGGTCACCCATCCAAGGACTAACCGAGCTCGACGTTGCTTAACTTTGGTGATCTGACAAGAACCGGTTAGCGCAATGCCACCGTGCCCAATAGGTCCGTAACTAGGCTACCCAAATTGACGGGAGGATGTATTGTTGTTCTAGCGCAATGCCCTTCTTAAAGAAGGTGCCCCCCGTGGGAACCCTGGGAAGTGAAGCAGTGCTTGTTTACTGTGGTGGGGGTCACCAAGGACTCTGTTGCACTTCCGTCCATGCACTCTGATCCTTCGACCAGTTTTGAGGGACCGACGCATTTTGTGCAGCCTGGACCTTCTTACCCTCAGAGGTCCGCAGCAACTCTCCTGAGTTCCTGCACTTCAGTTCCTTGGGGTCCCCTATAAGCATCTGCATTCAGATATTTCAGCTGCCCCCCGATGCCCTACATCAGGTGTTCTGGAGGATTATGACCCTTTGTTGGCTAAGAGAGACAGATGCGTAGCGATCTGGCAGATACGGGTCATGAGCTTAGGGAGGCCTTCTCCATGCTCATGCAGGTTCTTTCCAAGAGCCTTCCCGTTGCCTCCAGTGAGGCTACAAGTGGTTTCAAGACACCCTCCGGGTCGCTGCCTCCTGGGATTGGAAGCAGGCCGCTTTCTGATCCCCCTGGTGTTCCTGCACCATGGGAGGCATCAGCGGATATGCCCGAGATGGGCTATGTTTCTTCTGATTCAGGGGATGGGTCAGACACACCTGACGTCGAGAGCCATCAGTTTTCTGACTTGGGGGCGGCTCTTAACTTTGACCGTCAGACCAGCCGGAGGTTTCAGCCAGGCCACGATCATCGGTCGCACGCCTACATCCTGTGGAACAACCTGCTTCTGGGTGCATTCAACCGTACCAGTCGGTACAAGTGGTCAATGCTTTTGCAGCATTGGACTCTAAGCTGAGTTCCAAGGCTATGAAGACTTCGTTCTTCACTAGGGCTGATACCCTTTTACCTCCTGTGCGTTAGCATTCCTACTATTCTGCCAATCCGTCGGTCTGCCAGACTTTGACGGTTTTGGATCAGGACTCCTCCTCCCTCTGTATTTCCAAGCCATTATTCCTATGTCGACTTTGGAGTCCATGTTGGGCTTATCCAGAGGAATGCTAGGGTTGCTTTCTCTCGGATCAAGTCGTCTCTGCCTTGGCTGCTTATCCACCTCCAGATAAGTTTGACAACATACAGTCTCTTTTGCTTTCTAAAGCACTCGGCATCTTACTCACATGCATGCCTGAAACACAGCTATTTTGGAATTAGTTTGCCAGGATGCTGTGTTGGACACAAGCCGTTCCCTTCCTAAAGGGTAGCGTGCTGCTCTTCGATCTGCTTCTTTGGTGGGTCCACACTATTCCCTGATTCTGTGACGTCCTGCATCATTCCAAGATCAGCTGCTGCTTTGCCAGCTTGATCTGCCTCCTGTTGTAGGCTGGGGCCATTCCAAGCCTAACAAACGCCATTCTGCTTCCTCTGTGAAGCCATGGGCTAATACTCTTCTTCTTCCTCTTACTCATGTGGTAAGGGTAAGTGTCAGCAGATCAGAGGGAGGTCTCAGGTTCCTTATACGAGCAGGGGGGGGGGGGGGGTCTCCTCTCATGGGCCTTGTCGGCCTTCAAAATGAAGGTCCTCACCTTGGTTCATCCCAGGTTGGAGGAAGGATAGATATCTTTTTGGAGGCACCCCACTCTGTCGAGGTTGCCGCTCCCATCCCAAGTTCCTTCAGACGGTTCACATCTGGAACTTTTGATCACGGAGATAGACAATCTCCTGTCAAAGAGGGTGATCAAGGTTGTCAGGAACATTCATTCAGTGGGATTTTATTCCCACCTGTGACTTTCAGGTTGGTTCGCCGCTCCATTCACCATTCTTCAAGCATCGACCTGCGAGACACTTACTTTCAGGTTCCAATTCATCGGATATCGCGAAAGTATCTTGGGTTCGCTTTTCTGAGGTGAGTTTACCAGTTCAAGGCCATGACTTTGGGCCTCAACCTCGCTCCTTGGGCCTTCACCCGACTGATGTTGCATGTGATAGCTTTCCATCACACACAGTCCAGGAAGACTACTTCGGCGTATCTAGACGATATCCTCCAGAGGCACTCCAATGCTGCTCTTCTGGAGTCCGATGTCAACACACTGTTGAGCCTGCTCCCATCTGTATGACTCAGAGTCAACGAGGAGAAGCCAGACTTGGTCCCTTATCAGTCGTTTTTCTTTTGGGGATGGCCTTCCGTACTCAGCTGAATAAGGTGGCTGTTCCCGGGGTGAGGACAGTGATTCTCTCAGCTTTCGTGCTGACTCTGACCCAGTCCACGTCCGCGTCAGCTCGGAGTATTCTCCGGTTGCTTGGTCTCTGCGGTTCGGTGATGGATCTCATTCCTTTAGGTCGGCTGCATGTCAAACCTCTCCAACACTTTTTGGCTCAGTCGTTGGAGACCGAATGTCGATCCTCTGGATCTGGTGCTTCAGTTACCAGGATCTCTCAGTCGTCATCTTCTTCCTTGGATGGATGTTCAGTTGATTATGCAGGGAGTTCCATTGGACTTACCCACTCCTGATCGTGTTCTGACGGCAGATGCCAGTGAGCTCAGATGGGGTGCAACTTTAGATCCTTTAAGTCTTTCCCTTCACGGAGTTTGGGACCAGGATCAGGCAGCTCTTCACATCAACTAGAAGGAGCTTTGTGGTCTTCTTCTGAGTTTCTGGCAGTGGATCCCCTACCTTTTGAGTCGTCAGATCCTTCTGTTGTCTGACATTTCGACATTCAGAACCAGGGCAGCACGCACCCGGTTCCCATGTACGAATTGGCTCGGTCACGATGTCTACTCCAGGGTGGTGGTTCGTCACCTTCCCGGCCGTCTGAACGTCCAAGCCGACTCCCTGTCTCGACGGGGCAGGGTCTTTTCCACTGAGTGGATGCTTCACAGAGCAGTGTTCCAGTCGCTTGCGATCTCTGGGGTCATCCCCACATCGATCTGTTTGCGACTCGTTGCGACCATCAGGTGCACACTTTCATGACCCCATGCCCAGATCCTCTGGATTTTGCTGTGGACGCTCTGTCACTCGATTGGAACGGTCTAGGCGTCTACGCCTTCCTGCCAGTTCCAACTCTACCTCAGGTTCTAGCCAAGCTACGAACCTGCAGTTGTCGAATCATTCTGATCGCTCTCTTGTTGCCTCAGTGGGTGTGGATCAATCTGCTCCGCTCTCTGTTGGCGGTGGTTCCGGTGCATCTCCCTCTATGTCGCGATCTTCTTTGTCAAGGTCACCTGAGGAGGTTTCACGTCAAACTGACTTCAGTGTGCCTTCATGCATATCTTTTGTCCAGTCCTGTCTCCTCCGTAGAGGTTTTTCGAGATGAGGAGTGCAGTGCTTTTCTTCTTAAAGGCAGCACTTCACTGGTTTAGCCTATGCAGCTAAGTGGAAGGTCTTCTGTCGATGGTGCTCTGATCACTCTGTTGATTATGCTGATCCTTGGATAACACAGATTTCAGAGTTTCTGGAATATCTGTTTGATTCTCGGGGTCTCCAACCATCAAAGGGTACAGGTTTATGCTTTTGGAGACCTTTTCGTATGTGAGAAAGCATCGTATCGACACTAATCCGTACTTGTCCAAGCTTCTTCGGCACTTTTCTTTGAAAAGGCCTAGGGTTTTGCAGCTGCCCCCAAGATGGAATCTTTCTTGGGTGCTGCTTTGCTTTGCTTTGGGAGGGGGGTGGGGGGGGGCACCATTTGAACCATTATCCCAAGTGGATATGTGTTTTCTCAACAAGATGGCCTTTCTGATGGCTTTTGCCTCAGCCAGAAGGATTAGTGAGCTTCACGCCCTCTCGGTTGATCCAGCCTTTTTCAGGAGCTCCGCCAGCAGTGTTACTTTTACCACTGATTACTCCTTTCTGGCCAAGAATCAGATATCAGACTCTATTCCTCCTCCTCTCTGTATCAGGGCTCTTCCTTCTGTTGAGGGTAACCGCCCTTTGCTCTGTCCGGTTCATGCAATTTGCATTTACCTCAACTGGATGCATTTCTTAAGGAAAGGCAGGAAATGATTCTTTCTGTCCCTTATCCCTGGTTGACAGATCTCTCCTCAGTCCATTTCTACATGGATTTGTCTTGCTATTTGTGCGTCATGCCCTCATCTAGCGACTGACAATTGTATTACCAATCGCATTTCTGCCCACGAGGTCCGTGCATTGTCTACCTCCTGGGCTTATGCTAACACTGTCAAGTTGTCAGATGTTATGCAGGCAGCCTACTGGAGAAATGCTTCTACTTTTTCCACCTTCTACCTTCGTCAGTTGCAGAAGCAGTCTGAGGACCTTTTTATACCCCCCGCAAACAAAGTTTGGGGGGGGGGGGGGGGTATATAGGAATCACCCTGTCTGTCCATCTGTCCGTCTGTCCATCTGTCCATCCTTATAAGCACAAATCCTCCTAAACCGTTAGAAGAATTTTCATGAAACTTTACACAATGGAAGAACTCCATATGAAGATGTGCATGAAGCAATATAATTCCGTTCTGACAGGCGCGGGGGGTATCACTTTGTGAGCTTGCTCACGGTACCTCTAGTTTCTTTAGACCCTTTTTCTTCTGCTGAGGCTGTTATTAACCGTAGCCATTAGGCTTCTTCCAAGGTCAATTCCAGACCTGTGCTTGGTTACTGTCCCTTCTCTCTGTGTGTCACACAGAGCCATACACCTCATCTCTCATTGTCATTTACAAATGTTTGTGATGGTATGGTTTTATAGGCCTTGGGTACTCTTCTGTCCACGGTTCCAGCAAAGTCGGGTTATGTGGGGGTTGGTTATGTGATTCCCTTCTCTTCTTTATTCAGCCTGTTGTAAACAATTGTAAGGTAGGTTGATAAGAAATTTAAATTTTATAGTAAATTTCCTTTCTTATTATACCTATGACAGTTGTTTACCTGGAGGCCCTCCCGTCTTCTTATTCGGGTAAGAAACCTTCCTCCCCGCTGATCACATAACTTCAATGTTGGCAGATTCAAATAGAATGGCACATTCATTATACGTCTGCATTCTGGTACCAGAATCCATGGATTAGTAGAAAAGAACCAGTTTTGGCTAATTTTTTCTCGGTGCTTTTGCACCACTTTTTCTTTCCCAAATCACTTGAGAAAGAACTATAGAGAGTATATTTCCAAGTTAGGGACTTCCACTGTAGTGCAAGCCTGTTTGTAAACAATTGTGGTAGTCATAACAAGAAAGGAAATTTACCGTAAAATTTAGATTTCTGAATTCTTGGTAACTTTCTGTGATATTGCATCAGTGGATTACCAGTCTTATCTATTCCTGTAGTTTTTGTGGAATTTCTGAATACAGTGGAACCATGTTAATTAAATAAACACTATGCAAGTTTGTTCAAATCATGATATGGTTTTATTGAATTTTTTTTTTCAAATGAAAAAAATAATATTTAAAATAATAAATTTTGATATCATGGTATGGCGGGGGTTCAAACCCATGCCGAGAGAGTTTCCTTTGGCACCAACCACCTAGCGAAACTATACTTAACCACGCACACCACTCAGCCACCGACAGACCCTAAAAAGGAAATGTTAGTTAACCAAGTATATACAAGGCCAGTATTTCTTCTGAGGTGCAGTTCGTAGAATTAAGTACTTAGATGCAATTATCTGATGAATTTTGATATCGTCTGCTTTGGGTAAATGGTTAACAGGAGTTTATTCTATAACCTATATGAAATTAACAGGTCAAATTTTTACTGACAGGATGGTGAATGCTTTGTTGTTTTAAAGTTAATTGAAATTAATACAGTAAGTCAGTCACAAAATATCCAATTAAGTAGGCTCCACAGTACAAGTTAGGAAAAGGGCCAATGAAACCATGTGTATACAAAATGGGTTGAGTTGCACAAAGACATTTTTAAATTGCAATTCTGTTTAAATGAGTTAAACTGATAACAAACTAAATAATCATTTTTTTATAGATCATATGGTAAATGATATGCAGGAAGGGGTGGGAAGTGGGAGAAATGACTTTGCAATCTATAGATTCATAGATAGTGAATGCTCACAGTCTGATAAAGAAATACACATAAGGCCTAAAAAAGTTTAAAATCTGTTTCTCAGGCCCTCCCGCATGGTCCGTTTGGCTGCCACATCCTCTTTTTTTATAACCAATGCAAACTTCAAACAATAAAAATTAAATGGTTTATGTCTGATATTTTACCCAAGTTAATAAAATTGATAAATTTGGTCCTTGGAGTGCAACAAGGCTTTGCAGTGTTTTAGCTTTGCCTTATTAATCAGTATTAAATCTTTGAGTGAATTACCTTGTACTGAATATTACTATATTTTTTTAATTTCAGGCCGGATCTTCTGTTGCTTGATGGTAAGAATCCTGTTTTTCATACATTTTTTCACATTCCTGATTCTGTTTTCAGCTTACCTGACCGAGAGTCTGTGAAGGCCACTGATCTCAATATAACAGGTTTGCTACAATGTCAGTGAAAAATGTTACAACTCCATCTGCCCCCGCAAGATGGCATCAGGTTAATCAATGGATGTAACTCCTCCCTTTGTTGACACAGAAGTGGTTACGCTGTGACTATAGTCACAGAGTAATAGCTTTCACATCATCAAACATCAGACAAAAGTCTAGAATGAAAACTAGAATAATCTTATCAACTTTCCATTATCAGCAGTAGTTCTTTGTCAATAATGACTAAAATATATTGTAAATATTAAATCTCCACTGCCTTGAAAATTGTGCACTTCAGCAACATATTCATTTTTTGTAGACATCAAAGACTATGCTTTAAAATTCGATCAGCGATTGTGAAAAGTTGGAAAAATGAAAACTTTCGAGAAAATTGTTTTGTTTTTTTTAGCTCACTTGAGCAAAGCTCAAATGGCACTTTAGTATTCACTGTCTGTCTGTCGTCCATCATCCAGTACACCTGGCAGGTACTTTACATTATCAACTTCTCCTCATAAACTACTGGGCCGATTGGAACCAAATTTGATATGCATGTTCCTCATCACACATCAATTCAGTTTTGTTCAGATAGAGTTGCCATGCCCACAGGATGCACCACAAGAGTACTCCACCCCTCCCCCGAACATTTTAAAAATCATCTCCAAGACCATCCTTGGGAGGGTCAGATTCAAGTTGTTTAAATTGAGACCCTGGATTTATATTTGAGCTCCCTTTCGGCGCCCAGACTTTAACTTAGGGCAGTGTGAGAAAATTTCTGTAAAAATCTTCTTCTCCAGATTCACAAGTCAGAATATTGTGATATTTGTTATACAGCATCTATATTGAGTCCAGATTCAAGTTGGTTCTGATCAAGAATCTGAATTAATATTTAGGCTCCATGTTGGAACCCAAATTTTAACTTAGTGCAATATGAGGAATATTCTTTAAAAATCTTCTTCTTCAGATCCACCCGTCAGAATCTTCATATTTCATATACAGCATCATTATAGGGGTCGGGTTCAAGTTTGTTCAAATTAAGACCCTGGATTAATATTTGAGTTCCCTACTGGAGCAGATCCACCAGTCAGAATCTTCTGATATTTGGTATACAGCTTCCTTATGAGGGCTAGAGTCAAGCTTGTTTAAATAAAGTGCCTTGGTTCATATTTGGGTTCTATAATGTTAATTTTATTCAAGCTTGTTTAAATCAAGTGTCTGGTTTCATATTTGAGCCCTGTGGTACCGGTGTTAATTAGTTATATTCAAGCTTGTTTAAATCAAATGTCTGGTTTCATATTTGAGCCCTGTGGTACCGGTGTTAATTAGTTATATATGCTGGATATGGCCTTGAATCCCCCTTTAAACATCTTTTCTCAGGTGAGTGATGAAGGCCCCTTTCCTATATGCAGCCAATTAGCATTCCAGTAATCCAGTTCTTCAGAGATCAGAAGTTGAGGCTTTTTTCATAACCTTGTGTCCTCTGTATTGCATCTATCAACATTTGCATTTCAGTCTTTTTTCTGAGTCAAATCCAAAGAGATTTAACAGACACCAGGGTATCTTTTGTTCAGTTTCGCATTGCTGTTTGTGAAGCACTATCTCCTGGTCGTGAACCAATATCTAAAAATGATTCTCACACTGCGATACAAAGTTTTTGTAAGATTCTGCCAGTATGACTGTCAGACACGCTCCTTAATTGCTAAGCTAATTTTGTATGCAGCATCCTTAGGGGAGTGAGATTCACGTTTGTTCAAGCTAAGTCTCTGGGTTCGTATTTGGGCTCCCTGTGGGAGACTGAATTGTAACTTAGTTCAATATGAGGAACATTTTTTAAAAATCTTCTTCACATCCACAAGCACAAGTAAGAGTAAGAATCTTCTGATATTTGGTATGCAGCATCCTTAGGGGGGGGGGGGGGGGGGGGATTCACGTTTGTTCAAGCCAAGTCTCTAGGTTCATATTTGGGCTCCCTGTGGGGGACTGAATTGTAACTTAGTTCAATATGAGGAACATTTTTTTTTTAAATCTTCTTCTTCACATCCACAAGTAAGAATCTTTTGATATTTGGTATGCAGCATCCTTAGGTGGGTGAGATTCATGTTTGTTCAAGCCAAGTCTCTGGGTTCATATTTGGGCTCCCTGTGGGAGCCCAAATTATAACTTAGTTCAGTATGAGGAATATTCTTTAAAAATCTTCTTCTACACATCCACCAGTAAGAATCTTTTGATATTTTTATGATTTAGCTAGCCTGGCCATTGGTTTTAGTATAAAAATATGATAAATTTTAAGTAATTTGTATATTTTTTTGGCTCATCAACGTTAGTGGTGTGAGCCTATGGCATAGCCCTCATGTCAGCATCGGCATTGGCGTCCGCTCTCAAATATTTTGAATTTTTGTGTACATGTTTTGATTTTTTGGCTTTTTAAAATTTTGTTTAGTTTCTGCATATTGCTATGGTGGTTCACTATAACATTTAACTCTTTTCCAGGGTATTTTGTCTTAATTTTAACCCTTTGAATCAAATTTTAGACTTATTTTGATGTTTGCGTGCAGGTTTTGATGGTTTTTGGCTCACCAACGTTAGTTGTGTGAGCCTATGGCATAACCCTCATGTCGGTGTCGGCGTCGGCGTCCGCTCTCAAATATTTTGAAGTTTTGTGTACAGGTTTTGATATTTTTATACTGTACCAATGACCCAGACATAGCTGGTGCTAACTCTTAAAATATAGGGCCAAACACAAATTTTGCCCCCCAATCCCCAAAATTTGCATCTAAAACCAAAGAAAACATGTCCTGAAAGGCCCTCCACACTTCGCCCCTACTGCGCATGCGCAGTGTCAAGGACGTTCCGAAATTGGCGCCATTAATCATTCTAAGTTTGGCCCTTCATCAGTTAACATCTGACTGATCTTTGTGCTTATAAATCTCAGTTTAAATGATGCCAGACACATAAATATTAGTGAAATGGTGATTCTAAGGAGGATAGAGAAGGAGGAGAGGAAAAAAATGTGTGACAGAATATTATCAGGGCTGTAACTTAAAATTTTTTAATGAAATTATGTTAAGTTACCTATTTTCGAGGCAGCAGCCATTTTGTTGTCATTCTGATTATTTAGTTACACTGTTTTTTAAGTGTTTTCCTCTCTCCCTGTCCTTTAAGTCCCCCCTTGCTATTCTCCCATGCTTTTGGCATAGTTTTTGTAATTATTATTACTAAATTTTCTTGGGAGTTTTAGCTGAATAACAGAATGAATTTACGTCTTCACCTACGGGTGGTTAGGCATTGTGTTCTGCATCTACCATCTGATGTTCTGCAGTTTCTTCCCTGGAAGTCTCTGTTTTGCATCAGATAGTGTATTTTTGGTAACTGATTTCGGGCCTGGGTGCCTGGAGTCTTATTTTAGTGTTTTTACACTTATTGTTTACATTTACAACAGCCCTCTGTGTGAGGGGGGGATTTCTGGAAAATAATATCTTGATGTTATTTTAATCATAACTAGATACATTATTATTGTTCGTAAGTGTTGAATAAATTGTTTAAAATATTTTTAAAATTTTTGTCCACACTTAGGCTTGGGATCCATTGGGGCTCAACGTTACTTTTCAGAAACTTGGGCTGTTCTGAAAAAATATTTTTTCAAAATATTTTGATTTCAATTATTTTTTCTATATTAATGGATCATATTATTATTATGTATTTTGATTGCCAGGGGTTAGTGCGAGTACCAGGACTTGTTTTCTTTTCACATTGAAAGGATATTGATCAATTGTATTAAGAGGAAGTCTTTCTCTGACTTTATAATCATTCTATATGTGGTCAGTGTACTCGCATTAACTCCTGTTCTGTATCGTATGATTTCGATGACAATATGGGAAGCGTATGTCACGGTATGTTATTGGGGATTTGGACACTCCGGTCCTTTCCCCGCAGGGTCACTCTACTTTATCAATTTCTATTTCAGACGATCAAGATTAGGGTGATGTATCTGTGATGTCTTCCAACAGTGTGCCTCCGTCGTCACAATTAATGAAGGGCTAGCGGAAAAGTGCTCATGTAAATACGCCAATTGCCTAAGAGGACCCTAGTAGGTTCGATGGCCTTTGACGTCCGCTAGCTCGCCCGGTGTAGCGTCCATTCACCGAATGGTTCGGCAGCCGGGTTCGTCCATTGCGGTCTAGAAGGAATTTTGGGGTGATGCGAGCACTATAAATTAACCTAATGCACACCCAGTGACGGCGGATCGGAGGGAGAACGGAGGAAGCCTTTTAGTCCGGTTCATAGCTCGTTCCGGTCCATCCGGACGGCAAGCGAGAGAGGCCCCTCTCTCGTTCAACAACATCTGGCCTCAGATGTTGTGGTACAAAATGTGTCGCAAGCGGAGCATACGTCCGTCGCTCGGGACGCTCCGTTGTATAGGCAGTCCGCGGAGACTGCTAAGGCTTCCTCTTCTCGTCAGCGCACACGACCGCACCTTGGCTGCGTGACCGCCGATATATTCCCAGCTTCGCCGAGCAAGGATTCTTCGGCGACCAGGTCACACCATCCGGTAGCCAGGGACACGAGGCCTGCAGACTCCGGACGTTCGCATAGGAAGTGTGCGGGAGTCAACGTTCACGGAGCTTCTGGCGGCAATGCATCGTAAGACCGCTACTGCACAGGCCTCGGGAACGGACGTGCTTTCCTTAATAGCACAGTTTATCGCAGCATCCCAGCATCAACTGAATCTGTCGCATATATTTTATCCGACGATGCTGGGGCGGGACGCTCCGCGGAAGCGCGTACGGACGTCCGAAAGTTTCATCCGGTCCGACGGGATACCGAAAGGGATTTCGAGGATTTCGAGCTTTCCCTTTCGGAACAACATATGCTGTTGTGTATGTCATCTGACTTGGTCTTCTACAGCTTCTTTCGTCGGACCAGAATGCTGCGATGCCGGATAAGAAACTGATAGCGTCGGTGGACTTAGAAATTTTTGGTTCGGTTCAGGGACATCGTCCCTCAGTTCCGACATAGTCCAATAATGTCACACAAACTTTCGAATTATTGCACAACGCTATATATATTATTATTTTATGCTTGCTATAACCAAGCATTTCTGGTTTCTTGTTCGCAGAGTATGGAGATGTCTTTCATAAGTGTGCCTCTGTCGTCATAGTTAATGAAGAGCTAGCGGCAATAAGTGCTCATGAAATATGTCTATCGCCTACGGAGTGACATTCGCTAGCTCACCCGGTGTAGCGTACATTCATCGAATGGTTCGGCTGCTGGGTTCGTCCGTTGCGGTCTAGGAAGGAGATTTGGGTGATGCGAGCACTTTAATTACTTTAGTACTCACCCAGTGACGGCAGATTGAGGACAGATCGGAGGAAGCCTGTTAGTCCGGTTCCTGGCTTGTCCAGGTCCGTCCGGGCTGTGAGCGAGAGAGGTCCCTCTCTCGTCCAACAACATAGGGGACCGCATGTTGTGGTTCAGATATTTTACATTCGGAGCATATGTCCGTCGGTCGGGATGCTCCGTTATATTGACAGTCCTAGAAACTGTCCTTAATGCTTCCTCATCCTCACAGCAGGGCACACGACCGCACATTGGCTACGTGACCTCGAGTATCCGATCAGTTTCGGCATTCAGTGATTCCACGGCGAATAGGTCGCGCCATCCGGTAGCCAAGGGACACGAGGCCTATACACTCCGTTCGCTCGCATATTGGTAGTATGCACGGGGTAACGATCACGGAGCTTCCAGCGGCAATGCATCGTAAGACCGCTTCTCCTCAGGCCTCAGTGACGGACGTGCTATCCGAGTTAGCACAGTTGTTTCGCAGCATCCCAGCAATTGACAGTTTCTCGGTCGAATCAGGAATTATCCGACGGCGCTGGGTCGGTGCGGTCCGCGGTTGCATCAGCTACGGACGACCGAACGCTTTATAGGGTCCGACAGGATGGCGAAAGGGATTCGAAAGATTTCGAGTTTTCCCTTTAGTAGTATCGGAAGCTGCCTTTCATATCTTCTGGCATTATCTTCCAGTGATTGTTATTTCGGACTTCATTGCTGCGATCTTGGATAAGAGACTTATAGCGTCATTGGACTCGAATTTTTCGATCGGTTCAGGGACATTGTCCCTGACTTACCGACGCAGTCCAATATTGTCATTACAACATGTGTTTTATTTTTTGACGCTATATATATATATATATACAAGCCTGCTACCAAGCATGATAGTTTAGTTTCTTGTCCGCGTTGCTCATTTCTGCCATTTTATCTTTTATACGAATAGTTTATTTTGGCAGAGCAGGGCATACCGAGAGTTCTTATGCGTCTAGACGGTGTGGTTAAAGACTGCATATATTCTTTTTCGCCGTTTATGTCTTTTCCAATTTCAATGTTGGAAACGACATGATGTATAATAGACTTAACTTAGACGCTTTATCATACGTAATCCGCCTTACTGAGGCGTTATCATTACGTCTTCAAGAAAAGATTTACTGGATATTATTCTCAATGTAATTTCTTTTGAGGGCAGTAGTTTGTTCACGTATAACTCCGCCCTTCAGTGGCTGATTGGAGTTGGTTAGACGTGACGCAGCCCTAGCTACATCCACACGCGTGGATAGTAAGGTTAAGAACTCTCTCAGAGTCGCTTCGTTCTCAGAGGAGCTTCACTTCGACGGCAACTTTTCGGCAATCCATGATTTGCTCGATTTACACGTTCTCTTGTCTATCTAGTGTTACAAGAGATTCAGACTGGGGCAAACATTCGGTGGTTGACTCAGAGAGTGCCACCGCAGTTGCCGGACCCGAGTGTGGCTGTTATGACGGTTGCCAGTCAAACAGATTGGGATATAATACTGATCCCTACGGATTCGAAGTGCCAGGGTCTTTGGGTTCCGCAGTCTCTTAGCAATCAGTTTTCTTCTGCGGAATACAGCTTTTTAGGCTTGCTTTATGTCATTGCATGAACATTATTCAGAAACGCATGCCCAATTCCTGTCCTTTAATTCGACAGTAGTGGCGTATCTCCGGAACCAGGGAGGCACTCTTTCGTTTCCGTTATTCAATTTAATGGAAAGAATCCGTCTGTTGGTTATAGTACACCAAGTTCTGTTTTGGTCCGTCATATTCCGGGTAGTCTGATTGTTTTACCGGACTCCCGTTCTCTTACGGGTCGCTTGTTGCTGTCAGAATGGACTCTCAACAAACAAGTATTCAATCAGATTTGCTATCTATGGGAGCGCCCAATGATGATTTATTTACGACACAGTTTGCTAATCAATTGCAGACGTATGTGTTGGCTTGTCCAGATCTCTGAGCTAATGTTGTTAACGCTCTATTGATCTATAGGACGGAATGATAGGATATGCGTATCCTCCGGCGCTGTTGTTTCAGCAGGTATTGCTAAGATAAACAACCACAATACATTTCTGTTGATAGCATCTCTATCTTCACAGAGATCATGGGTAATTTACTCTCTTGTCTACTGTGGGTCTTAACGTGAAATCTTCCTCTATGTGAGGATCTTTTTTCACTGGGTAAATCGTGTCATCTTTATCACAACCCGCAAAGTCGCAACCTTCATGTATTCCGTTGTGTGGTCCGTATTGCATTGTATGCACTGTACTGGACGAGCTTTGGACGCGATTTCTTACTATAGGAGATCCTCTTCTTCGCTATTCTATGCGGCTAAAGTGGAGGCTCTTCCGTCGTGGTGTAGGGATCATTATGTTCATATTGTTGATCCCTCCATACTACTCATTGCAATTTTTTAGTATACTTGTTTCACAAGATCTACTGCAGCCTGTTATTATTTAGGTTATAGGTTTATGTTACCTCATACCTATGCACTCTACGATAGTTTACAATTGAGTCTTTTGTCTCTTTATCTAAGTCAGTTAGTAACTTTTTGATAAATAGACTTAGAATCTTTAGATTAAATTCCTATATGGATTTTAACTTCGGTTCTTATTTAGCTAAGTAATCATTTGAGCCTCTGGAAACAGTAGTTTTCAAATTCTGACCTTTTAGACAATAATTCTGTTGGTTTCTCTTTTACTGTAGTGTCAGTGAGTTTCATGCACTATCGATGGATGATTTTCACTTTCGTAGTTTCGGAATCAATACTTCCTTTACTATTTAGGTTGGATTTTTGCATAAGAGTTAGGCTCCTATTATCTGGAACCTATTATTTTAAGGTCCTTCCGTCTTCGTATGGGCATAGGCCTTTACTCTTTCCGGGTACAGTTTATGTATTTATAAACAGATATCTGTTTATTACTATGGGCGTAAGCTTCTTCTGTCTTTGATGCCTAGTAGAAGGACGTTACGCTCCATTTTATTGTTAATGGATTCTATTTACTATCGGTACTGCTTATGGTATATCATTGACTTAGCAGTTGTGCTTAAGATTTCGGCTCATGAAGTAAGAGCTCTTCTACTTCTTGGGCTTACATTAATAGTGTCGCTATTATAGATTTTTGAAGGCCGCTCATTGCGCTCAGCCATCCACATTCATGAATTTTATCTCAGAAATATCGAGTCCATTTCTGGAGGCCTCTATTGTTAGGTCTATTATCTACTGCTCAGAATGTCATTCACTTAACAGTTGCTACTATAGCTAGGTAGGCTGTCTGTTTCGGCAGTGTCTCCGTTCTGCTGCCCTCTTCGCTCTGGGCTATTTGACCCAGGGCAAGAAAAAGGGGGGGGGGGGGAGGGTGTTCCCTTGGGTCACCTGTTTTACTATGAAAACAAGGGGATACCTCCTCCGGAGTTAGTTATTCTGAGCTGTTATTGGGATGGTTGTTTAGTGAGAAGTTTAGGTTTTTAAAATTCATTCAAGTCTTAGTTTTTAAAGTATAGCTTTTGAATATTGCATATGTCAACGGACATGATTATGCAATCCTCAGACACTTTTAGGAGTATAAGAGTCTCTATTCTATAGACTTACTTTATTTATTGGCTTACTTTAAAAATTATTAGTATAAGGATTATATTGGATATTAATAGAGTACATGGATGTATGAAGCTCAATTTTGGAAGGTGTTGTATCTTTCTAATTTATCATAAATAAGAAAGATACATGTAAGGCCTATTACTTCTTTTTCCCTACAGGGGATGACTCTATTTTATTTTATTGAGCGTATTCCATTTTGCTCTATGTCCTTGGCCCTCCAGCCTTTTTACTATTCAGCTATGTCTGGGTCATTGGTACAGTATAAAAATGTTAAAAAATTTATAGTAATTTATATATTTTTTATACTTACCAATGACCCAGACGGGGATGGCCCTCCCAGCAGTTGGGAACTCTTGCCTCCCCGCTGAGTACATAGTGCTTACCAGGCACTGGTTATTAGAATGATTAATGGCGCCAATTTCGGAACATCCTTGACACTGCGCATGCGCAGTAGGGGCGAAGTGTGGAGGGCCTCTCAGGACATGTTTTCTTTGGTTTTAGATGCAAATTTTGGGGATTGGGGGGCAAAATTTGTGTTTGGCCCTATATTTTAAGAGTTAGCACCAGCTATGTCTGGGTCATTGGTAAGTATAAAAAATATATAAATTACTATACATTTTTTAACTTTTTGGCTTTTCAAATTTTTTTTTAGTTTCAGCATATTGCTATAGTGGTTCACTATAACATTTAACTCTTTTCCAGGGTATTTTGTCGTAATTTTAACCCTTTGAATCAAATTTTAGACTTATTTTGATGTTTGCTTGCAGGTTTTGATGGGGTTTTTTTTCCTTTCTTTCAAGTGGAGATTTACCTTGCAGCATATGTCCATGCTTTCTATTGTATGTAAACATGCATCTTAGGGCTATGTTTGTATTATTTAACCCTTTTCCTGCTGAATTACTTCAATTTTTGACTTTTATGTACAGCTTTTGGACTTAGGCTTACAGCTTCTTACTTTTATGTACAGGTTGTGATAAAAAAAAACAATTTCAAGTGAGGTTGACCTCACTGCATTATAACATTGATATCTTTCCAGTGCATTTTTAAAAATTTTTTAACCCTTTGAATTGATTTTTACACTTATTTTGCCGTTTGCGTGCAGGTTTTCATGGGTTTTTTTTTTTCCTTTCTTCCAAGTGTAGAGTTTCTGCATATTGCTATGGTGGTTCACTGTAACATTTAACTCTTTTCCAGGGTATTTTGTCGTAATTTTAACCCTTTGAATCAAATTTTAGACTTTTTTTGATGTTTGCGTGCAGGTTTTGATGTTTTTTTTCCCTTTCTTCCAAGTGGAGATTTACCTTGCAGCATATGTCCATGCTTTCTGTTGTATGTAAACATGCATCTTAGGGCTATGTTTGTATTATTTAACCCTTTTCCTGCTGAATTACTTCAATTTTGGATTTTTATGTACAGCTTTTGGACTTAGGCTTACAGCTTCTTACTTTTATGTACAGGTTGTGATAAAAAAAAAACAATTTCAAGTGATGTTGACCTCACTGCGTATTGCAGTGGTGGTTATTATAACATTGATATCTTTTGAGTGCATTTTAAAAAATTTTTTAACCCTATGAATAGATTTTTAGACTTATTTTGACGTTTGTGTGCAGGTTTTCATGGGTTTTTTTTTTTCCTTTCTTCCAAGTGTAGAGTTTCTGCATATTGCTATGGTGGTTCACTATAACATTTAACTCTTTTCCAGGGTATTTTGTCTTAATTTTAACCCTTTGAATCAAATTTTTTTCGTTTCTTCCTAGTGGAGATTTACCTTGCTGCATATGGCCATGCTTTGTATTGTATTTAAACATGCATCTTGGAGCTAGATTTGTATTATATAACCCTTTTCCTGCTTAATTACTTCAATTTTGGTCTTTTGTGTACAGAATTGGATTTTTTTACTTTTATGTGCAGGTTTTGAGGTTTGTCTTTCTTTTCTTCCAAGTGGATATTTTTCAAGTAGAGTTTAACCTTACTGGCATATCGCCATTGTGGTTACTCTGATAGGGTATTTTTCTCAATTTTAACCCCTTAAACAAGTGTGATACTTTTTTTTACTTTTATGTGCAGGTTTTGAGGTTTGTCTTGCTTTTCTTCCAAGTAGTGACTTACCTTGTAGCATATTGCCATGGTTCCTATTTTATGTTACGATGCATCTTAGGGCTATTTTTATATTATTTAACCCTTTAGCTGCTTATTTACTTTAATTTTGGACTTTTGTGTGGAGGTTTTGTATTTTTGTGTGCAGGTTTTGATATTTTTTTAAGTGGAGTTTTACCTCACTGGCATATTGCCATGGTGGTTATTGTAACATTTTCAGGGTATTTTTCTAAATTTTAACCCTTTGAAACAAATGTGATACTTTTTTGACTTTTATGTGCCCTTTTGAGGTTTGTCTTTCTTTTCTTCCAAGTGGATATTTTTCATGTAGGATTTTCACCTTACTGACATATTGCCATGGTGGTTACTGTGACATTATCAGGGTATTTTTCTCAATTTTAACCCATTGAAACAAATGTGATACTTTTTTTTTTTTACTTTTATGTGCAGGTTTTGAGGTTTGTCTTTCTTCAAAGTGGAGACTTACCTTGTAGCATATTGCCATGGTTCCTATTTTATGTTAGCATGCTTCTTAGGGGTTATTATTATATTATTTAACCCTTTAGCTGCTTATTTTCTTTAATTTTGGACTTTTGTGTGCAGGTTTTGAACTTTTTTTTTTTTACTCCAGCCACCCCTTTACATTGGCCATCTGTTGGTGAGCCACGGGGTACTGATACCCCCTCTAGTTTAAGTAAATCTGATAATTTGATCTGGAGATATTAACCCTTTATCCATCAAATTAGACACTCCTCCAATCCATTTCTATATGTACCCATACCTTGTATGGTGTACATAATGTTGGCATCCGTGCTGGCCCTCCGTCATACAGCTTTCTACTAGTTGCGCATATGGGTACACATCTGACGATTTCATCGGCCTATTTTTTTACTTTTAAGTGCAGGTTTTGAGGTTTGTCTTTCTTCTCTTCCAAGTGACGACTTACCTTGTAGCATATTGTCATGGTTCCTATTTTATGTTAGGATGCTTCTTGGGGCTATTATTATATTATTTAACCATTTATCTGCTTATTTACTTTAGTTTTGGACTTTTGTGTGCAGGTTTTGTACTTTTGTGTGCAGGTTTTGATATTTTTTTTTAAGTGGAGTTTTACCTCACTGGCATATTGCCATGGTGGTTTACTGTAACATTTTCAGGGTATTTTTTCTAAATTTTAACCCTTTGAAACAAATGTGATACTTTTATGTGCAGGTTTTGAGGTTTGTCTTCATTTCTTCCAAGTGGATATTTTTCAACTACACTTTCACCTTACTGGCATATTGCCATTGTGGTTACTGTGACAGGGAATTTTTTCCAAATTTTAACCCCTTGAAACAATTGTGATACTTTTTTTACTTTTATGTGCAGGTTTTGAGGTTTGTCTTTCTTTTCTTCCAAGTGGTGACTTACCTTGTAGCATATTGCCATGGTGGTTTACTGTAACATTTTCAGGGTATTTTTTCTAAATTTTAACCCTTTGAAACAAATGTGATACTTTTATGTGCAGGTTTTGAGGTTTGTCTTCATTTCTTCCAAGTGGATATTTTTCAACTACACTTTCACCTTACTGGCATATTGCCATTGTGGTTACTGTGACAGGGTATTTTTTCCCAATTTTAACCCCTTGAAACAATTGTGATACTTTTTTTACTTTTATGTGCAGGTTTTGAGGTTTGTCTTTCTTTTCTTCCAAGTGGCGACTTACCTTGTAGCATATTGCCATGGTTCCTATTTTATGTTAGGTTGCTTCTTGGGCTATTTTTATATTATTTAACCCTTTAGGTGCTTATTTACTTTAATTTTGGACTTTTCTGTGCAGTTTTGTACTTTTGTGTGCAGGTTTTGATATTTTTTTCAAGTGGAGTTTTATCTCACTGGCATATTGCCACGCTGGTTATTGTAATATTTTCAGGGTATTTTTCTAAATTTTAACCCTTTGAAACAAATGTGATACTTTTTTTACCTTTATGTGCAGGTTTTGAGGTTTGTCTTTCTTTTTTTTAAAGTGGAGACTTACCTTGTAGCATATTGCCATGGTTCCTATTTTATGTTAGCATGCTTCTTAGGGGTTATTATTATATTAGTTAACCCTTTAGTTACTTATTTTCTTTAATTTTGGACTTTTATGTGCAAGTTTTGAACTTTTTTTTTTTTTTACTCCAGTCACCCCTTTACATTGGCCACCTGTTGGTGAGCCACGGGGTACTGATACCCCTCTAGTTTTTCCTTTCTTCCAAGTGGAGATTTACCTTGCAGCATATGGCCATGCTTTCTATTGTATGTAAACATGCATCTTAGGGCTAAGTTTGTATTATTTAACCCTTTCCCCGCTGAATTACTTCAATTTTGGACTTTTATGTACAGGTTTTGGACTTAGGCTTACAGCTTTTTACTTTTATGTACAACTTGTGATAAAAAAAAATGTAATATTTTCAGGGTATTTTTCTAAATTTTAACCCTTTCAAACAAATGTGATACTTTTTTTACCTTTATGTTCAGGTTTTGAGGTTTGTCTTTCTTTTTTTCAAAGTGGAGACTTACCTTGTAGCATATTGCCATGGTTCCTATTTTATGTTAGCATGCTTCTCAGGGGTTATTACTATATTATTTAACCCTTTAGTTACTTATTTTCTTTAATTTTGGACTTTTGTGTGCAAGTTTTGAACTTTTTTTTTTACTCCAGCCACCCCTTTACATTGGCCACCTGTTGGTGAGCCACGGGGTACTGATACCCCCTCTAGTTTTCCTTTCTTCCAAGAGGAGATTTACCTTGCAGCATATGGCCATGTTTTCTATTGTATGTAAACATGCATCTTAGGGCTAAGTTTGTATTATTTAACCCTTTTCCCGCTGAATTACTTCAATTTTGGACTTTTATGTACAGGTTTTGGACTTAGGCTTACAGCTTTTTACTTTTATATACAACTTGTGATAAAAAATAAAAATTAAATTGAGGTTGACCTCACTGCATATTGCAGTGATGGTTACTATAACATTGATATCTTTCCAGTGCATTTTTTTTAAATTTTAACCCTTTCAATCGATTTTTATTACACATATTTTGACATTTGCATGCAGGTTTTGATGCTTTTTCTTTTCCTTTCTTCCAAGTGGACATTTACCTTGTAGCATATGTCCATGCTTTCTATTGTATGTAAACATGCATCTTAGGGCTATGTTTGTATTATTTAACCCTTTTCCTGCTGAATTACTTCAATTTTGGACTATTATGTACAGCTTTTGGACTTAGGCTTACAGCTTCTTACTTTTATGTACAGGTTGTGATAAAAAAAAAAATTTCAAGTGAGGTTGACCTCACTGCATATTGCAGTGGTGGTTATTATAACATTGATATCTTTCCAGTGCATTTTTAAAATTTTTTTAACCCTTCGAATAGATTTTTAGACTTATTTTGACGTTTGCGTGCAGGTTTTCATGGGTTTTTTTTTTCCTTTCTTCCAAGTGTAGATTTACCTTGTAGCATATGTCCATGCTTTCTATTGTATGTAAACATGCATCTTAGGGCTACGTTGTATTCTTTAACCCTTTTCCTGCTTAATTACTTCAATTTTGGACTTCTTTTGTTTACAGGTTTGGATTTTTGTGCTTTTTTAGAAAATTTTTTCCTTCTTTGCATATTGCTATGGGGGTTCACGATAACATTTAACTCTTTTCTAGGGTATTTTGTCTTAATTTTAACCCTTTGAATAAAATTTTGGACTTATTTTGACGTTTGTGTGCAGGTTTTGATGTTTTTTTCATTTCTTCCAAGTGGAAATGTACCTTGCAGCATATGACCATGCCTTCTATTGTATGTAAACATGCATCTTAGGGCTAGGTTTGTATTATTTAACCGTTTTCCTGCTTAATGATTTCAATTTTAGACTTTTGTGTAAAGGTTTCGATTTTTGTGTTTTTTTTAATTTTTCTCCTTTTTTGGCTTATCAACGATAGTTGTGTGAGCCTATGGCATAGCCCTCATTTCGGCGTTGTCGGCGTCCGGATTCATTCATTTTGAACTTTTGTGTGCAGGTTTTGATTTTTAGCTGCGACTAGCAGCTCTATAAGTGGCAATGTCGGTCTGTCGGTCTGTCTGTCGGTCTGTCTGTCTGTCGGTCGGTCGGTCGGTCGGTCGGTTGGTCGGTCTGTCTGTGACCAACGAGTTTCAAAACTCAATAACTTTTGAAATGCTTGATGGAATGACTTTATATTTGGCATGTAAGTGTATCTTATTGATGTCTAGCCACTGTTCAATGCATGTGTTGTTCCAATTATTTTTCTTGGAGTTATGGCCCTTGATGAACTTAGAATGTCGGTCAGTCTGTCTGTGACCAACGAGTTTCAAAACGCAATAACTTTTGAAATACTTGATGGAATGACTTTATATTTGGCATGTAAGTGTATCTTATTAATGTCAAGCAACTGTTCAATGCATGTGTTGTTCCAAATATTTTTCTTGGAGTTATGGCCCTTGATGAAATTAGAATTTTGTGAAATTGTGCCACCCGTCGCAGCTACGGCATTGATGTCGCATTTTTTGGGGGGTTTTTTTTGCATTTTTTTTTATGTCTGCATGCTTTTCAGGGATAGTCATATTTTATTCAACCCTTTCCATGCTTAGTTACTTGAATTTTGGACTTTTGTGTGCAGGTTTTTGACTTTTGTGTACAAGTTTTGAAATTTTGTCTTCAAGTGGAGTTTCACCTTACTGGCATATTGCCATGGTGATTTCCTTAACATTTCAAGGTATTTTTCTCAATTTTAACCCATTGAAACAAATGTGATGCTTTTTTGACTTTTATGTGCAGGTTTTGAGGTTTGTCTTTCTTTTCTTCCAAGTGGATATTTTTCAAGTAGAGTTTCACCTTACTGGCATATTGCTATTGTGGTTACTGTGACAGGGTATTTTTCTCAATTTTAACCCCTTAAAACAAATGTGATACTTTTTTTTACATTTATGTACAGGTTTTGAGGTTTGTCTTGCTTTTCTTCCAAGTGGTGACTTATCTTGTAGCATATTGCCATGGTTCCTATTTTATGTTAGGATGCTTCTTGGGGCTATTTTTATATTATTTAATCCTTTAGCTGCTTATTTACTTTAATTTTGGACTTTTGTGTGCAGGTTTTGGACTTTTGTGTGCAGGTTTTGATATTTTTTTAAGTGGAGTTTTACCTCACTGGCATATTGCCATGGTGGTTGTTGTAACATTTTCAGGGTATTTTTCTAAATTTTAACCCTTTGAAACAAATGTGATGCTTTTTTGACTTTTATGTGCAGGTTTTGAGTTTTTTCTTTCTTTTCTTCCAAGTGGATATTTTTCAGGTAGGGTTTCACCTTACTGGCAAATTGCCAAGGTGGTTACTGTGACATTATCAGGATGTTTTTCTCAATTTTAACCCATTGAAACAAATATGATACTTTTTTTTTTACTTTATATGTGCAGGTTTTGAGGTTTGTCTTTCTTTTCTTCAAAGTGGAGACTTACCTTGTAGCATATTGCCATTGTTCCTATTTTATGTTAGCATGCTTCTTAGGGGTTATTATTATATTATTTAACCCTTTAGCTGCTTATTTTCTTTAATTTTGGACTTTTGTGTGCAGGTTTTGAACTTTTTTTTTACTCCTACCACCCCTTTACATTGGCCACCTATTGGTGAGCCACGGGGTACTGATACCCCCTCTAGTTTATACTTACCAATGGCCCAGATGGGGATGGCCCTCCCATGAGTGGGCACACATACCTCCCCGCTGAGTTTTTACTTTAATAGGCTCGTCTACAAAGAATGATGTTGGTGCCAATTCCGGTCTCTTCCTGAGTACTGCACATGCGCAAGTAGTAAAAGTATGGAGGGCCAGATAGGACTTTTAATTTTCGGTATTGTATGCAAAGTTTGGGGATTGGGGGTTCAAAATTTGTGTTTGGCCCTTGATATCATTGAGTTTGCACCAGCTAAGTCTGGGCCATTGGTAAGTATAAAAAAATATACAAATTACTTTAAATTTATCATTTTCCTGAACTTGAGAACGTTCAGGAAAATCCAACATAAATACAACTGTGCATGTATATGGTGCAAACTGTGCTTTGAAACAAAGCTTTGAAATTTGAGTCACAAACAAGTGACACAGATTGAATCAAGGGATAAGTAAATCAAAGTAAGCAAACCTTCTGTCTTATTAGTGTGTCAGTGATGCTAAGTCTATGAAATTTGCTACAGCAAACTGGTACGGAAGGGTAAATTGAATTTAGGCACCGGTGATGAAGAAATGTGTACAACAGGGTATTTTGGACAAAAATAAAATGAAATGGGTTGGATAACAATAAACTGAAAATTAACTAACCTTCGTCTAAAAATGTGAATCAATTTATACCAGTTGCTAATCAATTTTCCTTGGGGGTGGGGTGGGGTTACTCTTTCAAATTCTTTTTCGAATACAGTTGCTAACCCCCACAAGGTGAGAGTATGAAAGTAATGCCACAAAAGTGGAAACTTCTTAAAAAAATTTGCTGCCCCAGCCAAATTTCAATTTTCAGAACTGGTTGGCTATTGAAATCAAATGTGGTCTGTAGTTACTAACATAGTTGAAAATGAAGCTTTCTTCAAAAATTGAAAATAAACATACAAAAAGTTGTTTATTATTTTATGTATAGCTGGTAGATTAAGTTGCTGGAGCTGTCAACCCTGAATATTTGATAGAATTCATGAATAGCCATTGGGAGTGCAGTGGCTCAGTGGTTAAAGTATTGAACTTAAAACCGAGAGGTCCATGGGGTAACTTCATTGTGTCCTTAGACTAGGCACTTAATCCCGATTGCCCACCCAGGGGCACAGTGGACTGAGGCATACTGCATGTTGATGTGCCCTTGCATTAAACCAGTGCTAACCCTTCATGTGCATAGTTAGTTTGTTGGGGAGTTTGACAGTTTCTTGGTGCTGCTCGGTGGTTCTCTCCAGATACTCCTGCTTCCTCCACTCTTAAACTGTTGGATACAAGGTTATCTTGGCTGTTGAAAGAGTCATTATACCCCAATAAATAAATAAATAAAATCAATAGCCATTGCTTAGCTCACATAAGTGCCTATATCGGCCAGAGTTGTACTCAAACCATTTCAATGAAAAATATGTATGTCTGTATTATAGAACAAGTAGTTTTAAGAAAACTTACATTTGGAAAACAATTTATTATTTCAGAACCTACCAACATGTTGGATATGAAAGCCATAATTTGGTTGGAAAATTATCTACAGGTAAATCTCTTGATTTTATTATTTTATTTCTTTTATCCATATACACACTTTCTAGAAGTACAACTACCTATTAGAGTATTGGACTTGAAAAGCTGTTAACACTTAAAGGTCTATTTCCACCTGTGACAGATTATGTGGCCAATGAACAGGTACCCCAACATACAGCAAAACATACAGCAAAACGGCAGTCTTCAATCATCAGTCTATCCTGACAGTGGTTTCTAGAAACTAGAAACCACTGCCAACCCCCCCCCCCCCCCCCCCCCCCCCCCCCCCCCCCCCCCCAGGATCACAAGTAAAGGAGTGGAGTAATTTATCAAAAATTTTCCAGGCCTCATAGGTTAACCAAATTGTCATATCACCACTACACCACAGCGAAATGTATTTTATAGTTGTGCTGGAAGCTGTCCGTTTTAGTGGAATCTCATTCTGGGCCTTGGTTATTAATCTTGTATACAAGGAAAGGAAGGGATGTTCAGCCCAACTTATGGAGGTCTCATAGTAGAGATGTAAACTGAAAAACTAAATTTTAACCCTCTGCACACTGACATCAGAATATCAAATATCAAAATTGCAATATTTCAAGTTGCATTATGGGAAATATTTGTTGCTTGAAGTTTCGGTAGTCTGACAAGCGCAGAGGGTTAACCCTTTACCTAACATGACAGATAGACGATACTTGCAAACAAAATTCTCGAATAACTATTTTTAAAAAACATTTTCATCAAAAACATAGGTTATGACCCTTCATTGGAACAAGCTCAATGAGCTCGTTCCAATGAGGAGTCATAAACTATGTTTTGGGGACAAAAATGAAAAAAATAAGGAAAATTGAATTGTGATTTTTGCAAATAGTGCTAGCGGGTTTTGGCCATTCTGCTGGGTAAAGGGTTAAGCAAAAATAGTCCAAATGAGTCATCTTTTTCACAAAATCTTGGTGGAAACCTGCTTTTTTATGATACATTAAAATTGTAATTCATGATCTTCTTATATATATAAGGTATTCAAGCCAGTATCGATTGAATACTGGTGTAATTACAGAAATATCAATCTATGCTCATTATTCATTTATAATTTTTAATATGTCATGAGTTTTAACTGTAGTGCTGTATGAATAATATTATCTCTTTACCCAATCTTTCGACCGTGTAATATACAAATTCAACAGTTGAAAAAAATTATTCTTCAAAACATTCAATGAAACCATATCATTTCACCCCTCATTGGAACAAGCTTGTTGAGATCGTTCCAATGAGGGGGTCACATGATATTGTTTTGTTGAAATTCTTGGGAAAATTCGATAAACTACTATTTAAAATAATAAATTTTGATATCGTCTATGTTGGGTAAATGTTTATTAGAACTGCATCATCAAGGCATACTAATTTGTTCGGACTGTGATGGCTTAAGTCCCGATTATGGTATGTATGTTCACATATCTGAACAGTCTTTCTTACCGGTATACTGTGGTGATTTTTTAAACACTGATACTGGTATTCAGTAAAAATATTGTGCAGCCCTAACAACCCTTTTAATTGCATATAACCTCCAGATAAACAATTTACTATACTTTCTGTAGAACTTTGACCAATTAGTTACACATGGGTTATACAGTAAATTCTTTTAATTAGATACAAAACATTGGGATTTTTTAAAGAATTTCTCTGCTGATCACTTAATTCTCCACTTATATACACCACTTAACCCTTTACCGAATGTAAAGGAGAAAAAAACGGCCAGCGCTATTCACAAAAATTGCCAATTAATTTTCATATTTTTTTCATTTTTTGTCCCCAAAACATAGGTTATGGGCCCTCTTTGGAATGACCTTGTCGATCTCATTTAAATGAGGGGTCATAACCTATGTTTTTGAGACAAAAATGAAAAAAATTATTTATTCAAGAATTTTGTTTGCAAGTGTCGTCTGCTTTTCATGTTAGGTAAAGGGTTAATGGGGATTTCTGTAATAAGTAAGTGATTAACAGGTCATCTTTGTATTGAGTGCTAAGAAAAAATTGGACTTGTGCTGAGAAAAATATAGATCCGTATTATGAATTTGCGAGTTGTCTACAATTTTTTTTACTAATAAAAGAGTTCCTTTTCTTTATCATACTGACAACGTGATGTTGAAAAAAAAATCTCAGTTATTTTTGCCTTTAATGGTTAAGGTTTTGAGTGAAATTTTTATTTCCTTGTTGCTCTTTCTGTATAAACCGTTGCAAATCATCTGCAGACCCTGAGCCATTTCCAGCAGTGCATCAGATAACATCATTTGGCTAGCTTGTGCTTATGGCTCTAAAACAGAACAGCATGCATGTGCTATGAAATCAGCAAGGGTACTTAAAACAGTTTATGTTAATATGCCTTTTCATAGTCATAGCCATGGAAATATAATGTATTCACTACAATTTCAGCATTGATAAAAAATGGTTGAATTTAAAAAAATGAATCTTGGTAAATAATGAACTTGTGTGCCCTCAGAAGAAGCAGGAACCTCTATGGCTTTGGAAATGTTTTTTGAAAATTGGTTAAACTTCCCTGACAGGTCTTGAAATTTCTTCACACTACTTTAAGGTGCAACTAGAAACTGACATTAACCAAACAATGAAATACTTTTTCTTCATTCTTCATATAAATTTATTTTTTCACAATTTATTAGAGGGTACCTTCAGAACTTTCAAACAAATTGTAGCTATATTATATTTTTGATCTACAATTACGTACATCATCAATACCATTGCAAATGAAATATTACTCTCAGTGATAAGTTGAATGAAGAAGTCCTGTTCATAGATCATATATGCTTCTGTTTCAGAGTTGGGATACAACGATAGTTTGTGTTTCTCACGATCGTCAATTTCTGAATGCAGTAGCCACAGACATTCTACATTTACATTCACAAATAATAGACGTGTACAAAGGGAACTA
Organism: Pictodentalium vernedei; assembly: GCA_031216915.1. Lineage (NCBI taxonomy): Eukaryota > Metazoa > Mollusca > Scaphopoda > Dentaliida > Dentaliidae > Pictodentalium > Pictodentalium vernedei. Next base: position 150,052,191 of record CM062290.1, on the reverse strand, counting down.
TGAAATATTTCACAAAACCCGAGTGGAAAAGCAGAAAAACCAACAGCGAGAATATGAAGCCCAAAAACAATACAGAGATCATATACAGGTAAGTTTATGAATTTTTGTGCACATTTTTCTTCTTTTATATATCACACATTCCATTCATTTCATTTATTTCCCTTCAGTTAATTTGGTCTTTCAGTGAAGTCATATCACTGTGAGGAACAAAGTTCATCATTTGTTGAACATATGATTGGGGAAGTTTTAATTTATTTATTTATTGAGGTTTAACTGGTTGAGTGCTAGAAGCCACTATCAGGGCTTTAAAAAAAAAATGAGGGTACCAGAGCAAAATACAACATTTTCTTTTCTTGTGATTCATATTGAGTCAAACGCAAAAATATTTTGTTCCTATAAATTTGTTCCACTACAAATTATTGGAGAGAGCCTGGAGGCACTCTCCAACAAGCCTGAATATAAGCGGCCTGTCATCTGCAAAATGAGGTCCCCAGAGGGTGAATTTGGTGATGCTACCCTGCACAGCAGGGTAGCATCACAAAATTTACCCTCCGTGAACCTCAGTCTGCATCAAAGTCTCAAGCTAAAACAGAAAGATGTACCTAGAGGATAAATTGTCCCTCTGTAGGGGATAGCATCGGCAAATTCACCCTCTGGGAACCTCATTTTGATAATGACAGGTTGCTTACATTCAGGCTTGCTCTCCAATAATTTGTAATAAAACAAATTTTGAATAAGTTAGAATAACAAATTCAGACCACCAAATATAATCTAGCCCTCAACCACTTAACAACATTTTTGACAGCCAGGATTAGGGAGGTACAAGTATGTAAAAAAGTACAGTACTGGGATCAGATAAGTGATACTTTTCACCATCATGACACAGGTCCTGACAGAGATTTATTAAATAAAATATTGTGAAATCTAGACCGAATCAAAGAAAACAAACGAAAGTAGCATCTCAAAATCAATGTTCTTACATTTCTTTTCAGACAGATGAGATTCTTTAGTGCTGTAGAGAGAAAAGCTGAAAGATAATTTGGATTGGATCACGACTGGGTCGCGATCTGGTCAAAATTCTCTTTGTTCTTTTGCAATAACTGAACTGTATCATGATGAAAATTTCCCAGTGGTTCATGCCAGTCGAATTAATGGATTGATTGGTAGATTGCAAGATTATTTTGGGTAATCAGAATTTTTCCATGAATAATTTTGTTACAGTTCATTGGAAAGAGCATGAAGGCACTCTTCATAAAATTTTAATCCAACAAATATCAATTAATGAAATATCATTTGCTCCTACTGAAAATGTTAAGCACATACTAAAAATATGAGAACTTTTCTATGTCCCCCACACTTTTTAATAAGTTAAAATATATGCTTCCAGCCTTTGATCAGTTAAAAAGTAACTGTTTCTTTAATATACAAAAATATAAGACATCTATTCCTAATGTAAAAAGACATGTACACATAAATGTAATAGTGTCAGCAGTTTCGTATCGTTCATGGTTCTCTTCCCCTTTGTGCACTGAGGACTTGTGAAATTGTTTGACAGCTACATGATTCGCGGTCAAAAATGTTGTGTGAAGACAACGGAACAGCGACCAGAGCAGATAAATGTAAGAGACAAATTGATAACACTAAGCTTTGAAATCATATGCTGAAAAATACATCTGAAATACAGAAAGTAAATTCCCTTATGCACTACTATTTATTCTGTTCTTCCTGAAGTAACCCTGTCACTGCTGAGCTTCTACATGATTAATTTTTTTAAACAGGGTGTGCACACAGATCCTGGAATCCTGAAATGAAAACCAATCACCAGAGAGGGGTGTTAAAAATCTGTCCTGGCATATCCAGTATGGCTACCATAGCAGTCATCTTGGAGTTTGTATTTTTTGTTTGTTCGAGCAATAACTTGAAAGCCAAAGGTCCAATGAATCCTGTTTTTCGGGTGTATTCAGGCACATTAGCATTAGCCACAGGAAAGTTCTTTTTGATAACCAATATTCTGGCCTATACAATATGGTCATCATGGTAGCCATCTTGTTTTTTAAACAGTTTGAAATGTATTACTTTTTACAACAGTGTCGTCAATTTGGCTAATCTGTTTCAAGTGTATTCAGGGAATTATATAATTAGAAATAAGGCCATAAAAAAGAACCTCTGTTTCTCAGACCCATGTGCATGCTCATTTTTGGTGCGCTTGCAACCTTTTTATGACTCCCAAAAATCTTTTAAAAAAAAAATCGAGATATTTTGCTCACTTCGGTAAATCGATAGTACCGAACACTTGCGTTAGCGAAATCAAAATTAACACATTTCAAGCTTATTCTTCACCATACGTTAATAAAGTAGGTGGATTTTAGCAATATTCACGACAGAAAATGTTTTATTCTGCAAGAGGTAAGTCATAACGACAGCCAGAATGACAGTGTCTTTCACTGTTTCAGACTGACAACAAACAGTCGCAAAGGGGAATGGTCAATTCGCACCAACCCCAAACGGCCCAAAGTTGCTTGACACCATCCCATAAAATGGTGCAATTTGACTTTTGAGATGGTGCGAATTGACTTCGGCATGGTGCGAATCGATTTTGGAGGTGGTGCCAGTCGATTGTTTTTGTAATAATATATTCTCAGGGGCGAACTCGTTTGGGGCGATTGACCAGTTTCAACAAACTTTTGTTTCCAGGTTGTGTTTTTTTGCTTGGAAATGCAAACGTGCAGGTCAAGGTTGACAGCCATTTGATGTTTCAACATTTTTTTTTCACACTGCCGTTTCTTTTAATAATAATCATATCAGTTTGAATGCCTTTACTTCTTGTAAATCAAGAAAAGAAAGAAAATGGCCTGTCTCATTTCTGTTCAAATGAAGTTGGCTCTGACTGTTGTGTTAGGTTGATGCATTGTGGACGACTTTAATCCAAACGGCACACTCAACAAACTGTTTCAGGGTTTGTGCACGGGATAGGTGGGGCATGGGGAGTTGAAACCTGGTCTTGTGGGGTAAAGTTCGTCACACATGGAATGTTTTGTGGGCAAAAGTAGATAGCCTGATAAATTCCAACATGTATTTCTTCAAACAACCATGAGTGACATGGCAGAGGAGTTTGGAAAGTATTTCCGATTTTGCATTGATAATTATGACAGAACTACCGGTACTGAACCTGACCACAGAGTGAAGGGAGTTAAAATATTGCCTTCAACGATTGTTCACTGGATAATTTCCATTAGATATTATCTGGTGAACAATTGCTGAAGGCAATATTTCAACTTCCCTCACTCTGAATTCATCCCCCCCCCCACCCTCCAACTTATCAGCCCTAATTTGATATCTAGGGTTGGCAGGTGGGGGATTTTGATATCAGAATTGACGCCATTGAAATATGAGTATCGTCACTGGTGTCTACCTTAGATGGTAGAAAGCATATAAAATGAAACAAGACATTTTTTTTTGTTAATTTGTTTTATTTGAAATAAAAATACAGCTTCTATTTAAAATATACAAGTGCATTTTTTATTAGTCAAACTGTCAGACCATTATTCTGACATGTACAGCTTCACATCTAACACTATTTTTGCAGTATTCTGTATATTTGAGACCCTGAAACATAAAGCAAATGTTCTATAAAAGCCTCTGGGAAAAAATAAAAAATAAAAAAAAAAAAACGCTCACCCGCATGCTTTTTTGAAAAAATGGCCTTAGAAACAGACAATCAACTTTGTATGGCCTAAATATAATAAAATAGTGTGCAACTAAATATATGTATGGGGGAATCTATACTCAAAAAAGCTCCTTACAAGATATAGATTTGAGCATAGGGGTTGCAGGGTTGTTTTTAATGGGACCATCACTGACAGGTCTAGTTAGACTGGCTCCTAAACAGATGTCAGTATTGATGTTTGGTGGGGAGGGTAATTCCAGTTTCTTTGTACAGTTTTATGGAGAAATGGTATTGAATGAAAATGATGAAACTGAAGTTGTTGCTATGTTTAGTGACACATTGAAAACAAACTTTCAAATGTTTTCAAAATTACGTTCATTCTGAGCTACTATAGAAAATGGGGTTTGGATTGTGGGCCAAACAGAAATTTTGAAGCCACCAATCCCCAAACTTTGCATACAATACCATACTTTTAGTACTTGCGCATGCTCAGTACCCAGGAAGAGACCGAAATTGCGCCAACATTATTCTTCTGTTTGGCCCAAAGTCTGTAACAACTGAACTGACATCTGTGCTTTAAATTCTCATTTTTAAAGATGCCAGACACAAATCAATGATGGTTTTCATGAAATCAACAGTGTAACAGGATGCTGGAAGTGAATAATGGTGGTTTCGGATGTTCAGGGCTGTAACTTTGTAATTTTTATCTAAATTATTCATGTTACCCAATTTCGTGATTTACTTCTGAATGTCGTCATTATAATATGGCTCCACTGTTGTTTTGTTACTATTACTTCCATCCCTCTCCTGAACCGTCCTGTTATACTCCCAAGCTCTTTTGGCTTTTTTATTGAAGAATTTTTTATTAAATTCTTGGGAGTTTAACTTGTAAACAGAATAGGTATTCTGTTCATCCCCTATGTTCATGTCCTGTCTCTTTCATTTCAGGACGTTTTTGTACTCTTCTTCTTCTACCAGATGCATTGTTTTTTCTTCAAATGAAGATCTAGCTTTGCATCAGGTGGTTGTTGATCGGTTACTGACTCTGGGCCTTTGTTGTGCCTGTCGTTGGTTCGTTTTTGGTTTTTCTTCTTGATGTTGTCTGCTCAGTAACGTTTTGGATTCGTATTAATTCAGTGTTTAGTTTTAAACAATCACGTTTTTTCTATTAGGATACATAGTATGTCTTATTCTGGTAGTTTAGTTTTTATTAGCTATTGGTTGTCCACACTTAGGCTCTATTGGGATGCCCTTGAGCTCATGAGGTTCCCTTGGGGCACTTAGGCTTCATTCAAAATTTTTTGAAAAAAATTAAAAGAAATTTTTGATTAAATTTTATTCAAAATTTTTTTTGTTTTGTCCATGATATGTATCCTTGTGATGTTTATTTTTGGGAGTGCAGCGGACTTATGTTTTTGGCCTCATTATTATTGTTGCCATTATAATATTGATATTTAGTGTAAGACCAAGAAGCCTCAGAATATAGGCTTGCTGTTTGCCGATAGTCGCAGCACTCCTTCAATACTTGTACTCTGGGATGCGAATGTTGGAAACTGGTGTCGACCTGTGTGGTGGGTGGTGAAGCTTTCACCGCTGGCTAATACTAGTCTTTCAGTCTCTTTTTCAGAGAAACAAGAACATGGTGATGGTACTTTGATACATGTCCGTTACATGCTGCTGTCATCGCACTCTGATGTGCCCCGCTCTGATGAGTAAAATAGAGCTAGCTGCCAAGGTGCTCATGATATAAATGCACAGGATTAAAACCGGAGTAGCTTAATTCTCTGCATACAGCTAGCTTGACTGGTGCAGTGGTTGGCCCTTTTAAGGGAACCGAGACGCCGGGTAGGTCTTTTGCGGTCGAGTAGTATAATGTGGGTAGAGCGAGTACCTTATAATATAAAGCTCATCCTGCGATGATGGCAATAAGGAGAAGAAGCCTTTAAGTTTCTCTATGGGATAGCTTAGCGAGATCTTGTGTCAGCTTGCGAGTTGGAGAACCCTCTCCATCCCGTTGGCAGACAGAGTCGACTGTGTCCGTTGCGAGAAACTGTAATGAGTCAGAACACGCGCCGGATGTTCTTTCCACAAGGCCACCGGCGCCTGTTGCGGTAATGGCTTCATCTTCTTAGGTGGAAGTGCACGCAAAGGGGATTAGCCAACAAGTTTCTCAATGGGATACTCTGCGAGATCTGGAGCCAGATCGTGAGTTGGATGAGCGTTCTCCGTCCCAATAGCAGTCGGTATCGACTGCTTGTCCATTGTGAGAAACTTTTATGAGTCGGAGCAATGCTCCTTCCACACTTCAGCTGGAGTTGGCTGTTGTTATGGCTTCCTCTACTTCCATGAAAAAGCATGTTAAGGGGTAGAAGCCTACAAGTTTCTAAACGGAACGCTCGGTGAGATCTGGAGCCAGACCGCGAGCGGGAGACCCCTCTCTGTTCCGTCAGCAGTCGGTCCCAACTGTTTTCGCTTCGAGAAACTTTTGTGAGTTGGGACGGCCGTTCACGCTTGTGGGTTTGGGATGCTCCTTCCACGCTGCAGCCAGGGCCTTTTGCAGCTATGGCTTTTTCCTCTGCTTCATCGATGAAGCACGTTAGACCTCAGACAAGATATCCGACTTTGCATGTTCATGCTGTTCCACAGAGATGTTCCCAGATCTTGGGACAGATCTCCGTCCCATGAGCAGCATATGGTGAAGAAATGGATAATCGCTGCTCTGCATGCCTCGTTTACCGACTTGCTGTCGCAGATTGTGCAGCGTATCTCAGCATCCCAGTAGTCGCAGGTTCTGCCGTCAAAAGTCTCCGGTAGTGATCTGTTGGATGGTGCTGGGTTGGCCCAGTCATCTGTACATTCGGATTTCGGATGGTGTTTACCATATTTCAGATGGAACATTCAGATGATGAGAGGGCTATGGAGGTTGATTCTCCAGCCCTCATGGAACAGCACATTAAGACTTTGAATTTGTGTTCATAAGCTCTTCGAATTTTGTTCCATCTGAACAAAAGTCTGCGTTTGCTAGACAAAAAATCAGCTTAAAGAAGCGGCCGAAGAAAAGACGAAGATCTTCCTCCCCGGATCTTTCGGCTCAGGTGTTGAAGACTTTTGGTCCAATTTACAACGCCTCCCTTGGCTTAGCAATAGTATAAGAAAGGCAATGATTTATTCCTTACGAATAGAAGATTGATAGCTCATAGATAGGCTGAGACAGCTGTCTTGTTGGGAATAGAGCCATTAGAAGGAGTAAGTACGTCTTTCCCTTCTCGGTGTTGTATTCCTAGGCATCGGAAGCATTTAGTGCTATTGTGGATGCCAAAGTAGCCTTATGTACAGTTAGAGCGGTCTTTTCTTATACATTAGCGGCAACGTCGTAAGTCTCCGTTTAGTGAGCTGCCTAAGGCCGCAGGGTTACACACAGACATCTGTTTTTCACCGATATATGACTTTTAGGCTCTGTTAGCTACGCTGAGACTGCTGGCTTTTTGGAATAAGCTGTTAGAAGGAAAGAATTATGTTTTCCTTCTTGGTGTAATATTCCTAGGCGTCACAGGCAATTAGTCCTATTGTTGTCGCCTTAGTTTGGATTATGTGAATTAAGAGCAGTCTGTGTCTATATATCATTAGCGGCTAATGTCATAGTGGCCTTATATATTGTTACAGCGTTCTTTTTCTTGTACATTGTGGCTAATGGTGTAAGTCTCCGTTTAGTGAGCTTTCCAAGGCTGCAGGTGAAACAGATATTTGTATTCATGGAGATGAAGACTAATAATTGCATTAGCTACCTGAGACTACTGTCTCTTTGGAATTTCGGTCGTTAGAGCAGTCCTTATTCCTTACCTTGAGCGACTAATGTTGTAAGTCTCCATCACGGGACGAAGACTTATTAGCTAAGCTATCTAGTAGGAGACTGCTGTCTCTTTGGAATTAGGGCCGTTGAAAGGAAAGAGTACGTTGTTTCCTTCTCGGTGTTGTATTCTCCAGGCGTCTGGGGCTTTTAGTCCTTTTGTTGACACCTTATAAGAATCAAGTGCAGCCCTTTTTTCCCTTGAGTGACTAACGTTGTAAGTTTTCGTATCGTGAGCTGTCTAAAGTCGCCAAATTTACACTGAGATATCTGTCTTCACGGAGATGAAGTCTTCTTAGCTCCATTAGCTAGGCTGAGACCGCTGTCTTTGGGAATAGAACCGCTGAAGGAAAAGACTGCTCTTTTCCTTCTCGGTGTTGTTTTCTGAAGTTTCATAGACTTTAGTCTTATTGTTGACACCTTAGTAGCCTAGCTAGATGTTGAGCGGTGTTTTTATCCCTGTCATTAGCGACTAGCATTGTAAGTCTCCTTTAGTGAGCTTCTAGGTCTGCAGTTATCAGCCATTTAATTGTCTTCTTGAATAGAAAGACCTATAGCGGCTTCAGCCAGGCTGAGACTGTCCTATCGGACAAGGTAACGTTACATGAGGTGCCGGAGCATAGTTTTCATCTCCCGCTTTCATTTTTATCAAATCTAATGTGGATTATATTTCCACTTGATGATTGGGTATTATGTCTATATGGTGTATTATTTGACGACATGGCGTACTGTCTTGATTTCAAGAGATATGTCGATGCTGTTTTAGCGGGTATATTCTACGCAATAGTGCCATGTTCATCACGTCCCCCTCCCCGTCCTTAGTGGCATTATGGAGTCGGTCAGATGTGAAGAAGCCATATGGCTCTATACTATTCTAGACTAACTAACACTAAAGTATTACGAGTCATGCCGGGTTAGTGTCATTCTGCTTGCTTGGGCTAACTACAAGCTTTTTAGCTGTATTACTCTTTATTGAGAATAGCATCAGCAGTATTGCTTGGGAATGTAGCGTGAAGTTTCTTTTTCTTATACCGAAAAAGGAATTTGTCACTGTCCTAAGCCTTAATATTACTGCACTGGCCTTACTTATCTAGTGATTCAAGTATTGAGGGTGAGGGAGGTTTGATATGATTTATTTGCCATCCCCCCCTCCTCCCCCTCCCCCCTCCAATATGCCAATATGTTAAGAGTCGATTACAAGGCAGGACGTAGTGCTCTTCCCGTAAGCCTTGTATGCATTCAGTTATATGCATGCCTTTCATTGCTCTTTGATTGGCGGGTAGGTTGTATAACGGCGACATCAGGGGCCCAAGCCACTCTAGTTGGTTTGCTCCCTGTGGTTGATCGTTCATAAGTGATATATGAGTGATATATGAGCATATGATTCCTGAACAGTAACTGTTCTTGGATTCTGAATTCTATCCTGAATACATTCGGTTGATATTACTAGCCTTCGTGTTCCTGTATGGCAGGCATATCGGTTATCTGGGCGACATTCTCCAGATGTGGGAATTAGTCTATTCTGAGTAGTTACGCTCACAGCTGTCTGCTTTTTCTTACGACGTATGAGTCTATTCCTCAGGTTCATCGCATTAACGTTGTTTTATTCTATCAGTTTCCTGGTTCGTTTTTGTTTCGCTCGGTCACGCCTTCGATACAGGCTGTATTCAGATGAGGGTACAGGCGGGATTCTGTTGATTGCGTGCATAATATGTATACATTATTAGGCAGACTTATTACAGAATAGATTCTCTTGATTCTGGCTCTGCATTACTATAAAGCTTATGAGAATTTTGGGGCTAGTTATATCAGTTATGGAGTTTCCAACAGGCCGTCTATGCATACTTTCTCTATTTTTGACTTCATTATTCAGGGTGATAAATTCTTTCTCCGAACAGTCATTGGTTTTAACAGACCTAGGGAACAATGAATTATTGGGGATGGTCTGTGACAGGCTTTTTAATTGTGTCCCGTTACATATTCGGAATCCAGTTTTCAACCGTAAAGTGGTACACAAGGCTTATTCCTACACTCATATAATTGTACAGTTACAATTGGGTGGTTCATTATTGGAATTGTACACCTGAACCTAAGCGCACTGTGTGTTGGCTATGAAACATATAGTTCTATTAGACAACTTTCCATTGGAATTCAGTTGGACAAGTTAAGGTTGCACATATTTATATAACTGGTTTTCGACCTATCTACGTATTCCAGATGCGGCATACATTTTGAAGCTTGCGATTTTAATAACCAGGATTGCCATGATATAGTCTTAGCTGCTGATGTGGCATTAAGCACCAATAAATTAATAAATTAATAATAATTAATAGCTGGGTGCCATTTAGACGAATATATATATTATTCGGTACCGCTTTTTCACTGTTTCCAGACCGCTCCCCTCTTTGTTTTGAAGATTATTCCTTCAAAAAAGGGGGGGGGGGGGGGGAGGGGGTGTTTTCTCCTTACCTCTTCTGACCTTCTAATAAGTGTGTAACTATGAGTTAAGCTGTTATCGACTGTAGATTATTCTGATATTATGTACACCTTGTTACATTATATATGGCGTGTGTTTGTGGGCATTAGTCTCTTACTCTCAGACATGCTTTTCCTAATTTTAAGTGTCTTATTCTGGGCTAGCCTTAAAATTGGGGGCTTGTTACACCCATTTAGCATAATCATTTATGCTAAGTAATAGGGAATTACTTGGATATTGCGCCTTATTTCGGTGATATGTCTTCAATATTGTGGTATAGCAAGACATTTTGGTAATTCCTTAAAATTTGAAACTCCTTTTCACTTTGGGAGTTCCAATGCAGGCTAAGGAGCTGTATTTTGGTCGGCGAATTTAAGTCCTAGGCCCTCCGACTTTTTACGATTCAGCTAAGTCTGGGCCATTGGTTTTAGTATTAAAATATGATAAATTTAAAGTAATTTGTATATTTTTTATACTTACCAATGGCCCAGACTGGGATGACCCTCCCATGAGTGGGCACTCATACCTCCCCGCTGAGTTATCACTTCAGTATGCACAACTAGGAAGAATGATGTTGGTGCCAATTCCGGTCTCTTCCTGGGCACTGCGCATGCGCAAGTAAAGTACTAAAAGTATGGAGGGCCAGATAGGACTCTTAATTTTTGGTATCATATGCAAATTTTGGGGATTGGTGGGTTCAAAATTTGTGTTTGGCTCTTAATAATACTGAGGTTGCACCAGCTAAGTCTGGACCATTGGTAAGTATTAAAAATATACAAATTACTTTAAATTTATCATTTTTGTAGATAGTAATGTTTATTTAAATAGTGAACATGCTGGAATTCTGAGAGAACTTAATTGTAATCTATTGCAGGTATTCATTGATAGATTTAGATACAATGCAAATCGGGCATCACAAGTACAGAGTAAACTCAAGTTATTGGAAAAATTGTGAGTATTGTTTAAAATAACATACTTTGCGTACTAATATTTGAAAATGGCCAAATGAATAACCATTGTAATCTTATTGTGTTTAACTGGTAGAGTGCTAAATTGTTTTGGGACACCCAAACTTGTTCACATATCTTTGCTTTGTTACAATTTATGAGAGAGTGCCTGCAGGCACTCTCACATAAATTGTAACAAGACAAATCTAAATAGACTACCATATTTACTCTATGTATTGGGACACTCTATGATTTGGGACACACATTTTTTCCAGAAAACTTTTTTTTTTTTATGCTCCAAAGTTTGGGACATTCAGGACATTTGTTTCCAGTTGACCCGTCGCTAGTAGCAGACGACACTCATAAAAAAAATTCTTGAGTAACTAAAAATTTTCATTTTTTGCTTCCAAAACATAGCTTATGATCCCTCACTGGAACGAGCGCAATGCGCGCGTTCCAATGAGGGATCATAAGCTATGTTTTGGAAGCAAAAAATGAAAATATAAAAGAAATTGGATGGCGATATTTTTATACTGTACCAATGACCCAGACATAGCTGGTGCTAACTCTTAAAATATAGGGCCAAACACAAATTTTGCCCCCCAATCCCCAAAATTTGCATCTAAAACTAAAGAAAACATGTCCTGAAAGGCCCTCCACACTTCGCCCCTACTGCGCATGCGCAGTGTCAAGGACGTTCCGAAATTGGCGCCATTAATCATTCTAAGTTTGGCCCTTCATCAGTTAACATCTGACTGATCTTTGTGCTTATAAATCTCAGTTTAAATGATGCCAGACACATAAATATTAGTGAAATGGTGATTCTAAGGAGGATAGAGAAGGAGGAGAGGAAAAGAATGTGTGACAGAATATTATCAGGGCTGTAACTTAAAATTTTTTAATGAAATTATGTTAAGTTACCTATTTTCAAGGCAGCAGCCATTTTGTTGTCATTCTGATTATTTAGTTACACTGTTTTTTAAGTGTTTTCCTCGCTCCCTGTCCTTTAAGTTCCCCCTTGCTATTCTCCCATGCTTTTGGCATAGTTTCTGTAATTATTATTACTAAAATTTCTTGGGAGTTTTAGCTGAATAACAGAATGAATTCTGTTCTTTCCCCATGTTTACGTCTTCACCTACGGGTGGTTAGGTGTTGTGTTCTGCATCTACCATCTGATGTTCTGCAGTTTCTTCCCTGGAAGTCTCTGTTTTGCATCAGATAGTGTATTTTTGGTAACTGATTTCGGGCCTGGGTGCCTGGAGTCTTATTTTAGTGTTTTTACACTCATTGTTTACATTTACAACAGCCCTCTGTGTGAGGGGGGGATTTCTAAAAAATAATATCTTTATGTTATTTTAATCATAACTAGATACATTATTATTGTTCGTAAGTGTTGAATAAATTGTTTAAAATATTTTTAAAATTTTTTGTCCACACTTAGGCTTGGGATCCATTGGGGCTCAACGTTACTTTTCAGAAACTTGGGCTGTTCTGAAAAAATATTTTTTCAAAATATTTTGATTTCAATTATTTTTTCTATATTAATGGATCATATTATTATTATGTATTTTGATTGCCAGGGGTTAGTGCGAGTACCAGGACTTGTTTTCTTTTCACATTGAAAGGATATTGATCAATTGTTTTAAGAGGAAGTCTTCCTCTGACTTTATTATCATTCTATATGTGGTCAGTGTACTCGCATTAACTCCTGTTCTGTATCTTATGATTTCGATGACAATATGGGAAGCGTATGTCACGGTATGTTGTTGGGGATTTGGACACTCCGGTCCTTTCCCCGCAGGGTCACTCTACTTTATCAATTTCTATTTCAGACGATCAAGATTAGGGTGATGTATCTGTGATGTCTTCCAACAGTGTGCCTCCGTCGTCACAATTAATGAAGGGCTAGCGGAAAAGTGCTCATGTAAATACGCCAATTGCCTAAGAGGACCCTAGTAGGTTCGACGGCCTTTGACGTCCGCTAGCTCGCCCGGTGTAGCGTCCATTCACCGAATGTGTCGGTTCGTCCGTTGCGGTCTAGAAGGAATTTTGGGGTGATGCGAGCACTATAAATTAACTTAATGCACACCCAGTGACGGCGGATCGGAGGGAGAACGCAGGAAGCCTTTTAGTCCGGTTCATAGCTCGTTCCGGTCCATCCGGACGGCAAGCGAGAGAGGCCCCTCTCTCGTTCAACAACATCTGGCCCCAGATGTTGTGGTACAAAATGTGTCGCAAGCGGAGCATACGTCCGTCGCTCGGGACGCTCTGTTGTATAGGCAGTCCGCTGAGACTGCTAAGGCTTCCTCTTCTCGTCAGCGCACACGACCGCACCTTGGCTGCGTGACCGCCGATATATTACCAGCTTCGCCGATCAAGGATTCTTCGGCGACCAGGTCACACCATCCGGTAGCCAGGGACACGAGGCCTGCAGACTCCGGACGTTCGCATAGGAAGTGTGCGGGAGTCAACGTACACGGAGCTTCCGGCGGCAATGCATCGTAAGACCGCTACTGCACAGGCCTCGGGAACGGACGTGCTTTCCTTAATAGCACAGTTTACTGCAGCATCCCAGCATCAACTGAATCTGTCGCATATATTTTATCCGACGATGCTGGGTCGGGACGCTCCGCGGAAGCGGGTACGGACGTCCGAAAGTTTCATCCGGTCCGACGGGATACCGAAAGGGATTCGGAGGATTTCGAGCTTTCCCTTTCGGAACAACATATGCTGTTGTGTATGTCATCTGACTTGGTCTTCTACAGCTTCTTTCGTCGGACCAGAATGCTGCGATGCCGGATAAGAAACTGATAGCGTCGGTGGACTTAGAAATTTTTGGTTCGGTTCAGGGACATCGTCCCTCAGTTCCGACATAGTCCAATAATGTCACACAAACTTTCGAATTATTGAACGACGCTATATATATTATTATTTTATGCTTGCTATCCAAGCATTTCTGGTTTCTTGTTCGAAGAGTTATGGAGATGTCTTTCAAAAGTGTGCCTCTGTCGTCATAGTTAATGAAGAGTTAGCGGCAATAAGTGCTCATGGAATATGTCTATCGCCTACGGAGTGACATTCGCTAGCTCACCCGGTGTAGCGTACATTCATCGAATGGTTCGGCTGCCGGGTTCGTCCGTTGCGGTCTAGGAAGGAGATTTGGGTGATGCGAGCACTTTAATTACTTTAGTACTCACCCAGTGACGGCAGATTGAGGACAGATCGGAGGAAGCCTGTTAGTCCGGTTCCTGGATTGTCCAGGTCCGTCTGGGCTGTGAGCGAGAGAGGTCCCTCTCTCGCCCAACAACATAGGGGACCGCATGTTGTGGTTCAGATATTTTACATTCGGAGCATATGTCCGTTGATCGGGACGCTCCGTTATATTGACAGTCCGAGAGACTGTCTTTAATGCTTCCTCATCCTCACAGCAGGGCACACGACCGCACATTGGCTACGTGACCTCGAGTATCCGATCAGTTTCGGCATTCAGTGATTCCACGACGAATAGGTCGCGCCATCCGGTAGCCAAGGGACACGAGGCCTATACACTCCGTTCGCTCGCATATTGGTAGTATGCACGGGGTTACGATCACGGAGCTTCCAGCGGCAATGCATCGTAAGACTGCTTCTCCTCAGGCCTCAGTGACGGACGTGCTATCCGAGTTAGCACAGTTGTTTCGCAGCATCCCAGCAATTGACAGTTTCTCGGTCGAATCAGGAATTATCCGACGGCGCTGGGTCGGTGCAGTCCGCGGTTGCATCAGCTACGGACGACTGAACGCTTTATAGGGTCCGACAGGATGGCGAAAGGGATTCAAAAGATTTCGAGTTTTCCCTTTAGTAGTATCGGAAGATGCCTTTCATATCTTCTGGCATTATCTTCCAGTGATTATTATTTCGGACTTCATTGCTGCGATCTTGGATAAGAGACTTATAGCGTCATTGGACTCGGATTTTTCGGTCGGTTCAGGGATATTGTCCCTGACTTACCGACGCAGTCCAATATTGTCATTACAACATGTGTTTTATTTTTCGACGCTATATATATATATATATATACAAGCCTGCTACTAAGCATGATAGTTTAGTTTCTTGTCCGCGTTGCTCATTTCTGCCATTTTATCATTTATACAAATAGTTTATTTTGGCAGAGCAGGGCATACCGAGAGTTCATATGCGTCTAGACGGTGTGATTAAAGACTTCATATATTCTTTTTCGCCGTTTATGTCTTTTCCAATTTCAATGTTGGGAACAACATTATGTATAGTAGACTTAACTTAGACGCTTTATTATACGTAATCCGCCTTACTGAGGCGTTATCATTACGTCTTCAAGAAAAGATTTACGGGATATTATTTATTGGAGTTTAAGGTCACATACTTATGCACAATGGCTAATCATGACCGTGACAGTTTTACGGGTGGAGGAAGCCGGAGTACCCGGAGAGAACCACCGAGCAACGACGAGCAGCTGTCAGCTCCCCAACATCGTAACTCTGAACTCTGCACCGCAGCACAGGCAGGGTTAGATTGGTTGAAGACATGCGCACCATCGACGTGCAGTACGCCTCAGTACACAGCGTCATCGTGCCCCCATGTAGGCAATCGGGGTGAAGTGTCTTGCCCAGGGACACAACGCGGTTGCCGCAGGTGGGATTCGAACCGAGGACCTCTCGGCTTGCAGCCTGCACCTCTACCAACTGAGCCACCGCGCCCCCGATTTACGGGATATTATTCTCAATGTAATTTCTTTTGAGGGCAGTAGTTTGTTCACGTATAACTCCGCCCTTCAGTGGCTGATTGGAGTTAGTTAGACGTGACGCAGCCCTAGCTACATCCACACGCGTGGATAGTAAGGTTAAGAACTCTCTCAGAGTCGCTTCGTTCTCGGAGGAGCTTCTCTTCGACGGCAACTTTTCGGCAATCCATGAATTGCTCGATTTATATGTTCTCTTGTCTATCTAGTGTTACAAGAGATTCAGACTGGGGCAAACATTCGGTGGTTGACTCAGAGAGTGCCGCCGCAGTTGCCGGACCCGAGTGTGGCTGTTATGACGGTTGCCAGTCAAACAGATTGGGATATAATACTGATCCCTACGGATTCGAAGTGCCAGGGTCTTTGGGTTCCGCAGTCTTTTAGCAATCAGTTTAACTTCCGCGGAATAATGTTTTTTAGGCTTGTTTTATGTCATTGCATGAACATTATTCAGAAACGCATGCCCAAATTCCTGTCCTTTAATGCGACAGTAGTGGCGTATCTCCGGAACCAGGGAGGCACTCTTTCGTTTCCGTTATTCAATTTAATGGAAAGAATCCGTCTGTTGGTTATAGTACACCAAGTTCAGTTTTGGTCTGTCATATTCCGGGTCGTCTGATTGTTTTATCGGACTCCCGTTCTCTTACGGGTCGCTTGTTGCTGTCAGAATGGACTCTCAACAAACAAGTATTCAATCAGATTTGCTATCTATGGGAGCGCCCAATGATGATTTATTTATGACACAGCTTGCTAATCAATTGCAGACGTATGTGTTGGCTTGTCCAGATCTCTGAGCTAATATTGTTAACGCTCTATTGATCTATAGGACGGAATGATAGGATACGCGTATCCTCCGGCGCTGTTGTTTTAGCAGGTATTGCTAAGATAAACAACCACAATACATTTCTGTTGATAGCATCTCTATCTTCACAGAGATCATGAGTAATTTACTCTCTTGTCTACTGTGGGTCTTAACGTGAAACCTTCCTCTATGTGAGGATCTTTTTCACTGGGTAAATCGTGTCATCTTTATCACAACCAGCAAGGTCGCAACCTTCATGTATTCCATTGTGTGGTCCGTATTGCTTTGTAAGCACTGTACTGGACGAGCTTTGGACGCGATTTCTTACTATAGGAGATCCTCTTCTTCGCTATTCTATGCGGCTAAAGTGGAGGCTCTTCCGTCGTGGTGTAGGGATCATTATGTTCATATTGTTGATCCCTCCATACTACTCATTGCTATTTTTTTTTGTATACTTGTTTCACAAGATCTACTGCAGCCTGTTATTATTTAGGTTATAGGTTTATGTTACCTCATACCTATGCACTCTACGATAGTTTACAATTGAGTCTTTTGTCTCTTTATCTAAGTCAGTTAGTAACTTTTTGATAAATAGACTTAGAATCTTTAGATTAAATTCCTATACGGATTTTAACTTCGGTTCTTATTTAGCTAAGTAATCATTTGAGCCTCTGGAAACAGTAGTTTTCAAATTCTGACCTTTTAGACAGTAATTCTGTTGGTTTCTCTTTTACTGTAGAGTCAGTGAGTTTCATGCACTATCGATGGATGATTTTCACTTTCATAGTTTCGGAATCAATACTTCCGTTACTATTTAGGTTGGATTGTTGCATAAGAGTTAGGCTCCTATTATCCGGAACCTATTATTTTAAGGTCCTTCCGTCTTCGTATGGGCATAGGCCTTTACTCTTTCCGGGTACAGTTTATGTATTTATAAACAGATATCTGTTTATTACAAAGGGCGTAAGCTTCTTCTGTCTTTGATGTCTAGTAGAAGGACGTTACGCTCCATTTTATTGTTAATGGATTCTATTAACTATCGGTACTGCTTATGGTATATCATTGACTTAGCAGTTGTGCTTAAGATTTCGGCTCATGAAGTAAGAGTTCTTCTACTTCTTGGGCTTACATTAATAGTGTCGCTATTATAGATTTTTGAAGGCCGCTCATTGCGCTCAGCCATCCACATTCATGAATTTTATCTTAGAAATATCGAGTCCATTTCTGGAGGCCTCTATTGTTAGGTCTATTATCTACTGCTCAGAATGTCATTCACTTAACAGTTGCTACTATAGCTAGGTAGGCTGTCTGTTTCGGCAGTGTCTCCGTTCGGCTGCCCTCTTCGCTCTGGGCTATTTGACCCAGGGCAAGAAAAAGGGGGGGGGGGGAGGGTGTTCCCTTGGGTCACCTGTTTTACTATGAAAACAAGGGAATACCTCCTCCGGAGTTAGTAATTCTGAGCTGTTATTGGGATGGTTGTTTAGTGAGAAGTTTAGGTTTTTAAAATTCATTCAAGTCTTAGTTTTTAAAGTATAGCTTTTGAATATTGCATATGTCAACGGACATGATTATGCAATCCTCAGACACTTTTAGGAGTATAAGAGTCTCTATTCTCTAGACTTACTTTATTTATTGGCTTACTTTAAAAATTATTAGTATAAGGATTATACTGGATATTAATAGAGTACATGGATGTATGAAGCTCAATTTTGGAAGGTGTTGTATCTTTCTAATTTATCATAAATAAGAAAGATACATGTAAGGCCTATTACTTCTTTTTCCCTACAGGGGATGACTCTATTTTATTTTATTGAGCGTATTCCATTTTGCTTTATGTCCTTGGCCCTCCAGCCTTTTTACTATTCAGCTATGTCTGGGTCATTGGTACAGTATAAAAATGTTAAAAAATTTATAGTAATTTATATATTTTTTATACTTACCAATGACCCAGACGGGGATGGCCCTCCTAGGAGTTGGGAACTCTTGCCTCCCCGCTGAGTACATAGCGCTTACCAGGCACTGGTTATTAGAATGATTAATGGCGCCAATTTCGGAACGTCCTTGACACTGCGCATGCGCAGTAGGGGCGAAGTGTGGAGGGCCTTTCAGGACATGTTTTCTTTAGTTTTAGATGCAAATTTTGGGGATTGGGGGGCAAAATTTGTGTTTGGCCCTATATTTTAAGAGTTAGCACCAGCTATGTCTGGGTCATTGGTAAGTATAAAAAATATATAAATTACTATAAATTTTTTAACTTTCATATATAGTGATGGAAAACGAATCACACACAACTTTATTCAGCATCAAATCAAGACCAGGCTGTGTTCTTTCCCCATTTTCTAAGAATTGGGACACCAGTGAAAATAATTATTTTAGCTGTCCCAATACATAGAGTAAATACGGTAAATAATTTCACTTCAAAGATAATATGAAGTGTGTCCACTGAATATAAAGCCTTTATGTTAGGATACCCCATTTTCTAAGAATTGGGACACCAGTGAAAATAATTATTTTAGCTGTCCCAATACATAGAGTAAATACGGTAAATAATTTCACTTCAAAGATAATATGAAGTGTGTCCACTGAATATAAAGCCTTTATGTTAGGATACCTGCACTTCAGGTTAAAGTATAAATATGCGCTTCTAGCACTCTACCAGTTAAATGAATCATCACTATTTTTTGGCTGCCAAAGAAGAGAAAACTTCAAAACAGCTTGATTTATAGTTTTTCAATGTAAAGACCTTTACAACAAGAGGAAGTTGTTTTACAATGAAATGCAATCCATCATCTGAATGTAAGCTGATGTTTCAGTAACAAATAATTGTTAGGTTGAAATTATTATTAGTACATGTAATGTTCACATTTATTGGAAACATGTAGGGGATACCTACTGTTTTAGAATAGGTACCAGAATTTTCTCATTTGTGGTTGCAACGAAAATCTTAAGTTTTCAGTTGTTCATGAGAACTTGAAGTTTTCCTTGCAGTCAAGCCTGAAAATATGCAATCTGTCATTTGCAAAATGAGGACCCCAGAGGGTGAATTTGCTGATGCTATCCCATACAATGGGCCATTGTATCCTCTGGGTACCTCTTTCTGTTTAGGGTTAAGAGCTTGATTCAGACTGAGGTTCATAGAGGGTCAATTTAGTGGTGGTACCATGCTGTGCAGGGTAGCATCATCAAATTCACCCTCCATTACGTGTACACTCCATATAAAACCGCACTTCGCGTACCCCACTTTTTGTGTAGAAAAGTGGGGTACCCAAGTGCGGTTAGGAGAGAAGCATTACATAATCAATTAGTGCTCGACGAGAAATTTCTTCCAGAGTCTGAACCTGAATAGCAATATTAGTCTTCAGTCAGTGAATTTCTAAAACCTGCATTTCATAAAATAATGATATAAAAATATTATATTTGTCTTTTCCAGATCATTGTACCCCGGAATAATGTCCGCTTTTAAACAATTCGCCCAATATTTTTCGAGATATTTAACTTGTTTCCGTATTAAAATAAAATGTTTTGCCGATATGTCATTTGGATTCCCCCCTGTATAATTAAAGGTAAGTTTATCGCCATCGAACATGATCTTGTCCACCTTCATTCTCGAAACCTTTCATCGAGACATTTTTAAATAAAATTACCGAATAGAGGAAGTATTTTAAAATAAAACAAATTCTGTGCGTTGCTATGTTTTTTTAGAACAATAATGTGACAGTCTCGGCGATAAATCCTGTCTTTACGAAGTGCGGCCCCTATTTTTCAGACTCGGAATCATTACGAACTCGGCATATGATTTAATATCATTGCAGATAAGCTGCTTCACGTTTACCTCAGTAATTATTTTTGACGAACTAAGTGAGAATGAAACAGAATTAATAAATAAATCCATCTGCTCCTTCCGGTCATTTTCGTAACAACTCGGGTGGATTTTTTCAAATTACGTTCAGTCTTCGGAATCATGAAATTTTAGAAGAAGAGACATACGAATCATGGCCTACGGTAAACAAATTTATAGTGTAGTTTAGGAAGTGGAAGGCACCCACAATGGGATTTTCTTGTCAACTTCCAATATCTGAAAAAGGCATGAAAAATTGGTGGCGTCACTGGGGGCCGGGGGAGAGGTAGGTATTTGCCCCTTAAACACAGATTTTGCCCACATTTGCTTCCCACGTCCATAACACACACACACACACACAAACTCTCTCTCTCTCTCTGTCTCTATCCCCCCCACCCCACCCCACCCCCGTATCCATGGC
The DNA here is from genome assembly GCA_031216915.1 of Pictodentalium vernedei. Taxonomy (NCBI): domain Eukaryota; kingdom Metazoa; phylum Mollusca; class Scaphopoda; order Dentaliida; family Dentaliidae; genus Pictodentalium; species Pictodentalium vernedei. The sequence continues at coordinate 150,031,437 of CM062290.1, read as the reverse complement.
GTATTCACGCCTCCCGTGAGTCAACGATCGACAGTATAATCTCTCCACTTTTAAATCTGATCCGCCGCGCCTGGAAAAATTCTCCCTTAAAATTTTATATATTTTCCTTTTTTTACAGCTTGTGGCCCTCATTAACGGGGGAGGGGAGCATTCCAATGAGGGGCCATAAACTATGTGACTGAAACAAAATATGGAAATTCACTAAATTCACAACGCCAATGGCCGAATTTGGCCAGCACTCAGGCTATACAAAAATCTGCATTCAAATTTTATTATGTTTAAGTTTTTGTTTCAAAAACATAGCTTATGACCCTTCATTGGAACGAGCTAGTGGATTTTGAGTCTTTCCATTGAGGGGTCCCAAGCTCTGTTTTGAGACAAAAAAATTCAAATTTTTAGTTGTTATTAAAGAATTTATCTTGCAAGTGCCACCTGGTCCTGTAGGCGGGTGGAGACTATTGGATCACCGGATTTATCTTCCTAGCATTTGGTACGTTTTTTCTTGGAAATAGTATGTTTATTTTCGTGGCTGGAAACTGGGTAGACTGATAACATTTTGGCCAGATGCTGTCGTCTGTATGTTGGTGTTTTGGTAATAATAATTCTCCCCAGCTAGCATGGGTTTCTTTTCAATAGATGCTTCAAATGCTTCGGCCCTTTGACAGATTAATAAGTAAATTAGCCTTAGAAAAGGTGTTGAACATATGACATACCAGTATACAATTATGCTCAATTAGCTACTTCTGTTCAGTGGCGTGTTAAATTAAATCCTTTGTTTGTTGTTAATCCCCAAGAAAATGTTAAAAGAAACGAAACACTTGCTATGTTTCACCATATCACATCCCCCAAATATAAAAATATTCACAGGAAACATTTTTAAAATCTCCTGAAAGTTAGTGCTTGCGCGGTCTGGAGTCCAATGATATTAGCTACAAATAAGAGACTTCATTAGTTGAAACTTTGGATATTTAGTGCTTAACACGATGTCTTGATCAAGTAGTCCAATAATATTAGCTATGAACACGCGTCTCATCAAGCTTTATTTATTTTTTATTATTTGTTGCTAATATTATTGGTGGACTGTTTCATTATCCACATCATAGTTAGGGTGAGAACGGTTTGAGTTTCGCCAAATTGAATAATAATATAATAACACTTTGGCCAGCCGCTGATTTGTCGCGGTTCTCGAACGAGAAGGCCTTGGTTACCCCTGAACTCCCAACTGCCTCCCTGTTCCCACGCTTCTCCTCTCCTCCCAACATTCGGAGACGAACTGCTTGATGACATCCCTTGCCCCATTTTTCCCAATCTCTCCGATTAGCACATTAACCCTCTCCTTTGAGTCTCCCCCTAACCACATGTCCTTCATTCTCCCATCCCACTTCCCCATTATACTCCCAGTGAATCTCATTCTTTTAGACTGATACTTAGGGCATTCTAGAAGGAAGTGTTCCAGGGTCTCCACCATGCCCAAGTTACACATCTGGCACTCCCTTTCACCGTCTTTCCCAATTTTTCCCCTCAGCTCCAGGGATCGCGACCGCAGCTTGAACAGCAGTGACCCCCCAAAGGTGCCATCAAGGTACTCTTCAAAACCTGGCCTCTCTTTATCACGCAGGCCACCCAAAGACCTCTTTGATTTGACCCCCTCTCGCCAATTACGGTTACAATCCTCCAAGACCCTTTCTCTGACGATTTTTTTACCCTGGTTTGCCCCAACGTCCAGGTCCGAGATCTCCAATGAGTAGTTTTCTACTAGCTCCCTCACTTGGACCATCCACCCCGTTTTGATATTTGAGTTGAAGATTTGCAGGAACATTACTTTACACCATCGGCTGTCGGGGAGATTCACCAAATAATTAAGATAACCGAGTTTCAACAGGTCTATCCTGTCCTTGATCCTCATCCACCCAAGCTCACCCCTGATTGCTTCTAGCGCTGTGGCATTGCTCGACCCCGTTATCCATCGGCCTGCATCGTTCTGTAAGATTTCCAAGCTCTTTATGGCCGTCTGGTTTAGAGGTACCACTTCCGTACCGTATGTTATACTTGGCAGCCCCACCATTTCCCAAATGGTTTTCCCCACGAAAACCTTACTGAAACTGTTTCTCCCTATAAGTTTCATTTGGTTAAGGATTCGCTTCCCCTTCAGACTCAATTTATTTGTGTGGTTTCGGTAGATGCCTCTTCCTGTAATGTTTATATTTACCCCCAAATACTCGTAATCACCTGTCTCTCCTACACTGAGAAGTTTGCTGCTCCCTTCCGGAATGCAGAACTCACCCACTCTCCACCTTCGAGTGGGGTCCACTTTGCGGCCCACAGGTATAACTTTGCTCTTGCTTTCATTAAGTTCGAGTCTCCATTTGCTCCCATATTTCCCAACAATTCCCAGCATTTTCGTTAGCCCCTCTTCGCTTTCTGACACTAGAACCATATCGTCTGCAAAAAATAGCCCTGGGATCTTCAAGTTCCCAACTGCTACCCCCTCGTCGCTACGCAGGAGTTCATCTCCTAAACCTTTGATGTACAATGCAAACAGGATTGGCGAAAGGATACACCCCTGTTTAGGCCTATCTCCATAGGCACACGTTTTGTTGTAATGTTTCCCAGACTAAGTTCACTCTGTACATCTTTATATAATGCTTTCATAATTCCAACAAACTCGCCTCCTAAGCCCAGAGCCTCCAGCTTGCGCCACATACCCTCCCTCCATACTCTATCGTATGCCTTTTTGACATCCAAAAAGGCCATAAACATCTTTTTCTTTTTTGCGTTCGCGGATTCTATCATTTGGGATAGCGTGAAAAGATGGTCGGTTACTCTCCTTCCCTTCCTGAAGCCATTCTGGATTTCTCCCAAAAAACCCTTCTCCTCAATTACCTCCTCTAGTCTCCCATAAAGGACTTTACAGAAAACCTTTCCAATGTTGCTACTTACAGAGATCCCTCGATAGTTATCCAAAACGTCTTTTTCCCCCTTTTTGTGAATAAACGTCACTGCTTTCTCTCCACTCCTTTGGGACCTCTTGTTTTTCTATGGCTAAATTGAATAGGGCAGTCAGGCTTTCCAAGAGTTCCTCTCCCCCTTTTTTGATAAACTCGTTAGGAATTTCGTCCACCCCTCCCGCTTTTCCATTCCTCAATTTTGAGATCACCCTTCGCACCTCCTCAGTTTTGATTGAGCATGCGTTTTGGCCCTAATCTTTTCAAAATCAGCCCCCCTCCCCCTCCAAAAAAAAGAATGGGAGCCAAAACTCGTTTTATCACCAATATCAGTCACCGCTGATATGACCGATTCCCCGGGTTGAATAAGATGTCACAACGTTGTTCTCATGACCATAAACTCAAGTAATGTATTCCTGGGTGGCGTCATTTCGTTCCTGTGGGGACACACTTCATCGATCGGAATGGTCCCGAGTTGAATTATGATACCGTGTTTTGAAGTAGCTCCAGAAAAAAGATGAGAGAAGCATGGATCGGGTTTACCCAAATTGGATCTGATCCGTGTTTTGAAGATAATCTCCCCCCGGGTTTGGGGTTCCATAGCGGCTGTCAGATAGAATAAAAAATGTGTTTTAATTTTTACATTTGGGGGGATTATCAAGTTATATCCCGGGCGAAAAGCAGATAAATTGCCAGTATGTTCAAAAAGAAAAATGTGTAGTTATCTGTACCCGTCCATTTCGGTTGAGAATCAGAATGTTTTTTTCAACAACAATGACCTCGATTAAGCGAGTTCAGACTATTTTATATCATGTAAATCCAATAGATGGAAGAGCCACACTGCTTCACGGGATCGTCAAAATTCACATTTTTTTAAAAGATTTATTAGAACACAAAACGCGAATTATTGGACCGATTTTCACATTTAAAGGATTCTTTTGATCCAGAAAATTCTCTCCAAAAATATTTCAGGCACAGAAAAAGGATTTAGTGAAGAAAACTTATTATGTAAATTGCGAGGTGTTTTCCCAATCAACACTGATTAATGAGTAAATAACTGCTGTTATATAATCTTACATAACGCACTCAGTCGACATTGGAATAGTTTTTTTATATGGAGTGTACACGTAATGTCTGGGGAATTCATTTTGCAGATGACAGTCTGCTTATTTTCTGGCTTGCTTGCAGTCACAAATGAGATAATTCTGGTACCTACTCAAAAACAGTGAATAGTCTTTTTATTATTATTATTTGCATTGCAATGTTTAAATTGAAACTTGTTAGCTTAACTTGACATAGTCAAGATAAGCAATTGCCATCACGCATGCGGAAGTCTGTTAGTCTGTTCACATGTTCCTTTAGTTCGGGCTACACCCCGCAGTTCTTGTCTGATCGTCACGAAATTTCATATGCAGGTTTGGGGTCATGTCTAGATGAGAACGTCCCCTTTTGGTCATGATTGGTCAACTGCTGCCCGAGCCTGAAAACCATTAGCACAGTCTACAGGTCGTATTTATGAAGGGATTTCATTGTAACTTGGTAGGATGCCTCTGTATAATGCCTAGATGAGAACGTCCCCTTTTGGGCATGATCTGTCAATGGTGATGGCTGCCCAAGCCCGAAACCCAAAAACTTTTAGCACAGCCTACAGGTCATGTTTAATATGGAGGGATTTCCTTGTAACTTGGTAGGATGACTCCTTATGATGTCTAGATGAGAATTTCCCCATTTGGGCGTGATCTGCCAACCGTGATGACTGCCCGAGCCCAAAACCTGAAAACCTTTAGCACAGTCTACAGGTCATATTTATTGAGGAATTTCATTGTAACTTGGTGGGTTGACATCATATAATGTCTAGATGAGAAAGTCCCCTTTTGGTCCTGATTGGGCAACTGTGATGGCTACAGGGGCCTGATGCCCGAAAACCTTTAGCACAGTCTGCAGGTCATATTTATGAAGGGATTTCATTGTAACTTGGTAGGATGACTCCAAATAATTTCTAGATGAGAACATCCCATTTTGATCGCGATCCTTCAGCCTTGATGGGTGCCCGAGGTCCAAATCCTTTAGCATAGGCAAAAGGTCATATTTATGGAAGGATTTCATTGTTACCTGTTAGGTTGACTCCATATAATGCCTAGATGATAACATCCTCTTTTGGTCGTGATTGGTCAACAGTGATGGCTACAGGTGCCCAAAGCCTGAAAACCTTGAGCACAGTCTACAGGTCATATTTATAAAGGGATTTCAGTGTAACTTTGTAGGATCAATCCAGATGATGCCCAGATGAGATTTTCCCCTTTGGTTGCGATCATTCAGTCATGATGGCTGCCCGAGCCCAAATCCCGAAAACCTTTAGCACAGTCTATAGGTCATATTTATGAAGGGATTTCATTGTAACTTGGTAGGTTGACTTCATATAATGTCTAGATGAGAACATCCCCTTTTGGACACAATTGGGCAACTGTGACGGATACAGGGGCCCGAAGCCCGAAAACCTTTAGAACAGTCTACAGGTCATAATTATGAAGGGATTTCATTGTAGCTTGGTAGGATGACTCCAAATAATGTCTAGATGAGAACATCTCCTTTTGGTCGCGATCATTCAGCCTTTATGGCTGCCTGAGCCCAAAGACCTTTAGCATAGTCTATAGGTCGTATTTATGGAAGGATTTCATTGTAACTTGTTAGGTTGACTCCATATAATGCCTAGATGATGACATCCCCTTTTGGTCGTGATTGGTCAACTGTGATGGCTACAGGTGCCCGAAGCCTGAAAATCTTGAGCACAGTCTACAGGTCATATTTATGAAGGGATTTCATTGTAACTTCGTAGGATCACTCTGGATGATGCCCAGATGAGAATGTCCCTTTTTGGTTGCGATCATTCAACCATTATGTCTGCCCGAGCCCGAAGCCTGAATACCTTTAGCACAGTCTACAGGTCATATTTATGAAGGGATTTCATTGTAACTTGGTAGTTTTGACTTCATATAATGTCTAGATGAGAACGTCCCCTTTTGGACACAATTGGGCAACTGTAACAGCTGCAGGGGCCCAAAGCCTGAAAACCTTTAGAACAGTCTACAGGTCATAATTATGAAGGGATTTCATTGTAGCTTGGTAGGATGACTCCAAATAATGTCTAGATGAGAACGTCCCCTTTTGGTCGCGATCATTCAGCCTTGATTGCTGCCTGAGCCCAAAAACCTTTAGCATAGTCTATAGGTCGTATTTATGGAAGGATTTCATTGTAACTTGTTAGGTTGACTCCATATAATGCCTAGATGATGACATCCCCTTGTCGTGATTGGTCAACTGTGATGGCTGCAGGTGCCCAAAGCCCAAAAATCTTGAGCACAGTCTACAGGTCATATTTATGAAGGGATTTCATTGTAACTTCATAGGATCACTCCAGATGATGCCCAGATGATGCCCAGATGAGAATGTCCCCTTTTGGTTGCGATCATTCAACCATGATGGCTGCCCGAGCCCAAAGCCCAAAAACCTTTAGCACAGTCTTCAGTTCATATTTATGAAGGGATTTCATTGTAACTTGGTAGGTTGACTTCATATAATGTCTAGATGAGAACAGCCCCTTTTGGACACCATTAGGCAACTGTGACGGCTACAGAGGCCTGAAGCCCAAAAACCTTTAGCACAGTCTACAGGTGATATTTATGAAGGGATTTCATTGTACCTTGGTAGGATGACTCCAAATAATGTCTAGATGAGAACGTCCTATTTTGGTCGCGATCATTCAGCCTTGATGGCTGCCCGAGCAAAAACCCCAAAACCTTTAGCATAGTCTATAGGTCATATTTATGGAAGGATTTCATTGTAACCTGTTAGTTTGACTCCATATTTATGAAGGGATTTCATTGTAACTTCGTAGGATCACTCCAGATGATGCCCAGATGAGAATGTCCCCTTTTGGTTGCGATCATTCAACCATGATGGCTGCCTGAGCTCAAAGCCCAAAAACCTTTAGCACAGTCTACAGGTCATATTTATGAAGGGATTTCATTGTAACTTGGTAGGTTGACTTCATATAATGTCTAGATGAGAACGTCCCCTTTGGAGGCAATTGGGAAACTGACGGCTACAGGGGCCCCGAAGCCTGAAAACCTTTAACACTGTCTACAGGCCATATTTATGAAGGGATTTCAATGTAACTTGATAGGATGACTTGTTTTGGAATAATTTCACTGTAACTTGGTAACTTTCGTTGATATACGTTAACTGTGAGGGCCACTTACATTAACTGTGAGGTCATATTAACCCACCCCTCAGCTCTTTAGTACAGTCTAAACCTATAATTATTCTTATTGAAAACATAGCATACAGGGAACAGAAATGAACATATTCCCAATTATCACAATTCTTGTCTTATTCCATAATCCTTTCATAAACATTGAACATTATCCTTTTCATCAAACACAACACACAAATTAAGCTAAAGTGTCACTGACACTTTCATTTTTAAATTGCAGTTGAAATATGTAACTGCCGAAAACACGCAGTTATATCGATCTGAACTTTTTGCTCAATGCACTCCTGTTGCTCAGATATTTTCAGTATTACAGTTCATACCTTCACTGCTTTTCAATCCTTAACCCTTTACCCAACTACTTTTAAAAAAATTTCAACAAAACCATATTATGTGACCCCTCTTTGGAAAGAGCTCGTCGAGATCATTCCAATGAGAGGTCACATGATATGGTTAAGTTTTTTTTCAAATTTAAAAAAATTATATTTATACCCCCCTGCAAACAAAGTTTGGGGGGTATATAGGAATCACCCTGTCCGTGCATCTGTCCATGCATCTGTCTGTCTGTCCATCCATCTGTCCATCTTTATAAGCGCAACTCCTCCTAAAGAAGAAGAAGAAGAATTTTCATGAAACTTTGCACAATGGAAGAACTCCATATGAAGATGTGCATGAAGCAATATAATTCTGGTCTGACATTTCCAAGGGGAGATAATCTAACTTATATATTTTAATGTATCAAAAAGTCTACAACTGAGGCGCGGGGGGTATCACTTTGTGAGCTTGCTCACAGTACCTCTAGTTAAAATAATAAATTTTGTTATTGTCTGCATTGGGTAAAGGGTTAAGGGTATAATTATGTACATAATTACACACATAAGTATCTAAACAAGCTTTGAATAAATTTAAATAGGGCATCAGTCAGATGTCTAAAGTGTCATTCATATTACAAAGCTAGAAGTCGATATATCCATGAATGTTTTGTTACATTTAAGTTGTGTGACTAATGAACTGAGTTTGTTTCTTCTTGGACATATAGTATTTTTTAAATATGCTTGTATTTATGTTTTCAGACCAGAACTGAAACCAGTTGAGAAAGAAACAGATGTTATTCTCAAGTAAGTGTTCCATATTTTTCATTTGAACCTTAAAATGGGATTGTGAAAATAATCAGTGCTCCTGCTGTAAAACCAATTGTGTCTGTCCAGTGGGACTGAGAATTCACCCCCCCCCCCCCCCCCCCCCCCAACATTCCACATGAAGTGGGTTGCAAAAATACTCCCAAGTCTAAAAAGGGCAATAACTCTGCCAAAATGATTATGGTTGGTATCAAAATCATGGGCATAGGTTCCAATGCCAAGTTTTTAAAAACAACTGAACAAGCAGAGACAAAATGAAGGTTGCGAAAATTCTCTAATCACAAAAAGGGCAATAACTCTTTCAAAATAAGGTTGACCTGATCCAAAATCACATGTACACAGTTTCCCATGCTGGTTCATCTCTGTGCCAAGTTACAAAAATTCAGCAGTCAGAATCTTTTGATGTTTGTTTTACAGCATCCTTGGGGGTGGGGGTGGGGGGGCAGATTTAAATTTGTTTAAATAAAATCCCTGGGTTCATATTTGACCTCCCTGTAGCTTGAATTTTAACATGGTGCAATATGAGGAGTATTCTTTGAAACTCGTCTTCTTCAGATCCACCAGTCAGAATACTTTTGATATTTAGAATACAGCATTCTTATGGGGATCTGATTCAGTTTTGTTCAAATAAAGTCCCCAAGTTCATAGTTGAGCTTCCTGTGGGTGTTGGAAGTTTAATGTTTGGCAATATGAGAGAAATATTTTTATACTGTACCAATGACCCAGACTTAGCTGGTGCTAACTCTAACAAAACCAGGGCCAAACACAAATTTTGCCCCCCAATCCCCAAAATTTGCATCCAAAACAAAAAGAAATCATGTCCTAAAGGACCTCCATACTACGCCTCTACTGCGCATGCGCAGTGACGCAGTCGTCCCGAAATTGGCGCCAATTATCATTCTCTGTTTGGCCCTTCATCAGTCAACATCTCACTGATCTTTGTGCTTGTAAATCTCAGTTTAAAGGATGCCAGACACGTAATTTTTGGAGAAAATGTGATTCTAAGGAGGATAGAAGGAGGAGAGGAAAAAGAAGTGGCAAAAAATAATCAGGGCTGTACTTAAAATTTTTTGATGAAATTATGTTAAGTTGCCTATTTTCGAGGCATGGGCCTCTTGTTGTCATTCTTGCTAATTGTTGCACTGCTTATTCAGTGTTTCCTCTCCCCTAGCCTTCTAAAGTCCCCCCTGGCAATTCTCCCATGCTTTTGGCATATTTTTGAGAAATTTCATTTCTAAAATTTCCTGGGAGAGTTGCTTGGTTACAGAATGTTTTCTGTTATTTTCCCCATAGTTACGTTTTCACCCATGGGTGTATAACGTTTGTGTTCTGCATCTTCCATCTGATGTTCTACAGATTCTCCCCTGGGAGTCTCTGTTTTGCATCAGATAGAGTGTAATTGATGACTGATTCCGGGCCAGTTTTTTCAGTGCCTGGAGTCATGTTTTCTAGTGTGTTTACACTGTTTGTTTTCATTGGCAACAGCCTTTTTTGAGGTGGGCTGTTTGCCTTTGTGGTAGTTTATCTCATTATAAGATACATTTATATTATCCGAAAGTGTCTCATTAATTATTTTATATAAATTTAAAATTTTTGACCACACTTTGCCATCGGATCCATCGGGGCTCAACGTTACTTTTCAGCAACTTGGGCTTCTCTGAAAAAATATTTTTTCAAAATTATTTTGTTTTGCAATTGTTTTTTCATTTATTAATGGATCATGTTATTATGTATCTTTGTGTCAGGGGTTTTTGCGAGTAACTAGGACTTATTGTTGTTCTTTCACAATGAAGGGACGTTGTTCAAATTGTAATAGGAAGAAATCTTCCTCTGACTTTCATGATCATTGTATTAATTGTAGTCAGTGTTCTCGCATTAATCCCTGTCCTATATGTGAACATTGGGATGAGAAACATTGGAAACGTGTGTCACGATATGTTGTTTCTGGAGAAAGAGCGATGCCGGCTCTTTCTCCACACGGTCACTCTACACTCTCAGTTTCTATTTCAGAGGAACCAGAACAGGGTGATGTTTCCATGTTATCTTCTTCAAGTGTGCGTCCGTCGTCACAAATGAATTCAGAGCTAGCGGCAAAAGTGCTCATGGAGATTAGACAAATGTCGTCCGCTAGCTCGCCCGGTGTAGCGTCCATTCACCGAATGGTTCGGCAGCCGGGTTTGTCCGATGCGGTCCAGGAGGAAATTTTGGGTGATGCGAGCACTATAAACATAATAGATGCACACCCAGTGACGGCGGATAGTAAGCGAGAACGGAGGAAGCCTTTTAGTCCAGTTCCTAGCTCGTCCAGGTCCAGCCGGGCCGCGAGCGAGAGAGGTCCCTCTCTCGTACAACAACATCTGGGACCAGATGTTGTGGTACAAAATGTGTCTTTAGCGGAGCATACGTCCGTCGCTCGGGACGCTCCGTTGTATAAGCAGTCCGCAGAGACTGTTAAGGCTTCCTCTTCTCGTCAGCGCACACGACCGCACCTTGGCTGCGTGACCGCCGATATATTACCAGCTTCGCCGATGAAGGATTCTTCGGCGACCAGGTCACACCATCCGGCAGCCAGGGATTCGAGACCGATGGACTCCGGACGTTCGCATAGGAAAAGTATGCAGGAGCCATCTGATGTGGAGCTGCCCTCGGCGAAGCAGCGAAAGACTGCGCCTCCGCAGGTCTCGACGCCGGACATTCTTGTGCAGATAGCACAGCTTATCGCAGCATCCCAGCAGCCGACAGAAACGGTGTCGGATCGAGAATTATCCGACGGCGCTGGGTCGGTACGCTCCGCCGAAGCATCGGGGGCGGACGACCGGGAACATCGTGAGGTCCGACCGGATGGTGAAAGGGATACGGATGACTTAGAGCTATCCCTTTCGGAACAACATAAAGCTGCCGTGGACTTCATCCGGCACTTTCTCCCTCAAGTTGTTCCGTCGGGCCAGACTGCTGCGCTTCCGGACAAGAGAATTATAGCGTCATTGGACTCTGAATTTTTTGAGCGGTTCAGGGACATCGCTCCCGAGTTTCCGTCGCAGTCCAATAATGTTGCTAGAACATTTGAATTATTGAACGACGCTATATTTCAACTTGCTTCCAGGACGGGGAAAGCGGGTTTCTTGTCCGCTAATACTCTCAACCTGCCTTTCATTAATGCAAGGAATAAATTCGATACGGCAGGACAGGGTATACCGAGAGTTCCTCTGCGTATGGACGACGAGGCGGAAGACTTAGAGCTATCATTACCGTCGTCAGCTTCTATTCCAACCGCGGTGTTGGAAACAGCTATTGCGTCTAACAGAGCCAATTTAGATACCTTATCTTACGCAGATCACCTTACTAAGGCGTTATCACTGCGCCTTCAAGGGGAAGAGTTTCAGGATATACAATCCTCTTTAAGACTTCTTTCAAGGGCAGTAGCTTATTCCACGTGTAACTCCGCCCTTTCAGTGGCAAATCTGGAGTTGGTTAGACGTGACGCAGCCCTAGCTACATCCACACTAGTGGATTCTAAGGTGAAGAACTCTCTTAGAGTTGCTTCGGTCTCAGGAGAACTTCTCTTTGACGGCAAGCTTTCCGCTATTTATGATAAAATTAAAAAGAAAGCTAATGATTCTCTGTTGTTCAGATCGGCTCCTAAAAAGTCGGATACAGCAGACACGAATAAGACAGGCACTTCTGGGTCTAATGCGCCCAAGAGAGGTTCCTATAGAGGTTCCGGTGCGTCCTCTTGGTCTTATTCGAGAGACCGTCAGGATAGCGACTCTCGTTCGGGACGTCCTTCAGGCCGGGACAATCGGTCGGACGCCCCGAGGTCGACGAGGCGAGGTGCGGGTCGTGGAAGACGTGGTTTCTCCTACCGCAGGCCTCGCAGGTCCAGGAGGTGATGGCTTAAACCTCTATCGCGTTCCGGTTGGCGGAAGGTTGTCGAGTTTTTCACAAGAGTGGGCGTCGATTACGGACGACCCTTGGGTGAGAGGAGTGACTTCGGAAGGTCTAAAGATATCCTTCAAACGAAAGCCTCCATTAACTCGAAGTCCAAAGTGGACTCATCTTCCGTCAAATCCACAGAAAAGAGACGCTCTGTTATCAGAGGTGCAGTCTCTTTTAATGAAGAACGCGGTAGAGGTCGTAGAAAACCAGGAATCTCTGGGATTCTACAGCCATCTGTTTCTGGTTCCGAAACCAGACGGCTCGTTCCGTCCAGTCATAGATTTGAGCTGGATAAACAAGCTGATCGTCGCTCCGAAGTTTTATATGGAGACGATTCGATCGGTCAGAGCGAGTATTCGGGTGAACGATTATGCAACGAGCATAGATCTCAAAGATGCGTACTTTCACGTCATGGTACATCCGACATTCCGAAAGTATCTACGCTTTGCAGTCCTGGGAGTGGTGTATCAATTCCGGGCGATGTGCTTCGGATTGAATCTAGCACCCTGGGCTTTCACTCGGGTAATGAACTCGGTAATGATCTACTTCCGAGCTCATTCGTCTGCGGTAACGTCGGCCTACCTGGACGACATTCTTCAGAGGTACGGCAACGAGTTAACGCTTCAGAACGATGTTCAGAATCTTCTTCTATTGCTCCGACGTCTCGGTTTTATAGTAAACGAGGAGAAGTCGGATCTGGTGCCGTCCAAGTCATTCTCTCATCTGGGAATGAGCTTCGAGACGCACAACAATCTCGTTCGTCTGCCGTTAACCAGAGCGAAATTAGTCAGTTGTTACGCTCGCTATTGTCTGCACGCAGACAAAGTCACGGCGAGAGAATTTATGAGACTGATAGGTCTGTGCGGAGTCGCCGCGGATCTCATTCCGATGGGGCGGCTACGCACACGTCCTCTTCAAATTTTCCTGACTCAGAATTGGAGTGTGAAAATTCATTCGCTCGATGTAGACGTTCTCTAGTCAGATCAAGTGAAACAAGAGATTCAGACTTGGGCAAACATTCAGTGGTTAACTCAGGGAGTTCCGCTGCAGTTGCCGGATCCGAGTTTTACCGTTATGACGGATGCCAGTCAAACAGGTTGGGGTGCATCATTAATCCCAACGGATTCGAGATGCCAGGGTCTTTGGGATCCGCAATTCCTGTGCAAGCACATAAACATCAAGGAAATGATGTCAATTTGGCTTGCGTTACGTCACTGGATGGACATTATTCACGATGCTCATGTCCAAATCCTATCCGACAATACGACAGTAGTGGCGTATATACGGAATCAGGGAGGCACTCATTCAGTTCCGTTGTTCAATCTAACGGAAAGAATCCTTCTGTTTGCGTTAGAACATCACATTCTTCTTTCGGTCCGTCACATACCGGGTCGTCTGAATGTGCTAGCAGACTCCCTTTCACGAAAGGGTCGCTTGTTGCCGTCGGAGTGGACTCTCAACAAACAAGTATTCAATCAGATTTGCTACCAATGGGAACGGCCAATGATAGGCTTATTTGCGACACATCTCAACAATCAGTTGCAGACGTATGTGTCTCCGTGTCCGGATCCAAGAGCATTTGCAGTAGACGCTCTGTCGATCCCTTGGGACGGAATGATAGGATATGCGTATCCTCCAGCGCCGTTAATTCAACAAGTATTGCTAAAGATAAAACAATCTCAATGCAAGATTCTGTTGGTAGCATCTCTGTCGCCACAGAGACCGTGGATAAATCTACTCAGGTGTCTGTTGTGGGACCTACCGCGGAAGCTTCCTCCACGAGAGGATCTTCTTTCGCAGGGGAAATCGTGCCAACTCCATCACAACCCGCAAGGTCTCAACCTTCACGTTTTTCCGTTGTGCGGTCCTTCTTGCATGGCAAGCACTTTACAGGACGAGCAGTGGACGCGATTTCTAACTGTAGGAGGACCTCCTCTTCGCTAAACTATGCGGCTAAGTGGAAGGTTTTTCGTCGTTGGTGTAGGGATCATTCTGTAGATATATTTGATCCCTCTATACCAGACATTGCAAACTTTCTAGTATACTTGTTTGACGAAATCAAACTGCAGCCTGTTACTATAAAGGGTTATAGATCTATGTTATCTGATACCTATGCACATCATGATAGTTTACAAATTGGATCTAATGTCTCTTTATCGAAGTTGGTTAGAAACTTTTCGATAAATAGACCCAGAACTCTTAGATTAATTCCTAAGTGGAATTTAGCTTGGGTTCTCCTTAAATTGAAGGAAAAGCCATTTGAACCTCTTGGGACAGTAGATTTCAAATTCTTATCTTATAAGACAGCTTTTCTTTTAGCTTTCTCTTCTGCCAGAAGAGTCAGTGAGCTTCATGCACTATCGGTGGATGATTCTCATTATCGTAGTGTTGGGAACACTATCACCTTCACTACTAATGTGGGTTTTTTAGCTAAGAATCAGGCTCCTAATAAATATCCGGAACCTATTGTTATTAAGGCTCTTCCGTCTTCAGACGGGCGTAGGCCTTTACTCTGTCCTGTTAGAGCACTACGTATCTATAAACAGAGATCTCAGTTTATCAGAAAGGGACGGAAACGTTTCTTTCTGTCTTTGATGCCTAATAGAAAGGACATTTCAGTCCATTCTATTGCTAGATGGATTCAGTTAACTATCCGTACTGCTTATGAAAATTTATCTTCTTCCCAGCAGTCTGTGCTTAAGATTTCGGCTCATGAAGTAAGAGCTCTTTCTACATCTGGGGCTTACGCAAATAGTGTGGCTATTACAGATTTAATGAAGGCTGCTTATTGGTCTCAGCCATCCACATTCACGAATTTTTATCTCAGAAATATTGAGTCCATTTCTGGAGACCTGCATTGTTTAGGTCCGTTATCTGTTGCTCAGAATGTCGTCCACTAAACAGTTGCAACTATAGTTATGCAGGCTTTCTGTTCCGGCAGTGACTCCGTCCGGTTGCCCTCTTCGCTCTGGGCTATTTGACCCAGGGCAAGGGGAAGGGGGGGGGGGGGGGCGGGTGTTCCCTTAGGTCACCTGCTTTATAGTGAAAAGCAAGGGAATGCCTCCTCCAAGTCAGTATTTCTGAGTCGCTTCCGGGATGGTTTTAAAGTGTAATATTAATGTTTAAATTTATTCATGTCTTATTTTTAAAGTGTAGCTCGGTGTGAAGCATTTGTATATGTCAAGTGTCAAACGGGCTTTAATATACAATACTCGGACACTTTTAAATGATTATAAAGAGTCTCAATTCTCTGGACTACTTTATTTATTGGCTTGCTTTAAAAATAATTAGTATAAGGGTTATACTGGATGTTAATAGAGAACATGAATGTTATTGTGCTCAATTATTAAGGGTAGTGTATCTTTCTAATTTAATATTAAATAAGAAAGATACATGTAAAGCCTAATACTCCTTTTCTCCTTAAGGGGTTACCTCTTTACTATATAGTTGAGCTTATTGGATTTTCCTCTATGTCCTAGGCCCTCCAGCCTGTTTACTATTCAGCTAAGTCTGGGTCATTGGTACAGTATAAAAATGTTAAAAAATTTATAGTAATTTATATATTTTTTATACTTACCAATGACCCAGACGGGAATGGCCCTCCCTGGAGTTGGGAACTCTTGCCTCCCCGCTGAGTACATAGCGCTGACCAGGCACTGCCAGTAAGAATGATAATTGGCGCCAATTTCGGGACGACTGCGTCACTGCGCATGCGCAGTAGAGGCGTAGTATGGAGGTCCTTTAGGACATGATTTCTTTTTGTTTTGGATGCAAATTTTGGGGATTGGGGGGCAAAATTTGTGTTTGGCCCTGGTTTTGTTAGAGTTAGCACCAGCTAAGTCTGGGTCATTGGTAAGTATAAAAAATATATAAATTACTATAAATTTTTTAACTTTTTAAACATCTTCCGATCCACCAGTCAGAATCATTTGATATTTGGTACACAGCATCTTTATGGGAGGCAGATTCAAATTGGTTGAAATCAACTCCCTGAGCTCATATTGTAACTCTTTCATTGCATTCCATCTAACAGTCATTTAACCCTTTCAACTTTCTTACTCAGTATTCTGTGGAAATTAGTAATTTTCTGTTTCTATGAAGTATTTGTACTAACTCTTTACCCAATGTAATGGACAAAACTGGCCAGCATTATTCACAAAAATCACCATTCAGTTTTCATTATTTTTTCATTTTTTGACTCAAAAACATAGCTTATGAATTTGCCCCTCTTTGGAATGAGCTCATTGAGCTTGTTCCAATGAGGAGTCATAACCTATGTCTTTAATGCAAAAAATGAAAAAAATAGTTATTCAAGAATTTTGTTTGCAAGTGTTGTCTGCCTTTTGTGTTAGGTAATGGGTTACTGCAGTTTCCTTGTGGAAACTCTTGAAGTGTTTGACAGTTCTTGTTCTCCCAAGTCACTGCCCCAATCAGTGGAAAAACATAAAAGTAAATAATAAGTGATGAATTATTGTTAAAAAAAAATCCCTAAATCATTATTTATTATTTAGTTATTATTTATTGGTGTTTAAGGTCACATATTTATGCATAATGGCTAATCGTTACTGTGACAGTTTTACGGGTGGAAGAAGCTGGAGTACCCGGAGAGAACCACCGAGCATCAACGAGCAACTGTCAGCTCCTCAACATTCTAACTCTGTTCAAATTCCGCTCAAGCAGGGTTACAGCGGTTGAAGACATATGCACCATCGACGTGCAGTACGCCTTAGGACACAGCGTCATCATGCCCCCATATAGGCAACTGGGATAAAGTGCCTTGCCCAAGGACACAACGCAGGTCGTCCCGGGTGGGGATTGAACTCGCGACCTCTAGCACAGAAGTCCAACAGTCTACTACTGAGCCACCGCGCTCCCCCCTAAATCACTTTATGAAGAATCATGGTATTATGTTTCTGCATAACTTTAGCTGTACAACCAATACAATACAACCAGTACATATTTGGTATATTGCCTTATTCACAGAAAATGTTGATCAAGTTTAATTTACATGTTTATTCAACATTTCACTTTGACATTCATTATGGTCATACTCAAAACATGCAGATCACCTTCCATTTTGATATTTGTTGAACATTCTATTTGGGTGTACAACCAGTAAAAATTTGTTATATTACCCCATTCAAGGAAACTGCAGACCATTTTCGATTACTGTTGATTTATGTACTTCATTGCGATTTTCTTTCTGATTTCATAAAAAATATTGTCTTGAAAATCATTCTTTACACTCTTCATTTATTTATTTATTTATTTATTTGTGTTTAAGGTCACATACTTATGCACAATGGCTAATCATGATCGTGACAGTTTTACGGGTGGAGGAAGCCGAAGTATCCAGAGAGAACCACTGAGCATCGACGAGCAACTGTCAGCTCCTCAACTTTCTAACTCTGTTCAAGCTCCGCTCAAGCAGGGTTAGAGCGATTGAAGACATGTGTACCATCGACATGCAGTACACCTTAGTACACTGCGTCATCGTGCCCTCATGTAGGCAACCGGAATAAAGTGCCTTGCTGAAGGACACAACGCGGGTTGTCCTGGACGGGGATCGAACTCGAGACATCTAGCATAGAGGTCCAACAGTCTACCACTGAGCCACCGCGCTCCCTCTCACTCTTCATGATGATCATGTAAAGTATGGATCATCATCATCTTTTCTGGAATCTTCTGGTAAACTGGTTCAGGGTTAGATTATTTTGGGTGGTTAGAATTTGTTATTCCAGATTTGTTTATTACAAATTATTGGAGAGTGCCAACAGGCACTCTCCAATAATTTTTAATAAAACAAATTATATAAACAAAATATTATTTGCATTTGACTGAATATATGAAACATGAGCAAGGAAAATGTTGGCTTTTACTGTAATACTCTCATTTTTCTGAAAGCCCTGATAGTTGCTTCTAGCACTCAACCAGTTAATACTCCTGCTGCTCCCTTCCCAGCAGGGAAGTGAGAGGTGGGGACAACAACTGGTGGGACCTTGTTAGGGCTTAGTCATTAACAGGAAAGAAAGCTCTTTACCATCATACAGGAAAGGAAGGGGCGTGGTGGCTCAGTTGGTAGAAGTGCAGGCTGCAAGCCGAGAGGTTCTCGGTTCGAATCCCACCTGCGTCAACTGCGTTGTGTCCTTGGGCAAGACACTTCACCCCCATTGCCCACGTGGGGGCACGTTGAAGCTGTGTACTAAGGCGTACTGCACATCGATGGTGCACCTGTCTTCAACCAATGCTAACCCTGCTTGTGTGGAGTTGGTATGTTGGGGAGCTGACAGTTGCTCGCCGTTGCTCGGTGGTTCTCTCCGGGTACTCTGGCTTCCTCCTCCACCCGTAAAACTGTTGCGGTCATGGTTAGCCATTGTGCATAAATATGTGACCTTAAACACCAATAAATGAATAAATAACAGGAAAGGAAGTTGTCCTGTTCATTAGACTCTTGCCCACTCACATCTCTGGTTAATTGAATGAGCCTTTTGGCAAGGAAACTATTCACTTACCTTTTACCCAATACAAATGAAAGACAACAATTTGCAAAAAAAATTTTGGTTTTGTTTCAAAAACATAACTTATGACCCCTCATTGGCACAAGCTTATTCCAACGAGGGGTTAAGCTTTGTTTTTGAGGACAAAAATTTAAAAGTAATAAAATTTGATAAGGATGGGCAATTTACTGAAACACTGATACCGATATGGGGATACTGAAAAACCAAACCGAACCAATCATTGATTATCAAAGCCATCTGTATTTTCAAATTTCCCGACATTTGCTATTTATAAAGCCTTGTTGAGGCATGATAGCAGTTGAAGTGTTGATTTTCATGAAAGAAGTGAAGTGAAGTTTTCTTTTCAGTTTTAAACCTTAAGGGCTTGGGCAATTTCATGAATTCCCACTAGATTGCAGCTTGTACATGTCCAGTTGCTTAGTAGTGATCTCTCGTCAAGTCTTGGCTGCCTGTTTTGGCAGCCAAGACTTGACTAGAAATCAGTACCTAAGTGATTTGTCTATTGTCAGCAGGACCTCCTAATGATGGCATGTTAAGAGCACGTGTGCTGATATTGCAAAATCCTGAAATAGGCCTTTAGAGGTTAAGGAATGTTTGGAATGTTACAAAATTACTGTAGATATGATTTGTGTTGACAGAACCATGCCATTGTTGAGCTCATTGGCAGCAGCATTTGTCGAACTGTGGTACAATTATACAAAAACAACTTATTCTGTAGTTTCCTGGTGTGAATTCCTTTGATACTATCAGAAAATATCAGTCCAGTCAGATACCAAATACATAACCAATACCACTGTATATCCCCCGTAAAACCTGCATTGTGTCTTTGGGCAAGGCACTTAACCCCGATTGCCTACATGGGAGCACGATGACGCTGTGTACTAAGGTGTACTGCATGTCGATGGTGTGCATGTCTTCAACCAATCTAACCCTGCTTGTGCTGCGATGCAGAGTTCAGAGTTACGATGTTGGAGAGCTGACAGCTGCTTGTCGTTGCACGGTGGTTCTCTCCGGGTACTCTGGCTTTCTCCACCGGTAAAACTGTCACCGACATCATATGACCCTGACTGTTAAAGTGTTGTTAAACCCTAATAAATAAATAAATCCCTGTAAAAGTACTGAAACCGATTCCGAACTCAAAATTCCAATGTTGCCTGTCTCTCAAATTTGAATTCAATATTTTTATACTAAAACCTGTGGCCCAGGCACAAATTTTAACCTGGCAGTCCCCAAAATTTGCATACAATATTGAAAATTAAAAGTCCTATCTGGTCCTCCATATTTATACTCTCCACGCATGCGCAGCCATCAGGAAGTGACCGGAATTGGCACAAACATCTATCTTTGTTTGGCCCTAAAGTCAGCAACAATGAACTGACATCTGTCCTTTAAAATCGCCTTTTTTGAGGTTGCCAGACACAAATCAGTGCAAGAATTGGTGGATCCAAAGCTGTTATTTGATGATGGAAGTGTTCAGTGGTGGTTTATACGTTCAGGGCTGTAACTTTATAATAATTATAAAATTATTTCATGGTTCCCAATTTCGGGACATATGCCTGACGTCATCATTTTTGATAATGATTATTCCACTGTTTGTTAAGTATTCCTTCCCTATCCTTCCATGAACCCTTCCTGTTAAACTCTTAAGCTTTTTGGGCTATTTTTTATTGAATTTTTTTATTAAATTTCTTGGAAACTTCACATTTATTATAGAATATTTAGTCTGTTTTTTCCTATCGTTACGTCCTCACCCTAGGGGTGTTAGGTCGTTTAGTCTTGCATCTTTTATCCGATATATCGTTTTTTCTTCATATGAAGATCTTGCTTTGCATCTGGTAGCATTTAAATTGGTTTCTAACTTTGAGCCTTTTTGTGTTCCTGATGTCTTGTTTCCAGTTTTTTCATTGACGTTGTTTACATTGACAACGTCCTCATATATAGGTAGTATTTTATATTCTATTACTGTAGAATTACTGTAGGATACATGGATTATTATTCCGGTAGTGTAGCTCAATAAATTTTGATTTTGTCCACACTTAGGCTCTATCGGGATGCCTTTGGGCTCTTAATGTTCCCTTTGGAAACTTAGGCATTTTTTTCAAATTTTTTTCCAAAAAATATTTTGAATTTAATTTTGATTGCTATTATTCATGTATCTTAATTATATATTTTGTTGTGGAGTTGGGAGGACTGACATCGACTTTAGTCGATGCACTACTGCAGACTCTTGTCATTCTTGTGTTCACTGGGATACTAATGTTGGAGACAGGTATCTCGGTACGTTGTTGGCGCTGAAGTTCTGAGGCCAGGCCTCTCACTGCGTTATAATTCATTTTTTCAGTTTCTATTTCAGAGGAACATGAACATGGTGATGATATTCTGACACCCATCCAAGTGTGCTACCGTCGTCATGCTCCATTGAGCACATAGAGGTAGCTGCAGTGCTCATGATTGCAAGAGTTAGAGCCTTTTGTTAAAGGTTTTAATCTCTTGCAAGCAGCTAGCTCAACCGGTGAAGTGGTTACTCCGTCCGTGGGAGCCGTGACACCGGGTAAGTCTGTTGCAGTTGAAGGAAGTGTAGATGTGGGTAGAGCGAGCACTTAAATATAAATAAGCTCACCCAGCGAGGATGGAAATAGGGAGGAAGTCAGCAAGTTTCTTGTACTCAGCGAGGTCTAATAGACCTCGAGCGGGAGAGGCCCCTCTCTCAGGGTTCCCACGGGGCCTTGATAACCTGGAAAAGCCTGGAATTCGTCAAAAGGTCATTCAAGGCCTTGAAAGCCTTGAATTTCCAATGGGAGCCTTGAAAAGCCTGGAAAATCTGAGAATTTTGTGATGCGTAATTTAATCCGAACATATTTTACGTCATTTACAGCAAATATAACTGTGTGATTTATTAATCCGGTCATATTTTGGAGTATTTATGGCAGTGCCTATGCGTGCATTATTGCTAAAACTTTGCAGTGATGTGATACTGAAATCCTTTGAATCAAGCATTGTAAATTGTTGCTATTGATGTGGGCGAGCACAATGGTGTATATTTAAGCCAATGGGAAGATTTATTGTAAATTCTGCCTGTTCGAATGCTGAGCGCACGTGCATGGATAATTTATTCATATTGAAAATATTACAAATGGATGATTGTTCAGTTGAACTATTTGAGTATCACCGAAGCATGTATGTCTGATGAATTTGCCACAATGTCATCTTAAAAGTCCTGGTGCGGGCAGTCGCCATCACGGTGGATTCCGAGTTTGGATTTCCAAATGAAAGTGTTATTGTCTTATTCACCTCAAATGTTAACATGTGCGATTTTAAGGATGATTCGCCCATGTATGAAACATTAAAAACTTTTCGACACTTACTGCATTTAGCTGAATACCATTCAGCTGGAACAGGCAGTAACCAGTTATAGTATGCAGTTGATTTAATCGAAGCTTGTTGGAAGGTGCACTTCCCCACAACGGAATTACATTTTGCTTTTCGAATGACATTTCCGGAGACATTGTGGGTTACAAAATGTGTCATTTACATGTAACATGTAGTTTACTCATTGGGAGAAAGGATGACATCAATTCATTTGCATTCAGTAAGTATTCAGTAAAAGAGACATAGCTATTGTGCCACCTGGTAATTACACTGCAGTTGTAGGATAAACACAAGAAAATGTCTTTCTCAGGCTCACTTATTCTTATCAGTGATATCATTGCTTGGATAGCTTTCAGAAAGAGTTTTCCAAGAAATGATGTCAAGTGTTAGAATTACCAACAAAGGGAAATACAAGAGAAAGTATTTAGTCGTTATCTGATAATTTAGGGTACTTTGCCAGCCTCGGCCTTGAAAAGCCTTGAATTTCATAAATGGGGGCCTTGAAAATCCACGAAAATTGCCTAAAAATGGAATGGCCTGGAATGGCCTTGAATTTCAAAGATTTTAACCTGGGGGAACCCTGTCTCTAACCTTACAACATTTGGGGCCAAAATGTTGTTATGAGAAACTTGCACAAGCCGGAGCATATGTCCACCCACCGCTCGGGATGCTCTGTCTAGTCTGCAGGCAGGGACGGCTTCAGTCACGGCTTCCTCCGCTACGTTTCACAAGCCGAAATGAAGTTTGTTTTCTGGTTGGAAACTTGCACGAGACGGAGCATACATCCGCCCACTGTTTAGGATGCTCTGGCTAGTCTGCAGCCGGGGTTGGCTTCAGTCACGGCTTCCTCCGCTATGTTATTAAAGCACACACGACCACAGGCTAGCTACCCCACTTCAGATAACCAGTCAGCTGCGCGAAGATGGAGCCTTTCTTCGCCCTTGAAGTCGGACCATCCGATAGATGGCGATCCGAGGCATCGATCAATGGGACGCTCGGAGAAGAGATCTATCTCTGGATCTTCATCCCAGGAGCAGCAAGCGGTGGGAAAAACAAAAGACCGCTGCTCCTCAAGCCTCGGGAACTGTTGCAGTTGTGCAGCTATTAGCAGCATCCCAGCTAATGCAAGAGCAGACTCCAGTGTGAGCTGTCAGGGCCGGTGCTGGGTTTGGTCCGGTCAATTGTGCATGTAGTAGAAGCCTGAAGTTTAAGGGATGCTCGCCTAGATCTGGGGTCAGATCACCAATTGGAGAACCCTCTCCTTCTTGTTAACAGTCGGGGCCGACTGTGTCCGTTGTGAGAAACCTTATTGAATCGGAACACGCATCGAAACGTTCCTTCCACACTGCAGGCAGGGCCAGCGGCAGTTATGGCTTCTTCTACTTACATGGAAGCGCACGAAAGAGGATTAAGCCTAGAAGTTTCGAAGCGGGATACTCTATGAGATCTGGGGACAGATCGAGAGTGCAGAGCATTTTTCATCCTGTTAACAGTCGGGGACAACTGTTTTGTGTTGTAAGAAACTTCAGTGAGGAGGAGCATCCGTCCTATATGACGAGTCGGGATGCTACTCCCACACTTCAGCCGGGGTCGGCTGTGGTTACGGCTTCCTCTTCTTCCATGGATATGCACAATAAGGGATAGATGCCTAAAAGTTTCTAACGGAACTCTCGGCGAGGTCTGGATCAGACTGCGAGCTGGAGAACCTTCTCCTTTCCGTCTGCAGTCTTTTTGTTTTTTGGTGCAAGAAACTTTAGTGAGCTGGGACGCCTGTTCACGCTTGCGGTTCGGGATGCTTCTTCCACACTGCAGCTGGATTCGGTGGCAGCTATGGCATCTTCCCTTGCTTCATTGATGAAGCATGTTGACCACAGACTAGCTATCTGACTTCACAAGTTTGGGTTGATGGTTAGTCATTTGAGACAAGTACTGCCGTTTAACAGACTCCGATGGTGAGCTGTCATTTGGTGCTGTGTTGGTCCAGTCATCCGTTTAGTCGGATGGAGTTGACCATATTTGCGGATGGAACATTTGGATGGTGAGAGGGATATGGAGTGTGAGTCTCCATCTCTCACAGAAGGGCACTTTAAGACTATGAAAAGTCTTAAGCTCTTAAGAATATTGTTCCATCTGAATAAGTCTGCGTTTAGATGAGCAGGCCGGGGGTGAAAATATGTCCCTACCTGCATCATTTAATATGCTCTGAAATAATGGAATGTGCTATTTCATTGAAAAGAGCAAATCTGGATGCAGTGTCGTAAGCAGATCATCTTACCAGAGCTATGGCGCAACGTCTCAATGGAAAGAAATAGGAGGATGTGGTTCCTCGCTAGAGTTCTTTCCAGGGCAGTCATGTATGCCACATACAACTCCGCACGGACAGTGAATTTGGAGTTGGTAAGACATGATGCTGCCCTTGCATCGTCATCACTTATAGATGACAAGGTGAAAAGCTCTCTCTGAGTCGCTCCGGTTACCGGAAATATACTATTTGACGACAAGCTTGCATTGATATATGTGCAGGCTACAAGAAGTTTCAGTGCTCTGCTATTGAAGTTGCTGTCTCATCAACACACTTCAGCAGAAGGGGTAAGCAAGGCAGTACTGTTTCTAAGAAAGCATCATGAGAATGTCTCGCGAGGATGCAATAACCCTCTTATATTTACTCTGGAAGTCATCATTATAGCAACTCGGAAAGGGGTTTTGGTTTGATCAAGGCTATGGATCAGACACCCCTAGGCCGAGGATTAACAGAAGGTTATCATCTTCATGAGAAACTGGGCATTAATCACGGAAGTTCCTTTCAAAGAGAGTCGCTTCTAGTGGAGGTAAAGGCTCTCTTATTGAAGGGAACATTTGAGGTCGACGAGACAAGCTTCTTCATGGGGAGGATGTAGTTCCTCCTCCCGTAAGCATTGTAAGTCATACAGATGATGGAAATGACCTCTATTGCTTGCCAGTTTACGGAGGATTATCAACTTCATGAGAAACTGGACGTTAATCACAAAAGTTCCTTTCAAAGAGAGTCGCTTCTAGTGGAGGTAAAGGCTCTCTTATTGAAGGGAACAATTGAGGTTGACGAGACAAGCTTCTTCGCAGGGAGGACATAGTTTCTCCTCCCGTAAGCATCGTAAGTCGTACAGGTGATGGACATGACCTCTATTGCTTGCCAGTTGACGGATGGATTATCAACTTCACGAAAAACTGGACGATAATCGCAGAAGTTCCTTTCAAAGAGAGTCGCTCCTAGTGGAGGTAAAGGCTCTCTTAATGACGGGATCAATTGAGGTCGTCGAAAATAGATTTCGGTTGCTTGCAACTTGGCCGTAGGTTACAACCTCGCAAAAGTGGATAATTGCGGAAGATTAGTGGATGAGAATGTAGTCTCGGCAGGCCTGCGGCTATCAGCCCGAGCAAGCTCCACTTACAAGAATACTTGTTAGACAAATCGTCCAAGAGAGGCTTTCCTTCTGGAGGTATAAGCTTTCCTATTGAAGAAAAGCATTAGACGTCGTCGAAATTATTCTCCAGTTTTATATTATCACATGTTTCTCGTCCTGAATCCGGATGGATAGTGCATAGATAGGCTGAGACATGTCTTGGCATCATGACAATTATGTCATTGTGGATGCCATAGTAGCCTTCTATAAGGTTACAGTGGTCTCTTCGATTAGGCTCTGTCCGCTGTATTTGGGATTACAACCAAAACAAATACGGTTCTTTTCGGTTTGTTTTTCCTAGGTGTCGTAGACTTGAGCCTTATTGTTACATCTTAGTAGCCTAGCTAAAATCTTGAGAGATTTTTTCAGTATTATGCAGTGGCATAACTGAATTTATTATCTCTTGGGACTGCGGTCTCTTTGGGAATTCAAGGCTGTTTATATAGCAGCTCTTCATTCCCTACCTTGCGCGATGGTAACTGTAAGTCTCCATTAAGTGAGCCTTCATGGTCGCAACTTACACCGATATATCTGTCTTCACGTAGATGAAGACTTATAAGCTATGGCTAGCATTGTAAGTCACACTAGTGAGCTTCTAGGACCTCAGTTATCAGCTTTTAATGGTTTTCACGTACAGCAAGACATTTAGCGGCTTCATCTAGGCTGAGTTAGTTGGCCTATCGGACATGATACCGTTTGTTAGAGGAGGTTATTCTCTTCAAACCGGTATGGTTTGATGTGAGTTATTATGTAAATACGGTGCATTAATTGTTCATCATGTCCTTCTCCGCCCTTAGTGGCATTATGGAGTCGGTCAGACATGAGGGAGCCTTGCAGTTCCTACACTATTTGTTGACTAACACAAGAACGATTCAAGTAATGCAGGTGAGGGGGAGTTCTGTATGATTTTGAATCCCCCCCCCCATCCCCTCCCCACCCACCACCACCAGTGTGTTAAGAGGCAATTACCGGGCAAGAAGTAGTTTTCTTCCCATAAGCCTTGTATGCATTTAAGTATATACATACATTTCATGACTTCTCGATTGGCATCTGGGTCGTGTTCTATGGCGACCTCATGGGACATACACTTTTTAGTTGGTTGGTTTCCTGTGATCCTTTGGTCCTGTGGTTGTTCGTCCATATGTCATATTCGAGCATATGATTCACCATCAATAAATTGCTAGCCTTTGGGTACCTGGGAGGCTGTCTAATCAGTTAACTGGTATTCAGATGATTACATGCCGGATTTCAATGCTCACGCGCATAATAAATGCATTATTAGGCAGACGCATTTTTGTATGTTATGGACCTTAGAAACAATGAATTATTTCGGGGCAGTCTGTGACGAGTCTGTTAATCATAGCTCATTCTATTTCTAGATCCAGGTTTCTATTAATTTCGGTACCCTATCGAATACAACTTGTCTTTACACTCTCGTATATTCGCACATTTCTAGTTGCATAGATATCGGACAGAACAGGTCTGGGAGTGTTATTTACTGGAATTTATTGTCGCCTGTGGGTTACCTCGGAAGTGTGTTTACTCTCCAGAGATCGTCCATTGTGATTCTATTTTACATGTGTATGTTATATATTATATCACTGGTTTTCAACCTGTCTACGTATGCCGACTCCAGTATACGTTACAAGAGGCGATATTAATTACCGGGATCGCCGCTATAGCCTTAGCTTCTGAAGTAGCATTAAGCACCATTTTATTAATAGTAATACCTGGGTGCCTGTTCGACGAATATTTATATTGCTATTTGGTACCGCTTTTACTGATTTCAGAGAGCTCCCCTCTTTCTTTTTGAAGAAGTTTCCTTCAAAAAGGAGGGTGGGGGGAATTTTTTACCTCTCCTCCGGCTTGATAAGTGTGTAACTATGAGTGAAGTTGTTATGTCTGTAGATTATATCCTGGATACAGCTTGTGTTTTATTGTATATAGCATATGTTTGTGGGGGATAACCTCTCATTCTCAGATACGCCATCCTAATTTTTGGGGCTTAGTCCGGACTAGCCTTAAAAATTGGGAACTCATTACATCCAATTAGCATAGTCTTCATGCTAAGAATACGGAATTACTTGAATTTTGCTCGTTATTTATGATATGTCTTCTCTATTACTGTATAGAGAGACATACATGTAATTCCTTTTAAATTTAATTTCCTTTCACCTTGGATTACAGGCTTGGAACTATGTTGGTCTACTAATTCTGAAGTCCTAGGCCCTCCGCCTTTTTATGATTCAGCTAGTCTGGGCCATTGGTTTATAGTATAAAAATATAAATTTAAAGTAATTTGTATATTTTTTATACTTACCAATGGCCCAGATGGGTATGGCCCTCCCATGAGTGGGCACTCATACCGGGAGGCAGAATTTTTATGCAGTACTCTTTTCTACAAAGAATGATGTTGGCACCAATTCCGATCACTTCCTGATGGCAGCGCATGTGCGGAGAGTAAAAGTATGGAGGACCAGATAGGACTTTTAATTTTCGGTTTTGCAAGCAAATTTTGGGGATTTGGGGGGGGGGGGGGGGGAGAGGGGGTTCAAAATTTGTGTTTGGCCCTTAATAACTTTGAGTTTGCACCAGCTAGTCTGGGCCATTGGTAAGTATAAAAAATATACAAATTACTTTAAATTTATAATTTTTTGATGACATGGCGTACTGTCTTGATTTCAAGGGATATGTCGACACTGTTACAGCGGGTGTATTCCTTGCAATAGTGCCATGTTCATCACATCCCCCTCTGTCCTTAGTGGCATTAAGTAGTCGCTCAGACGTGAGGGAGCCATATGGTTTCTATACTATTCTAGATAACTAATAATGAGTGTTAGGAGTCATGCCGGGTTAGTGTCATTATGCTTGCTTTGGCTAACTACAAGTTTTTTTTAGCTGTATTACTCTTTATGGAGGATAGAATCAGTAGTATACCTTGGAAACGCAGCGTGAAGTTTCTTTTTCATATAGTGAAAAAGGAA
Organism: Pictodentalium vernedei; assembly: GCA_031216915.1. NCBI lineage: Eukaryota > Metazoa > Mollusca > Scaphopoda > Dentaliida > Dentaliidae > Pictodentalium > Pictodentalium vernedei. The sequence goes on along the minus strand of CM062290.1, from coordinate 150,002,836 downwards.
TTTGTCACTGTTTCAGGCCTTAATATTACTGCGCCGGTCTTACCGGTACTTATCTAGCAATTCAAGTATTGCGGGTGAGGGGGGTTTGATATGAATTATTTGTCGTGCCCCCCCCCCTCTCCTCCCCCCCCCCCCCCTCCTGCCAATATGTTGAGAGGCGATTACAGGGCAGGTGTAGTGCTCTTCCTGTAAGCCTCCTATGTATTCAATTATACGCATGTCTTTCATTGCTCTTCGATTGGTGGGTGGGTTGTGGTCTAACAGCTATGTCAGGGGCTCAGCCAATCTAGTTGGTTTGCTTCCTGTGATTAATCGTTCATAAATGAAATATGAGCATATGATTCCTGAACAGTAACTGTTCTGGGATTCCAAATTCTTTCATGAATACATTCGGTTGATATTACTAGCCTTCGTGTTCTTGTGTGGCAGGCATGTCGGTTGTCTGGGCGACGTTCTCCAAATGTGGCAATTAGTCTATTCTAAGTAGTTATGCTCAGATCTGTCTGCTTTTTCTTACGACATATGAGTCTATTCCTCAGGTTAATCGCATTAACGTTTGTTTATTCTTTCAGTTTCCTGGTTGGTTTTTGTTTTGCTCGGTCACGCCTTTGATACAGGCTGTATTCAGATGAGGGTACAGGTGGGATTCTATTGATTGTGTGCATAATATGTATATATACTTGCCCAAAAAAGAAAGTGTGCATTGCAGAAATTGAGCAAACTCCAAAAAAGTAATTTCGTAGGTGTAAAGAGTGTTAACCTGTTCATGAATTTATATTGAACACAAAAACAGCTTTCCCCATTAAAATTGCATTAACGTTAAAGGACGTGCTGCACGTTTGTGAAAAGGCATATTTAGCATGTGGAGAGTCTGAAAATTCATGCAGCAGTGTGAATCCTTGGGTATTTAAACACTAAGGTAAGGCCTTCCTATCGTTCACATTCAAACTTGCGCTGCTGTTAAAACGACTCCACATTAGCATGCCAAGACTGACAATGAATCAACGTCTCCTTGCCCTGGGTATGAATAGAGCTGGCAGAACACACCGAGAGGTTGCCCAGCATTTGAACTGCCACCGTAACACTGTAGACAGGCTAGTCCATCGACATGCACAACATGATGACGTTCGAGACCGACCCCGCTCCGGGAGACCCTGAGTTACCACCCCTGCACAAGATCGGTATATCCGTGTCGTCCATCTCCGGAACCGGCAACAAACGGCAACGACGACAGCCAGGAACATCCCTAACCTGAGACGGATACATCCTCAAACAGTAATCAACCGGCTGAGAGAATACGGCTTATGTCCTCGAAGACCTGCAATTCGTCCGATTTTGATGTTACGTCATCGTCGTGCTCGATTGCAGTGGTGTAGAGTAGGGTTAGGGTTAGGGTTAGCCTAACCTTACCCTAACCCTAACCTAACCCTACCCTAACCCTACCTAACCTAACCCTAACCCTAACCTAACCTAACCTAACCCTACCCTAACCCACTTCCATGCTAACTTGTTCGCTTCCATGAGGCGTAGATGCACAGCAGTAGTCTATGCAGACGGAGGTCATACCAGATATTGAGTGCTTGACTTTTGTGTTTGACCCTTAGTGTCTTTGACTCTCCATGGCACCAAGAGTATTCGTTGTAGCGTAATGAAATTTCTCGTGTTGATCACAAATTGATTCATCTGTGATTGAATAAAATTTCCATGGATGAAAATGATGTATATCTTTTTTTAGTGTTATTTTTTAGCATGCACACTTTCTTTTTTGGGAGAGTATATTATTAGGCAGACGTATTATGGAATAGATTCTCTCAGTCTGGCTCTGCGTTAGTTTTGAGCTTATAAGAATTTTGGGGCTAGTTGGACCAGTTATGGAGTTTTCAACAAGCCGTCTATGCATACGTTCTCTAGGTTTGTGCTTCATTATTCGGAGTGGTATATTCTTTCTCCGAACAGTCATTGGTTTTAACGGACCTAGGGAACAATGAATTATTTGGGGACAGTCCGTTTTTTAATCGTATCCCCTTCCATGTTCTGAATCCAGTTTTTAATCATAAGTGGTACACAAAGCATATTCCTACTCTCATATAATTGGAATTAATTGTACACCTGAACATGGTCGCCTTTGTGTTGGCTAAGAAGCGTATATGTTCTATTAGATAACTTTCCATTGGAATTCAATTGGACAAGTTTAAGGTTGTACATATTTATATCACCGATTTTCGACCGATCTACGTATTCTGGATGTGGCTTACATTTTGAAGCTTGCGATTTTAATAACCGGGATCGCCAGGATATAGCCTTAGCTGCTGATGAGGCATTAAGCACCAATAAATTATAATATATTAATAATAATTAATAGCCGGGTGCCTTTTAGATGAATATATATATTATTCGGTACCCCCGCTTTTTCACAGTTTCCAAACTGCTCCCCCCTTTGTTTTGAAGATTATTCCTTCAAAAAAGGGGGGGGGGGGGGGAGGGGGTGTTTTCCTTTTTACCTCTTCTGGCCTTTTAATAAGTGTGTAACTATGAGTTAAGCTGTTATAGTCTGTAGATTATTCTGATCTTATGTACAGCTTGTTACATTATATATGGTGTGTGTTTGTGGGCATTAGTCTCTCACTCTCGGACATGCTTTTCCTAATTTTAAGTGTTTTATTCCGGACAAGCCTTGAAATTGGGGGCTCAGTACATTTAGCATAATTATTTATGCTAAGTAATAGGGAATTACTTGGATATTGCTCCTTATTTCGGGGTATGTCTTCTCTATTGCTGTATAGAGAGACATATAGGTAATTCCTTAAATTTTTAATCTCCTTTTCACTTTGGAAGTTCTATGCAGGCTAAGGAGCTGTATTTTGGTCTGCTATTTCTTTAAGTTCTAGACCCTCCACCTTTTTACGATTCAGCTAAGTCTGGGCCAATGGGATGGCCCTCCCATGAGTGGGCACTCATCACTTCAGTAGTCACAACTACGAAGAATGATGTTGGCGCCAATTCCGGTCTCTTCCTGGGTACTGCGCATGCGCAAGTACTAAAAGTATGGACAGCCAGATAGGACTTTTAATTTTCGGTATTGTATGCAAATTTTGGGGATTGGGGGGTTCAAAATTTGTGTTTGGCCCTTAATAATATTGAGGTTGCATCAGCAAAGTCTGGGCCATTGGTAAGTATAAAAAATATACAAATTACTTAAAATTTATCATTTTTAGCTCACTGAAGGGGAGGGGGGGGGGGGGTCAGATTCAAGTTCAAATCCAGTCCCTGGGTTAATAATTGGGCTCCCTCTAGGAGCCCAAATTTTAACTTACTGAAATATGAGGAAATTTCTTTAAAAATCTTCTTCAGATCCACCAGTCAGAATGCTTCCATATTTGGTATACAACATCTGTAGGGGGATCAGATTCAAGTTTGTTCAAATCGAGTCACTGGGTTAATATTTGGGCTCTCTATTGGAGCCCAAATTTTAATTTTGTGCAGTGCGTGGAATATTCTTTAAAAATCGTCTTCAGATTCACCAGTCATCTCTAGGGAGGCCAGATTCAAGTTTGTTCAAAATCGAGTTTCTCGGTTAATAATTGGGTTTCCTATGGCAGCCTCAATTTTAACTTAATGCAACATGAGAAAATTTCTTTAAAAATCTTTTTCTTCAGATCCACCAGGCGGAATCCTTTAACATTTGGTATACATCATCTCTAGGAGGGGTCAGATTCAAGTTTGTTCAAATCGGGCCCTGGGTTGAAAATTTTGGGTCTCGTTTGGACTTACAAATTTTGTTTTGGATTTTGTATGCGTTTTGTTCAATTTTGAGATGACCCCCTCCCCTCCCCTCCCCCCCCCCCCCCCCCCCCCCCAATTTTTAGCCTTAAAATTTTGGGTTCAGTTCCGATTTGGAAATTTTGGACCAAAATTTGGAGAGAACAAATTTGTTTTTTAGGCATTTTGTTCAATTTTGAGATGAAAACAAAATTTGGGGTCAGACATTTTTGGGGGGATTTTTATGTGTTTTGTTCAACTTTGAGATGGAAAAAAAAAAATTATAGCCTGAAAATTTTGGGTCCTGTTCCGACTTGTTCTTAAAATCTTCTTCAGAAGAAGACTGCTTTCATATTTGGTATACAACATCTCTAGGAGGGTTAGATTCAAGTTTGTTCAATCCTAGTCCATGGGTTGATATTTGGGCTCCCTATGGGAGCCGAAATTTTAACTTAAATAAGAAAATTTCTTTAAAAATCTTCTTCAGATCCACCAGTCAGAATCCTTTCATATTTGGTATACAACATCTCTTGGAGGGTAAGTCTCAAGTTTGTTCAAACCTGGTCCCAGAGATATTAATTTTTGGGCTACCTATGGGAGCCTGAATTTTAACTAAGTGCAATATGAGGGAATTTCTTTTGAAATCTTCTTCTTCAGATCCACCAAACAGAATCCTTTGATATTTGGTATACAACACCTCTAGGTGGGTCAGATTCAAGTTTGTTCAAATTGGGATCCTGGGTTAATATTTTGGCTCCCTATTTGAGCCCAAAGTTTTACTTAGTGCAATGTGAGGTGATTTCTTTAACCCTTTACCTAACCTGAAAAGCAGACGACACTTGCAAAAATAATTCTTGAATAACTAATTTTTTTCATTTTTTGTCTCAAAAACATGGGTTATGACCCCTCGTTGGAACGAGGGATCATAACCTATGTTTTTGAGACAAAAAATGAAAAAAATAATGAAAATTAATTGGCGATTTTTTAGAATTGCGCTGGCCGGTTTTGGCTGTTACGTTAGGTAAAGGGTTAAAAACCTTCTTCATATCCACCAGTCAGAATTCTTTCCTATTTGGTATATGACATCTCAAGGGGGATCAGATTCAAGTTTGTTCAATTTGAGTTCCTGGCTTAATATTTAGGCTCTATGGGCAGGGGTGGGGTGGGGGGCATGTTAGGTTCAGGTTTCTTCAAATCCATTCCTTAGTGTTTTTCCATAAAATTTGCCTCTCATGACTTCATTCCTTTGTAGTGTTGATGAACCATGTCTAACTGAATGTGACCCCGAATACTTCTTTGAACCACTTTGGCTGGTGAGCGATTAAGGCCCCTTGGGGCCTCTTGTTATAAATTGTGCTGACCAGTTTTTTGCTTAACTTTAGAGGTTATTAGGAGTATTAAAATAATCAGGATTTGTTCATTTTCTTACATGTTGTGGGTGGAAATTGTTGTGTAGAGACATGGAGACACTTCAAAGAATTCTTTCATTTTTGTAGGTTTCCAGAATGTGATCGCTTGTCACCACCTATATTACAGTTAGATGAAGTGAACTTCTACTACTCAAAAGATAACGTTATATTTAAAAATATTTGTGTTAATTCAGCAATGGATTCAAGAATATGTATTGTGAGTGTATTAAATGAATTATTCCTTATGTATTGAATATATTTCCTCTTCCATTGAAGCCTTTAGTGATTAACCAATGTTTGTCAATCGTACCTGCCAATTTTAAGCCATCAGTTCACCATCGGTAGAAGTGTTTGAATATCGGTTCGTGCCGATGATTACATGGAACACCACAGGATCAAAATTGTTCATATTTACATTTTATTCACAGTCTCATACAAGCAGTAACAAGCTTAATAAGTTGCCACAATGATTGTCAGTAGTGTTAACGATTTGTCAATTATTGAACATTCATAATATCCCAATCCCAGTACAAGTTACACTGACAGCACCCCACCAGTACTATGAATTGCTGTTTCATTGTTTGATATCACTGTCAGTTCATTTGTAAACAATCTAGATACCCAGTTCTTCTTTAATCATTGTCAACACAAAGTAGACAATAACGAATGAACATAAAATACACTCATCAGCCAATTGTTTTCATAGTCGGAGTGTAACTTCAATCTGTTGTGCATGTTACTTATTTATGTGAACAATCTAAAAATATTGTATGGCTATTTTGTGCATGGATTTCTGGGATTGGTTATCATTTGTGAAACATTTCTTTCCATTCGGGATTTTCCGGCACTTGATGAGTGAATACGAATCTACGAAATTGAGTGAATTGCACTGTTAGAAGCTATCTGAAAACACAGCCGTTATGAATGTATTTTCAATCATTGATTTCTGCCCCACAACAAAAACAATCTAAATTACTGTGTACATAGCTGGACATACTTTTGTTTTGACCTGCATATCCACGTGGGTTTTGAATCGAAAATTTGAGTTAACATAAATCAGTAATTAAATCAAGTACATGGTCATAAATATATGTTATTTAATTTCCCTTTGATATATTTTATTCAATTTCATCTGGAAACTAAATTTAAATGGAGGTTGAAATTAAATTAGTATGAGTGTAAGTCACCTATAATTTTATACTGTACCAATGACCCAGACTTAACTGGTGTTAACTCCTTAAATTATAGGGCCAAACACAAATTTTGCCCCCCAATCCTCAAAATTTGCATCAAAAACCGAAATTTCAATGTCCTATGTGGTCGTCCATACCTTATATCCACTGCACATGCGCAGTGTCAAGGAGGTCTCGAAATTGGCTCCAAAAGTCATTCTTTGTTTGGCCCTAAAATCAGTAACATGTCACTGATATTTGTGCTTGTAAATCTCAGTTTAAATGATGCCAGACACATAATTATGAAAGAAATGGTGGATCTAAGGATGAAATAAAGGATGAGAGGAAGAAACAGTGGCAGAATGTGTTCAGGGCTGTAACTTATAAATTTTTATACTGTACCAATGACCCAGACATAGCTGGTGCTAACTCTTAAAAATCTAGGGCCAAGCACAAATTTTGCCCCCCAATCCCCAAAATTTGCATCTAAAACCAAAAGAAATCATGTCCTAAAGGACCTCCATACTTTGCCCCTACTGCGCATGCGCAGTGTCAAGGACATTCCGAAATTGGTGCCAATCATCATTCTTTGTTTGGCCCTTCATCAGTTAACATCTCACTGATCTTTGTGCTTGTAAATCTCAGTTTAAATGATGCCAGACACATAAATATTGGAGAAATGGTGATTCTAAGGAGGATAGACAAGGAGGAGAGGAAAAAGGAGTGACAGAAAATATTCAGGGCTGTAACTTAAAATTTTGTAATGAAATTATGTTAAGTTGCCTATTTTCGAGGCATGGGCCTGTTGTTGTCATTCTTGCTTTGAAGTTGCACTGCTTATTCAGTGTTTCCTCTCTCCTTATCCTGTAAGTCCCCCCTTGCTATTCTCCCATGCTTTTGGCATATTTTTGAGTAAGATTACTACTAAAATTTCTTGGGAGAATTAGCTTGGTTACAGAATGAATTCTGTTATTTTCCCCATGTTTACGTTTTCACCCATGGGTGTTTAGACGTTGTGTTCTGCATCTACCATCTGATGTTCTGCAGATTCTTCTTTGGAAGTCTCTGTTTTGCATCAGATAGTGTGTAATATTGATAACTGATTTCGGGCCAGTATTGTCAGTGCCTGGAGTCATGTTTTCTGGTGTTTATACACTTCTTGTTTACATTGGCAACAGTCTCTTTTGAAGGGGGCTTTTTGCCTTTGGAGTAGTTTATCTCATTACTAGATACATTATTATTATCCGTAAGTGTTGCAATAATTATTTAAAATAATTTTACAATTTTTGACCACACTTACCCTTGGGATCCGTTGGGGCTCAACGTTACTTTTCAGAAACTTGGGCTTCGCTGAAAATATATTTTTCAAAAATTATTTTGAATTTCATTTGCTTTTTTCAATGTTAATGGATCATGTTATTATGTATCTTTGTGTTTAGGGGTTTGTGCGAGTACTAGGACTTGTTGTCTTTTCACAATGAAAGGACATTGTTCAAATTGTAATAGGAAGAAATCTTCCTCTGACTTTCATGATCATTGTATTAATTGTAGTCAGTGTACTCGCACCAACTCCTGTTCAATATGTCAATATTGGGATGACAAACATTGGAAACGTGTGTCACGGTATGTTGTTAGTGGAGAAAGGGCTATGCCGGTCCTTTCTCCGCAGGGTCACTCTAGTCTATCAGTTTCTATTTCAGAGGAACAAGAACAGGGTGATGTTTCCATGTTATCTTCCAAGAGTGCGCTTCCGTCGTCACAATTGAATGAAGAGCTAACGGCATAAGTGCTCATGGAGATACGACAGTTGCCTAAGAGGTCCCAAGTAGGATCGACGGCACTGTCGTCCGCTAGCTCGCCCGGTGTAGCGTCCATTCACCGAATGGTTCGGCAGCCGGGTTCGTCCGTTGCGGTCCAGGAGGAAATGTTGGGTGATATGAGCACTATAAACATACAAGGTGCACACCCAGTGACGGCAGATGTTAGGAGAGATCGGAGGAAGCCTTCTAGTCCGGTTCCTAGCTCGTCCAGGTCCAGCCGGGCCGTGAGCGAGAGAGGCCCCTCTCTCGTATAACAACATCAGGGACCTGATGTTGTGGTACAAAATGTGTCGCAAGCGGAGCACACGTCTGTCGCTCGGGACGCTCCGTTGTTTAGGCAGTCCGCGGAGACTGCTCAGGCTTCCTCATCCTCTCACCAGTGCACACAACCGCACCTTGGCTACGTGACCGCGGATATTCTACCAGCTTCGCCGATAAGGGATTCTTCAGCGACCAGGTCACGCCATCCGGTAGCCAGGGACACGAGGCCGGTAGACTCCGGACGTTCGCATAGGAAGAGTATGCGGGAGTCAGTTGATGCGGAGCTTCCCGCGGCTAAGCAGCGAAAGACCGCTACTCCGCAGGCCTTGATGACGGACGTGCTTGCTCAGATAGCACAAATTATCGCAGCATCCCAGCAACCGACAGAATCGGTGTCGGATCGGGAATTATCGGGTGCGGACGACCGGGAGCATCAGGAGGTCCGACCGGATGGTGAAAGGGATACGGATGACTTGGAGCTATCCCTTTCGGAACAACATAAAGCTGCCGTGGATTTCATCTGGCACTTCCTTCCTCACGTTGTTCCGTCGGGCCAGACTGCTGCGGTTCCGGACAAGAGACTGATAGCGTCATTGGACACTGAATTCTTCGAGCGGTTCAGAGACATCGTCCCTGAGTTTCCGTCTCAGTCCAATAATGTCACAAGAACATTTGAATTATTGAACGACGCTATATTCAAGCTTGCTTCCAAAACAGGCAAAGCTGGTTTCTTGTCCTCCAATGCTCTTAACCTGCCTTTCCTTAATGCAAGGAATAAATTCGATACGGCAGGACAGGGTATTCCGAGAGTTCCTCTGCGTCTTGACGACGAGGCGGAAGACTTAGAATTGTCATTACCGTCGTCTATGTCCGTTCCCACGGGGGTGTTGGATACGACAATCACGTCTAACAGGACCAGTTTAGACGCTTTATCTTACGCAGACCACCTTACAAAGGCGTTATCACTGCGTCTTCAAGGGAAAGAATTCCAGGATATACAATCCTCTTTAAGACTTCTTTCAAGGGCAGTGGCTTATTCCACGTATAACTCCGCCCTCTCAGTGGCAAACCTGGAGTTGGTTAGACGTGACGCAGCCCTAGCTACATCCACACGCATAGATAGTAAGGTGAAGAACTCTCTCAGAGTCGCTTCGGTCTCCGGAGAACTTCTATTCGAAGGCAAGCTTTCTGCAATCTACGATAAAATTACTAAGAAAGCTTCGGATTCTCTGCTGTTTAAATCCGCTTTCAAAAAGTCGGATATGGCAGAGAAGAATAAAACAGGCACTTCTGGGTCTAATGCGTCCAAGAAAGGTTCCTATAGAGGTTCCGGTGCGTCCTCTTGGTCTTATTCAAGAGACCGTCAAGGCAGCGACTCACGTGCGGGATGTCCTTCGGGCCGGGACAATCGGTCGGACGCCCCGAGGTCGATGGGATGAGGTGCGGGTCATGGAGGACGTGGTTTCTCCTCTCGCAGGTCCAGGAGGTGATGGCTTCAACCTCTATCGTGTTCCGGTTGGTGGAAGGTTGTCGAGTTTTTCAGAAGAGTGGGCGTCGATTACGGATGACCCTTGGGTGAGAGGGGTGATTTCGGAAGGTCTAAGAATATCCTTCAAATGAAAGCCTCCTTCAACTCGAAGTCCAAAATGGACTCCACTTCCGTCAAATCCGCAGAAAAGAGACGCTCTGTTATCGGAGGTGCAGTCTCTTTTAATGAAGAACGCGGTAGAGGTCGTAGAAGACCAGGAAACACCGGGATTCTACAGCCATCTGTTTCTGGTTCCGAAACCAGACGGCTCGTTCCGTCCAGTCATAGATTTGAGCTGGATAAACAAGCTGATCGTCGCTCCGAAATTTTATATGGAGACGATTCGGTCTGTCAGAGCGAGTATTCGGGTGAACGATTATGCTACAAGCATAGATCTCAAGGATGCGTACTTTCATGTCATGGTACATCCGACATTCAGAAAGTATCTACGCTTCGCAGTCCTAGGAGTTGTGTATCAATTCCGGGTGATGTGCTTCGGATTGAACCTAGCACCCTGGGCTTTCACTCGGGTAATGAACTCGGTAATGATGTATTTCCGAGCTCATTCGTCTGCGGTAACGTCGGCCTACCTGGACGACATTCTTCAGAGGTACGGCAACGAGTTAACGCTTCAGAACGATGTGCAGAATCTGCTTCTATTGCTCCGAAGTCTCGGTTTTGTTATAAACGAGGAGAAGTCGGATCTGGTGCCGTCCAAGTCATTCACTCATCTGGGAATGAGCTTCGAGACGCACAACAATCTCGTTCGTCTGCCGTTAACCAGAGTGAATTAGTCAGTTGTTACGCTCGCTATTGTTTTCATGCAAAGTCACAGCGAGGGAGTTTATGAGACTGATAGGTCTGTGCGGAGCCGCCGCGGATCTCATTCCGATGGGGCAGTTACGCACTCGTCCTCTCCAAATTTTCTTAACTCAGAATTGGAGTGTGAAGATTCATTCGCTCGACATAGACGTTCTCTTGTCAGATCAAGTGAAACAAGAGATTCAGACTTGGGCAAACATTCAGTGGTTAACTCAGGGAGTTCAGCTGCAGTTGCCGGATCCGAGTTTTACCATTATGACGGATGCCAGTCAAACAGGTTGGGGTGCAACATTGATCCCAACGGATTCGAGATGCCAGGGTCTTTGGGATCCACAGTTCCTAAGCAAGCACATAAACATCAAGGAAATGATGTCAATTTGGCTTGCGTTACGTCATTGGATGGACATTATTCACAAAGCTCATGTCCAAATTCTGTCCGACAATACGACAGTAGTGGCATATATACGGAACCAGGGAGGCACTCATTCCGTTCCGTTATTCAAGCTAACGGAGAGAATCCTTCTGTTTGCTCTAGAACATCAAGTTCTACTTTCGGTCCGTCATATACCGGGTCGTCTGAATGTACTAGCAGACTCCCTTTCACGGAAGGGTCGCTTGTTGCCGTCGGAGTGGACTCTCAACAAACAAGTATTCAATCAGATTTGCTACCAGTGGGAACGGCCAATGATAGACTTATTTGCGACACATCTCAACAATCAGTTGCAGACGTATGTGTCACCGTGCCCGGATCCAAGAGCATTTGCAGTAGACGCTCTATCGATCTCATGGGACGGAATGATAGGATATGCGTACCCTCCAGCGCCGTTGATTCAGCAAGTATTGCTAAAGATAAAACAATCTCAGTGCAAGATTCTGTTGGTAGCATCTCTGTCTCCACAGAGACCATGGATAAATCTACTCAGGTGTCTGTTGTGGGGCCTACCGCGAAAGCTTCCTCCACGGGAGGATCTTCTTTCGCAGGGGAAACCACATCGACTTCATCACAACCCGCAAGGTCTCAACCTTCACGTTTTTCCGTTGTGCGGTCCTTCTTGCATGGCAAGAACTTTACAGGATGAGCAGTGGACGCGATTTCTAACTGTAGGAGGACCTCCTCTTCGCTAAATTATGCGGCTAAGTGGAAGGTTTTTCGTTGTTGGTGTAGGGATCATTCTGTTGATATTTTTGATCCCTCCATACCAGACATTGCAAACTTTCTAGTATACTTGTTTGACGAAATCAAACTGCAGCCTGTTACTATTAAGGGTTATAGGTCTATGTTATCTGATACCTATGCACACCACGATAGTTTACAAATTGGATCTAATGTCTCTTTATCTAAGTTAGTTAGAAACTTCTCGATAAATAGACCCAGAACTCTTAGATTAATTCCTATGTGGAATTTAGCTTGGGTTCTTCTTAAACTAAAGGAAAAGCCATTTGAGCCTCTTGGGACAGTAGATTTCAAATTCTTGTCTTATAAGACAGCTTTTCTCTTAGCTTTCTCTTCTGCTAGAAGAGTCAGTTAGCTTCATGCACTATCGGTGGACGATTCTCACTATCGTAGTGTCGGGAACACTATCACCTTCACTACTAATGTTGGATTTTTAGCTAAGAATCAGGCTACTAATAAATATCCGGAACCTATTGTTATTAAGGCTCTTCCGTCTTCAGACGGGCGTAGGCCTTTACTCTGTCCTGTTAGAGCTTTACGCATTTATAAACAGAGATCTCAGTTTATCAGAAAGGGACGAAAACGTTTCTTTCTGTCTCTGATGCCTAATAGAAAGGACATTTCGGTCCATTCTATTGCTAGATGGATTCAATTAACTATCCGTACTGCTTATGAAAATTTATCTTCTTCCCAGCAGTCTGTGCTTAAGATTTCGGCTCATGAAGTAAGAGCTCTTTCTACATCTGGGGCTTACGCAAATAGTGTGGCTATTACAGATTTAATGAAGGCTGCTTATTGGTCTCAGCCATCCACATTCACGAATTTTTATCTCAGAAATATTGAGTCCATTTCTGGAGACCTGCATTGTTTAGGTCCGTTATCTGTTGCTCAGAATGTCGTCCACTAAACAGTTGCAACTATAGTTATGCAGGCTTTCTGTTCCGGCAGTGACTCCGTCCTGCTGCCCTCTTCGCTCTGGGCTATTTGACCCAGGGCAAGGGGAAGGGGGGGGGGAGGGTGTTCCCTTAGGTCACCTGCTTTATAGTGAAAAGCAAGGGAATTCCTCATCCGGAGTCAGTAATTCTGAGTCGTTTCCGGGATGGTTTTAAAGTGTAATATTAATGTTAAAAATTCATTCATGTCATATTTTTAAAGTGTAGCTCGGTGTGAAGCATTTGTATATGTCAAGTGTCAAACGGGCGTTAATATACAATCCTCGGACACTTTTAAAGAATATAAAGAGTCTCAATTCTCTGGACTAACTTTATTTATTGGCTTACTTTAAAAATAATTAGTATAATGGGTTATACTGGATGTTAATAGAGAACATGAATGTTATTGTGCTCAATTATGAAGGGTATTGTATCTTTCTAATTTATCATAAAATAAGAAAGATACATGTAAAGCCTAATACTCCTTTTCTCCTTGAGGGGTTCACTCTATATTATATAGTTGAGCTTATTGGATTTTCCTCTATGTCCTAGGCCCTCCAGCCTTTTTAGCTCACCTACATCTGTAAGATGTGGTGAGCTATTGTGATAACCTCGGGCGTCAGCGTCGGCGTCCGGCGTGTCCAATATTGTAAGATTTAATGTTAAGGTGAATTTCTCAAGCATCAGTGGGCTCAGGCCTTTGATATTGCATATGTAGGTTGTAGGGGACTATTAGAACAGTATTTAACCCTGAAACTACGACTTTTTTCCAAATTTCAGCTAAAATTTTCTGCCAAAAGTTGCAAGAATTTGCGTTTAGGTGTTGTAAGAATTTGTGTTAAAGTCAGCTTTTGTGCAGATTGTGCTGGTTTAACTTCTCATTACTGTTGATTTTCATATTTCAATAACAACTGTAGGTATTAACCCTACTGTATGCAGAAATTTAATGAAAATTTTCTTTTTTTTCACTCAAAATTTTCATGTTTTTCTCGGACTTAGTAAATTTTAAGTTGTAAAACTTTGTGTTTAAGTGAGTTGTGTTTCTATGTGTCTTTCCAGGTGATTAATATTCTACACTTGTGTTACTGAACTCCATTGCAGTAATATTTAACCCTCATTAGATGCATATTTGAGGAATTTGAGGCTGATTTTCTGCCAAAACTTGTAAGAATTAGCGTTTAGGTGTTGTAAGAATTTGCGTTAAAGTCAGCTTTTGTGCAAATTGTGGTGCTTTAACTTCTCATTACTGTTGATTTTCATATTTCAATAACAACTGTAGGTATTAACCCGACTGTATGCAGAAATTTAACGGAATTTTTTTTTTTTTCAGTCAAAATTTTCATGTTTTTCTCGGACTTAGTAAATTTTAAGTTCTAAAAGTTTGTGTTAAGGTGAGGTGTTAAGCTGAGTTCTCAAAGATCAGTGGGCTCAGGCCTTTGATATTGCATATGTAGGTTGTAGGGGACTATCAGAACAGTATTTAACCCTGATACTACAACTTTTTTCCAAATTTCACCTAAAATTTTCTGCCAAAAGTTGTGGTAAGAATTTGCGTTTAGGTGTTGTAAGAATTTGCGTTAAAGTCAGCTTTTGTGCAGCTTGTGCTACTTTAATTTCTCATTACTGTTGATTTTCATATTTCATTAACAACTGTAGGTATTAACCCTACTGTATGCAGAAATTTAATGGAAATTTTCCTTTTTTTCAGTCAAAATTTTCATGTTTTTCTCGGACTTAGTAAATTTTAAGTTGTAAAACTTTGTAAACTTTGTGTTTAGGTGAGTTGTGTTTCTATGTGTCTTTCCAGGCGATTAATATTCTATGCTTGGGTTACTGAACTCCATTGCAGTAATATTTAACCCTCATTACATGCATATTTGAGGAATTTGAGGCTGATTTTCTGCCAAAACTTGTTGTAAGAATTAGCGTTTAGGTGTTGTAAGAATTTGTGTTAAAGTCAGCTTTTGTGCAGATTGTGGTGCCTTCATCTCTCATTACTGTTTATTTTCTCATTTCAGTAACAACTGTAGGTATTAACCCTACTGTATGCAGAAATTTAACTGATTTCTTTTCTTTTTTTTCAGTCACAATGTTCACGTTTTTGTCTGACTTGCTCAATTTTAAGTTCTAAAAGTTTGTGTTAAGGTGAGGAGGATTTTTGGGACTTATATTCACTTTCTTTAAAAAAATTTTTTTCAACTTTTTTTTTTTAATACTTTCTCATACTTGTTACTAGTAACATTAAGGCTTATTTTAGTTGTTGATGTGATGTATTTTTGTTGGAACTTATAGTCACTTTCTTGAATGAATGTTTTTCCGCAACTCCTCTTTAACCAATGAATGTACTTACAATTTCAGTGATTTATGAAAGCCTTGAATGAATGTTTTTCCGCAACTCCTCTTTAACCAATGAATGTACTTACAATTTCAGTGATTTATGAAAGCCTTTCCTAATTCTTATTTATGATTTAATATCTGGCCTCACGATTCATATTCTTAATCATAAACATTTCTAAAAGAAAAAAATGCTTTTATATCCAATGATTTTATGTTGAGTTGATATATAATAAATGCAGAAATATAGACTTTCCAAAGCCATCACATAAACCGCATTAATCATTTGATGCCTAGTTAATGATTTATATTAACTAAATATTAGGCATGTTACATTGGAACGACATTATCAAGCGCGAATGTAGGTGAGAGTTGGGATGTAACATCCCTCTTGTTACTATTCAGCTATGTCTGGGTCATTGGTACAGTATAAAAATGTTAAAAAATTTATAGTAATTTATATATTTTTTATACTTACCAATGACCCAGACAGGGATGGCCCTCCCAGGAGTTGGGAACTTATAGCTCCCCGCTGAGTACATAGTGCTGACCAGGCACTGCCAGTAAGAATGAAGATTGGCGCCAATTTCGGAACGTCCTTGACACTGCGCATGCGCAGTAGGGGCAAAGTATGGAGGTCCTTTAGGACATGATTTCTTTTGGTTTTAGATGCAAATTTTGGGGATTGGGGGGCAAAATTTGTGTTTGGCCCTAGATTTTTAAGAGTTAGCACCAGCTATGTCTGGGTCATTGGTAAGTATAAAAAATATATAAATTACTATAAATTTTTTAACTTTTTTTACGAAATTATTTCATGTTCCCTAATTTTGGGGCATGAGCCTTATGTTGTCATTCTGGCTATGAACTTATCATTGTTTGTTCAGTGTTTCCTCTCTCCCTTTCCTTAATACCCCCCTTGCTATTCTCCCATGCTTTTGGCATAATTTTGGAATTTTTTTTTGACTAAAATTTCTTGGGAGTTTTGGCTTGGTAACAGAATGATTATTCTGTTTTTTCCCCATGTTTACGTCCTCACCCTTGGGTGATTAGGCATTGTGATCTGCATCTACCATCAGATGTACTGCAGTTTCTTCACTGGAAGCCTCTGTTTTACATCGGATAGTGTTTAAATTGGTGACTGATTTTGTGCCATGGTTACAGTGCCTGGAGTCATGTTTCCGGTTTTTGTACACTTTTGTTTATGTTGACAACGGTTACTGATAGTGATTACTTGTCTTCTATTAGTTCTGCTCATAGCCAGATACATTAATATTGTCCGTAAGTGTTGCATTAATTTTTAAAAATGTTTTAATATATTTTGTCCACACTTAGGCTTTTTTGGGATCCATTTGGGCTCATTGTTCCCATTGGGAACTTGGGCTCTTCTGAAAATTTTTCAAACAAATTTTTTTTTGAAATTATTTTTCTTTTCAACCTACTCACAATTGTTTACAATTGGCTGTAACATAAGTGCAAGCCCTACTTCGGAACTAACTCAAGCTTTTAGAATCTTTTCCAAACGAGTTGGAAAAGTACTAGAGTGCAAAAGCACGAAAAAGATCGAAAAAAAGGGTCGAGCGAGACCAGCGCTCGAAATTACAGGTACTCTCTCTGCACACCACTTGCGTTTACCGAGCGCATGCGCAACAACCGTGACGTCAATTCCTTTATATTTTTATACTGTACCAATGACCCAGACATAGCTGGTGCTAACTCTTAAAATATAGGGCCAAACACAAATTTTGCCCCCCAATCCCCAAAATTTGCATCTAAAACTAAAGAAAACATGTCCTGAGAGGCCCTCCACACTTCGCCCCTACTGCGCATGCGCAGTGTCAAGGACGTTCCGAAATTGGCGCCATTTATCATTCTAAGTTTGGCCCTTCATCAGTTAACATCTGACTGATCTTTGTGCTTTTAAATCTCAGTTTAAATGATGCCAGACACATAAATATTAGTGAAATGGTGATTCTAAGGAGGATAGAAAAGGAGGAGAGGAAAAGAATGTGTGACAGAATATTATCAGGGCTGTAACTTAAAATTTTTTAATGAAATTATGTTAAGTTACCTATTTTCAAGGCAGCAGCCATTTTGTTGTCATTCTGATTATTTAGTTACACTGTTTTTTCAAGTGTTTTTCCTCTCTCCCTGTCCTTTAAGTTCCCCCTTGCTATTCTCCCATGCTTTGGCATAATTTCTGTAATTATTATTACTAAAATTTCTTGGGAGTTTTAGCTGAATAACAGAATGAATTCTGTTCTTTCCCCATGTTTACGTCTTCACCTACGGGTGGTTAGGCGTTGTGTTCTGCATCTACCATCTGATGTTCTGCAGTTTCTTCCCTGGAAGTCTCTGTTTTGCATCAGATGGTGTATTTTTGGTAACTGATTTCGGGCCTGGGTGCCTGGAGTCTTATTTTAGTGTTTTTACACTCATTGTTTACATTTACAACAGCCCTCTGTGTGAGGGGGGGATTTCTAAATAATAATATCTTTATGTTATTTTAATCATAACTAGATACATTATTATTGTTCGTAAGTGTTGAATAAATTGTTTAAAATATTTTTAAAATTTTTGTCCACACTTAGGCTTGGGATCCATTGGGGCTCAACGTTACTTTTCAGAAACTTGGGCTGTTCTGAAAAAATATTTTTTCAAAATATTTTGATTTCAATTATTTTTTCTATATTAATGGATCATATTATTATTATGTATTTTGATTGCCAGGGGTTAGTGCGAGTACCAGGACTTGTTTTCTTTTCACATTGAAAGGATATTGATCAATTGTTTTAAGAGGAAGTCTTCCTCTGACCTTATTATCATTCTATATGTGGTCAGTGTACTCGCATTAACTCCTGTTCTGTATCGTATGATTTCGATGACAATATGGGAAGCGTATGTCACGGTATGTTGTTGGGGATTTGGACACTCCGGTCCTTTCCCCGCAGGGTCCCTCTACTTTATCAATTTCTATTTCAGACGATCAAGATTAGGGTGATGTATCTGTGATGTCTTCCAACAGTGTGCCTCCGTCGTCACAATTAATGAAGGGCTAGCGGAAAAGTGCTCATGTAATACGCCAATTGCCTAAGAGGACCCTAGTAGGTTCGACGGCCTTTGACGTCCGCTAGCTCGCCCGGTGTAGCGTCCATTCACCGAATGGTTCGGCAGCCGGGTTCGTCCGTTGCGGTCTAGAAGGAATTTTGGGGTGATGCGAGCACTATAAAATTAACTTAATGCACACCCAGTGACGGCGGATCGGAGGGAGAACGGAGGAAGCCTTTTAGTCCGGTTCATAGCTCGTTCCGGTCCATCCGGACGGCAAGCGAGAGAGGCCCCTCTCTCGTTCAACAACATCTGGCCCCAGATGTTGTGGTACAAATGTGTCGTTAGCGGAGCATACGTCCGTCGCTCGGGACGCTCCGTTGTATAGGCAGTCCGCTGTGACTGCTAAGGCTTCCTCTTCTCGTCAGCGCACACGACCGCACCTTGGCTGCGTGACCGCCGATATATTACCAGCTTCGCCGATCAAGGATTCTTCGGCGACCAGGTCACACCATCCGGCAGCCAGGGATTCGAGACCGATGGACTCCGGACGTTCGCATAGGAAAAGTATGCGGGAGCCATCTGATGCGGAGCTGCCCTCGGCGAAGCAGCGATAGACTGCGCCTCCGCAGGTCTCGACGCCGGACATTCTTGTGCACATAGCACAGCTTATCGCAGCATCCCAGCAGCCGACAGAAACGGTGTCGGATCGAGAATTATCCGACAGCGCTGGGTCGGTAGCCGGGGACTCGAGGCCTGCAGACTCCGGACGTTCGCATAGGAAGTGTGCGGGAGTCAACGTACACGGAGCTTCCAGCGGCAATGCATCGTAAGTCCGCTACTGCACAGGCCTCGGGAACGGACGTGCTTTCCTTAATAGCACAGTTTATCGCAGCATCCCAGCATCAACTGAATCTGTCGCATATATTTTATCCGACGATGCTGGGTCGGGACGCTCCGCGGAAGCGGGTACGGACGTCCGAAAGTTTCATCCGGTCCGACGGGATACCGAAAGGGATTCGGTGGATTTCAAGCTTTTCCTTTCGGAACAACATATGCTGCGATGCCGGATAAGAAACTGATAGCGTCGGTGGACTTAGAAATTTTTGGTTCGGTTCAGGGACATCGTCCCTCAGTTCCGACATAGTCCAATAATGTCACACAAACTTTTGAATTATTGAACGACGCTATATATATTATTATTTTATGCTTGCTATCCAAGCATTTCTGGTTTCTTGTTCGAAGAGTTATGGAGATGTCTTTCAAAAGTGTGCCTCTGTCGTCATAGTTAATGAAGAGTTAGCGGCAATAAGTGCTCATGGAATATGTCTATCGCTTACGGAGTGACATTCGCTAGCTCACCCGGTGTAGCGTACATTCATCGAATGGTTCGGCTGCTGGGTTCGTCCGTTGCGGTCTAGGAAGGAGATTTGGGTGATGCGAGCACTTTAATTACTTTAGTACTCACCCAGTGACGGCAGATTGAGGACAGATCGGAGGAAGCCAACAACATAGGGGACCGCATGTTGTGGTTCAGATATTTTACATTCGGAGCATATGTCCGTTGCTCGGGACGCTCTGTTATATTGACAGTCCGAGAGACTGTCTTTAATGCTTCCTCATCCTCACAGCAGGGCACACGACCGCACATTGGCTACGTGACCTCGAGTATCCGATCAGTTTCGGCATTCAGTGATTCCACAGCGAATAGGTCGCGCCATCCGGTAGCCAAGGGACACGAGGCCTATACACTCCGTTCGCTCGCATATTGGAAGTATGCACGGGGTAACGATCTCGGAGCTTCCTGCGGCAATGCATCGTAAGACCGCTGCTCCTCAGGCCTCAGTGACGGACGTGCTATCCGAGTTAGCACAGTTGTTTCGCAGCATCCCAGCAATTGACGGTTTCTCGGTTGAATCAGGAATTATCCGACGGCGCTGGGTCGGTGCGGTCCGCGGTTGCATCAAGCTACGGACGACCGAACGCTTTATAGGGTCCGACAGGATGGCGAAAGGGATTCGAAAGATTTCGAGTTTTCCCTTAAGTTGTATCGGAAGATGCCTTTCATATCTTCTGGCATTTCTTCCAGTGATTATTTTTCGGACTTCATTGCTGCGATCTTGGATAAGAGACTTATAGCGTCATTGGACTCGGAATTTTCGATCGGTACAGGGACTTTGTCCCTGACTTACCGACGCAGTCCAATATTGTCATTACAACATGTGTTTTAATTTTCGACGCTATATATTTATTTATATACAAGCCTGCTACTAAGCATGATAGTTTAGTTTCTTGTCCGCGTGGCTCATTTCTGCCATTTTATCTTTTTTACATATAGTTTATTTTGGCAGAGCAGGGCATACCGAGAGTTCATATGCGTCTAGACGGTGTTATTAAAGACTGCATATATTCTTTTTCGCCGTTTATGTCTTTTCCAATTTCAATGTTGGGAACGACATTATGTATAGTAGACTTAACTTAGACGCTTTATTATACGTAATCCGCCTTACTGAGGCGTTATCATTACGTCTTCAAGAAAAGATTTACGGGATATTATTCTCAATGTAATTTCTTTTGAGGGCAGTAGTTTGTTCACGTATAACTCCGCCCTTCAGTGGCTGATTGGAGTTGGTTAGACGTGATGCAGCCCTAGCTACATCCACGAGTGGATAGTAAGGTTAAGAACTCTCTCAGAGTCGCTTCGTTCTCGGAGGAGCTTCTCTTCGACGGCAACTTTTCGGCAATCCATGAATTGCTCGATTTATACGTTCTCTTGTCTATCTAGTGATTACAAGAGATTCAGACTGGGGCAAACATTCGGTGGTTGACTCAGAGAGTGCCGCCGCAGTTGCCGGACCCGAGTGTGGCTGTTATGACGGTTGCCAGTCAAACAGATTGGGATATAATACTGATCCCTACGGATTCGAATTGCCAGGGTCTTTGGGTTCCGCAGTCTTTTAGCAATCAGTTTAACTTCCGCGGAATAATGTTTTTTTAGGCTTGCTTTATGTCATTGCATGAACATTATTCAGAAACGCATGCCCAAATTCCTGTCCTTTAATTCGACAGTAGTGGCGTATCTCCGGAACCAGGGAGGCACTCTTTCGTTTCCGTTATTCAATTTAATGGAAAGAATCCGTCTGTTGGTTATAGTACACCAAGTTCAGTTTTGGTCCGTCATATTCCGGGTCGTCTGATTGTTTTATCGGACTCCCGTTCTCTTACGGGTCGCTTGTTGCTGTCAGAATGGACTCTCAACAAACAAGTATTCAATCAGATTTGCTATCTATGGGAGCGCCCAATGATGATTTATTTATGACACAGCTTGCTAATCAATTGCAGACGTATGTGTTGGCTTGTCCAGATCTCTGAGCTAATATTGTTAACGCTCTATTGATCTATAGGACGGAATGATAGGATACGCGTATCCTCCGGCGCTGTTGTTTTAGCAGATATTGCTAAGATAAACAACCACAATACATTTCTGTTGATAGCATCTCTATCTTCACAGAGATCATGAGTAATTTACTCTCTTGTCTACTGTGGGTCTTAACGTGAAATCTTCCTCTATGTGAGGATCTTTTTCACTGGGTAAATCGTGTCATCTTTATCACAACCAGCAAGGTCGCAACCTTCGTGTTTTCCGTTGTGTGGTCCGTATTGCATTGTAAGCACTGTACTGGACGAGCTTTGGACGCGATTTCTTACTATAGGAGATCCTCTTCTTCGCTATTCTATGCGGCTAAAGTGGAGGCTCTTCCGTCGTGGTGTAGGGATCATTATGTTCATATTGTTGATCCCTCCATACTACTCATTGCTATTTTTTAGTATACTTGTTTCACAAGATCTACTGCAGCCTGTTATTATTTAGGTTATAGGTTTATGTTACCTCATACCTATGCACTCTACGATAGTTTACAATTGAGTCTTTTGTCTCTTTATCTAAGTCAGTTAGTAACTTTTTGATAAATAGACTTAGAATCTTTAGATTAAATTCCTATACGGATTTTAACTTCGGTTCTTATTTAGCTAAGTAATCATTTGAGCCTCTGGAAACAGTAGTTTTCAAATTCTGACCTTTTAGACAGTAATTCTGTTGGTTTCTCTTTTACTGTAGAGTCAGTGAGTTTCATGCACTATCGATGGATGATTTTCACTTTCATAGTTTCGGAATCAATACTTCCGTTACTATTTAGGTTGGATTGTTGCATAAGAGTTAGGCTCCTATTATCCGGAACCTATTATTTTAAGGTCCTTCCATCTTCATATGGGCATAGGCCTTTACTCTTTCCGGGTACAGTTTATGTATTTATAAACAGATATCTGTTTATTACAAAGGGCGTAAGCTTCTTCTGTCTTTGATGTCTAGTAGAAGGACATTACGCTCCATTTTATTGTTAATGGATTCTATTAACTATTGGTACTGCTTATGGTATATCATTGACTTAGCAGTTGTGCTTAAGATTTCGGCTCATGAAGTAAGAGTTCTTCTACTTCTTGGGCTTACATTAATAGTGTCGCTATTATAGATTTTTGAAGGCCGCTCATTGCGCTCAACCATCCACATTCATGAATTTTATCTTAGAAATATCGAGTCCATTTCTGGAGGCCTCTATTGTTAGGTCTATTATCTACTGCTCAGAATGTCATTCACTTAACAGTTGCTACTATAGCTAGGTAGGCTGTCTGTTTCGGCAGTGTCTCCGTTCGGCTGCCCTCTTCGCTCTGGGCTATTTGACCCAGAGCAAGAAAAGGGGGGGGGGGGGAGGGTGTTCCCTTGGGTCACCTGTTTTACTATGAAAACAAGGGGATACCTCCTCCGGAGTTAGTAATTCTGAGCTGTTATTGGGATGGTTGTTTAGTGAGAAGTTTAGGTTTTTAAAATTCATTCAAGTCTTAGTTTTTAAAGTATAGCTTTTGAATATTGCATATGTCAACGGACATGATTATGCAATCCTCAGACACTTTTAGGAGTATAAGAGTCTCTATTCTATAGACTTACTTTATTTATTGGCTTACTTTAAAAATTATTAGTATAAGGATTATATTGGATATTAATAGAGTACATGGATGTATGAAGCTAAATTTTGGAAGGTGTTGTATCTTTCTAATTTATCATAAATAAGAAAGATACATGTAAGGCCTATTACTTCTTTTTCCCTAGAGGGGATGACTCTATTTTATTTTATTGAGCGTATTCCATTTTGCTCTATGTCCTTGGCCCTCCAGCCTTTTTACTATTCAGCTATGTCTGGGTCATTGGTACAGTATAAAAATGTTAAAAAATTTATAGTAATTTATATATTTTTTATACTTACCAATGACCCAGACGGGGATGGCCCTCCCAGGAGTTGGGAACTCTTGCCTCCCCGCTGAGTACATAGCGCTTACCAGGCACTGGTTATTAGAATGATTAATGGCGCCAATTTCGGAACGTCCTTGACACTGCGCATGCGCAGTAGGGGCGAAGTGTGGAGGGCCTTTCAGGACATGTTTTCTTTAGTTTTAGATGCAAATTTTGGGGATTGGGGGGCAAAATTTGTGTTTGGCCCTATATTTTAAGAGTTAGCACCAGCTATGTCTGGGTCATTGGTAAGTATAAAAAATATATAAATTACTATAAATTTTTTAACTTTCTTAAAAAATCGGAATGTTTTGATATGTGGTGTGTAGCACAGGGGGGGGGGGGGGGGGGGGGTATTCATGTTTGTTAAAGCCAAGTCCCTGGGTCCATATTTGGGCTCCCTATGGGAGCCCAAATTATAACTTAGTCAATATGAGGAATTTTTCTTTAAAAATCTTCTTCTTCAGATTCAGCAGTCGGAATGTTTTGATATTTGGCATGCAGCAACCTTAAGGGGGTAAGATTCAAGTTTGTTCAATCCATGGCCCTTGGTTAATATTTGGGCTCACTATGGGAGTCCAAATGATAACTTAGTTCAAAATGTGGAATTTTCTTTAAAAATCTTCTTCAGATCCAGCAGATGAATGCTTTTGATATTTTTTTATGCAGCATCCTTAGGGGGGTAAGATTCAAGTTTGTTCAAGCCATGACCCTAGGTCCATATTTGGGCTCACTGTGGGAGCTCGAATTGTAACTTAGTTCGAAATGAGGAATTTTCTTCAAAAATCTTCTTCTTCAGATCCAGCAGTCAGAATGTTTTGATATTTGGTGTGCAGCATCCTTAGGGGGTGAGATTCAAGTTTGTTAAAGCCAAGTCCCTGGGTTCCCTGTGGGAGCATGAATTATAACTTAGTTCAATATGAGGAATATTCTTTAAAAATCTTCTTTTTTTTTTAGATCCACTATTCAGAATCTTTGGATATTTGGTATAAGCTTTTCTTAGGAGGAGCAGATGCAACTTGTTGAAATCAATTCTCTGGATTGATATTTAGGCTACCATGTCAGGTGAGCGCCTCAGGCCCCCTGGGGCCTCTTGTTATTTTGATACACACAGTGACGCGTTCTTGAGGTCAACAAACATATCAACCTGACTGTACTGTAAAATTAACCCTATATTCTATGTGTTGTTGAACATACTACTCCTTTTAGTTGTGACTTATGACATCGGCATTCACAATCGGCTGATTGTGAACTCAACTAATCGGCAAGCAGATGACGGTTGCAAATCCTTATTGGTTAATCACCAGAAACCTTGAATTGTTTTCCAAAACTGTATCTACATCTTGAAATGTTTTGGTGCATGGCTATGTGGAGCCGATTCATTGATCATTTGAATCAGAACTATTTATCAGAGTACTATGATAGCAACAGCTACATTTACACTGGTCGACAGATTTAACATAAATGAAATATTGCAAAATGAAGACTGAATTAGACCTAAAGGAGTTAAAAATTTGTTTCTTAGACCCTCCAGCATGGTCCTTTTGGCAGCCGCATGCTCTCTTTTTATAACCAATGCGAATTTTAAAAAAATAAATGCTTTTTGTCAGATATTTTACCCGAGTTAATAAAATTGATAAATTTGTCCCTTGAGTGCAAGAAGGCTTTGCAGTGAAAAATGATATTCTGTTGTAGATTATGAGGCTTAAAAGAAATGAACAACATGAACTTTTTATGGCAAAGAAATAATTACAAAAATAAAAATAAAACAAGACTAACGTTGACTGCCTAGCCAAGGATGCCCCCAAACTATGGCCTAATGGCCTTTAATACTGGAATGAAAAGTTTTTTGTTGAATTTGTTCAGGATGAAAAACCTGATTCTGTGAGAGAATTGAGTTTTCCCATTCCTGTGACCTTCATTTGTCAATCAAGCATGGTGTTGCTGTGCAACAGACCTTCCATTGGTTTTTAGCTATGTGTGAAGTTTCATGGAAATCCACCCAAGCATTATAGAATTATGGCTACGGATGGACAGATAAAGTCGGACAGATGGAATGAGGGACAACCCGGATTTATGGTGCCACCCTATCGGGAGCATAAATACGCCCACCCACTTGCGATTATACAAAAAATGACCCGAGAAACAGAAGATCTACTTAATGGAGCCTAATGAAAATAGTATACAGAATGTAATGTTTTCCCTGTTTCTTTTTTGACAGGTGAGATTCTCGTGTTGTAGAACGAAAAGTAGACAGAATGTTGATCAGATCATGACCCCAGTCACAATACGGTTGACATTCTCAGTTTGGTTCAGACCTGACTGACTCACGAAACATTTATAATCACAGTAACCAACTCCTTTGGGTTTTTTTTCTTTGTATTTGGAATTTTGTACAACCATAAAGCACCATGTGTGGATTTCAGTCTATAAAATTATTATTATTATTATTATGCCCCCCGACCTCCGAAGGAGAATTAGGGAGTATCTAGTGAAGACCTCCATCTGTCCATCCATCTATCTGTCCATACAAACATTTTGGATTGTAATTTCAAGGCCATCAGTTGGATTTGGATCACCTTTGATACAAGCCTGAATATAAGCAACCTGTCATTTGCAGAGGGCGAATTTGCTGATGCTATCCCATACAGTGGGCCAATTTATCCTCTAAGTACATCTTTCTGTTTTGGCTTGAGACCTTGATTCAGACTGAGGTTCACAGAGGGTAAATTTTGTGATGCTACCCTGCTGAGCAGAGAAGAAAGCGTACAATGGCTTTAAAATTCATGAATTTTGAGGGTTCAATGGCCTTCCAGCCACCTAGTAGCGAATGGTGAGAGTGATTTTATGATAAACTTACAAAGTTTTCCAATAGGTCTCAGATGTAAGGATCTAGCAGTTGGTTAATAATTGAACACATTAAATTTTCTCTTGCCAGGTCGGACAGAATGGTGCTGGAAAAACCACATTGTTAAAGCTTTTACTTGGAACATTAGAACCTGTAAATGGTATTCGACATGCACACAGAAACTTGAGGCTTGGTTACTTTAGTCAGCATCATGTTGATCAGCTTGTAATGAACTTGTGTTCTGTTGAATTCTTGGCTGAAAAATTTCCAGGTAAGATTCATTGTTTGTATGCCAGCCAGTTTCCATATTGTGTTGTGCACCCTGCTTTGGCTATCAATAATCACTTTAGCAATACAATAGCATGATTCTGAAGGGTATTAAGTCTATAAGCACCCACAGGACTGAATTTCAATCTGATATAAGTGGTAGAGATGGGCGGTATTGGATTTTAACTTCGGTTTTGGTATTTTTAGGCAGGCATACTGCGATATCGATTCGATATTTGGTATCTCACTTGAGATTTACTGTTGGTACCAAAGGGGAATTCACATTATGAAAATACAGAATAAGTTATTCTTATATCATTCTTCCACAGCGCTACAAATACCACTGCCAATGAGTTCAACAGCAGCATTCTTTTATGATCACAAATCATATCAACAGTAAGTTTGTGACTTGTTCTTAACACATCTTTACCTTTGAAGGCCTATTTAAGGCACTTGCGATCTCAAAAGTATGAGCCCTGGACACGCTATTTTTAGGAGGTCCTGCTGACCATAGACAAATCATCTGGGCAGTGATTTTTAGCTACATCTTGGCTGTCTGTTAAGGCAGCCAAGACTTGGCTTGAAATCACTGCTAAGCAGTTGGAAATGTACAGGCTATAGTCTATTGAGAATTCAGGATAAATCAGTTACTTCTTTCATGAAATTGAACACTTCAACTGCTATGAAGCCGCAACAAGGCCTTATAAATGGCAAATGTAGGAAAAATTGAAAATACTGGTTTCGGTATTCAATGATTGGTTCGGTTCGGTTTTTTGGTCTCCCCTTGATATGAGTATCTGTTCAGTTTTTAGCTCACCAACGAAGTTGTGTGAGTTTATGTCATGACCTGAGTCATGTTGGTGTCAACACTTGTGTTAAAGTTATTGTACCAGTCCACTTTGACTTTCAGCCTGTTGCTATGCACCTCATACTGTGTTTCTATGGCTTATAATTACCCACAGACCTTTAACCAGTGATATTTTATTGATTTTTAGTATTTTTATACTGTACCAATGACCCAGACATAGCTGTTGCTAACTCTTAAAATATAGGGCCAAACACAAATTTTGCCCCCCAATCCCCAAAATTTGCATCTAAAACCAAAGAAAACATGTCCTGAATGGCCCTCCACACTTCACCTCTACTGCGCATGCGCAGTGTCAAGGACGTTCCAAAATTGGCGCCATTAATCATTCTTAGTTTGGCCCTTCATCAGTTAACATCTGACTGATCTTTGTGCTTGTAAATCTCAGTTTAAATGATGCCAGACACATAAATATTAGTGAAATGGTGATTCTAAGGAGGATATAGAAGGAGGAGAGGAAAAATGTGTGACAGAATATTATCAGGGCTGTAACTTAAAATTTTTTAATGAAATTATGTTAAGTTACCTATTTTCGAGGCAGCAGTTATTTTGTTGTCATTCTTGTTATTTAGTTACACTGATTTTTCAAGTTTTCCTCTCTCCCTTTCCTTTAAGTCCCCTCTAGCTATTCTCCCATGCTTTTGGCATAGTTTCTGTAATTATTATTACTAAAATTTCTTGGGAGTTTTTAGCTGAATAACAGAATGAATTCTGTTCTTTTCCCCATGTTTACGTCTTCACCTATGGGTGGTTAGGCATTGTGTTCTGCATCTACCATCTGATGTTCTGCAGTTTCTTCCCTGGAAGTCTCTGTTTTGCATCAGATAGTGCATTTTTGGTAACTGATTTCGGGCCTGGGTGCCTGGAGTCTTATTTTAGTGTTTTTACACTTATTGTTTACATTTACAACAGCCCTCTGTGCGGGGGGGATTTCTTGAAAATTATATCTTGATGTTAATTTAATCATAACTAGATACATTATTATTGTTCGTAAGTGTTGCATAAATTGTTTAAAATATTTTAAAATTTTTTGTCCACACTTAGGCTTGGGATCCATTGGGGCTCAACGTTACTTTTCAGAAACTTGGGCTGTTCTGAAAAAATATTTTTTCAAAATATTTTGATTTCAATAATTTTTTCTATGTTAATGGATCATATTATTATTATGTATTTTGATTGTCAGGGGTTGGTGCGAGTACCAGGACTTTGTTTTCTTTTCACATTGAAAGGATTTTGATCAATTGTAATAAGAGGATGTCTTCCTCTGACTTTTATAATCATTCTATATGTAGTCAGTGTACTCACACTAACTCCTGTTCTGTATGTGTTGATTACGATGACAATATGGGAAGCGTATGTCACGGTATGTTAGTGGGGAATTGGACATTCCGGTCTTTTCCCCGCAGGGTCACTCTACTTTATCAATTTCTATTTCAGACGATCAAGATTAGGGTGATGTATCCGTGATGTCTTCCAACAGTGTGCCTCCGTCGTCACAATTAATGAAGGGCTAGCGGAAAAGTGCTCATGTAAATACGCCAATTGCCTAAGAGGGCCCTAGTAGGTTCAACTACCTTTGACGTCCGCTAGCTCGCCCGGTGTAGCGTCCATTCATCGAATGGTTCAGCAGCCGGGTTCATCCGTTGCGGTCTAGAAGGAGTTTTGGGGTGATGCGAGCACTATAAATCAACCAAATGCACACCCAGTGACGGTGGATTAGAGGGAGAACGGAGGAAGCCTTTTAGTCCGGTTCCTAGCTCGTTCAGGTCCATCCGGACGGCGAGCGAGAGAGGCCCCTCTCTCGTACAACAACATCTGGCCCCAGATGTTGTGGTACAAAATGTTTCGCATTCGGAGCATACGTCCGCCGCTCGGGACGCTCCGACATATAGTCAGTCCGGAGAGACTGTCAATAAGGCTTCCTCATTCTCATGGTAGCGCACACGACCACTCTTGGCTACGTGACCTCGGATATCCAGTCAGCTTCGCCAGTCAGAGAATCATCGGCGACCAGGTCACACCATCCGGTAGCCAGGAACACAAGGCCTGCAGACTCCGGACGTTCGCATAGGAAAGTGTGCGGGAGTCAACATACACGGAGCTTCCGGCGGCAATGCATCGTAAGACCGCTACTGCACAGGCCTCGGGGACGGACGTGCTATCCTAAATAGCACAGCTTATTGCAGCATCCCAGCAACAACTGAATCTGTCGCATAATGTTTTATCCGACGATGCTGGGTCGGGACGCTCCGCGGAAGCGGGTACGGACGTCCGAAAATTTCATCCGGTCCGACGGGATACCGAAAGGGATTCGGAGGATTTCGAGCTTTCCCTTTCGGAACAACATATGCTGTTGTGTATGTCATCTGACTTGATCTTCTACAGGTTCTTTCGTCGGACCAGAATGCTGCGATGCCGGATAAGAAACTCATAGCGTCGGTGGACTTAGAAATTTTTGGTTCGGTTCAGGGACATCGTCCCTCAGTTCCGACATAGTCCAATAATGTCACACAAACTTTCGAATTATTGAACGACGCTATATATTTATTATTTTATGCTTGCTATTACCAAGCATTTCTGGTTTCTTGTTCGCAAAGTTACGGAGATGTCTTTCAAGTGTGCCTCTGTCGTCATAGTTAATGAAGAGCTAGCGGCAATAAGTGCTCATGGAATATGTCTATCGCCTAAGAGGTCCCTTGTAGGATCGACGGAGTGACATTCGCTAGCTCACCCGGTGTAGCGTTCATTCATCGAATGGTTCAGCTGCCGGGTTCGTCCGTTGCGGTCTAGGAAGGAGATTTGGGTGATGCGAGCACTATAATTACTTTAGTACTCACCCAGTGACGACGGATTGAGGACAGATCGGAGGAAGCCTGTTAGTCCGGTTCCTGGCTTGTCCAGGTCCGTCCGGGCTGTGAGCGAGAGAGGTCCCTCTCTCATCCAACAACATAGGGGACCGCATGTTGTGGTTCAGATATTTTACATTCGGAGCATATGTCCGTCGCTAAGACGGGACGCTCCGTTATATTGACAGTCCGAGAGACTGTCGATAATGCTTCCTCATCCTCACAGCAGTGCACACGACCGCACATTGGCTATGTGACCTCGAGTATCCGATCAGTTTCGTCATTCAGTGATTCCACGGCGAACAGGTCAAACAGGTCGCGCCATCCGGTAGCCAAGGGACACAAGGCCTATACACTCCGTTCGCTCGCATAATAGTAGTATGCACAGGGTAACGATCACGGAGCTTCCAGCGGCAATGCATCGTAGGTCCGCTTCTCCACAGGCCTCAGTGACGGACGTGCTATCCGAGTTAGCACAGTTTTTTCGCAGCATCCCAGCAATCGACAGTTTCTCGGTCGAATCAGGAATTATCCGACGGCGCTGGGTCGGTGCGGTCCGTGGTTGCATCAGGTTCGGACGACCGAACGCTTTATAGGGTCCGACAGGATGGCGAAAGGGATTCGAAAGATTTCGAGTTTTCCCTTTCGTAACATCGGAAGCTGCCATACATATCTTCCGGCATTATCTTCCAGTGGTTGTTATTTCAGACTACATTGCTGCGATGTTGGATAAGAGACTTATAGCGTCATTGGACACGGAATTTTGGATCGGTTAAGGGACATTGTCCCTGACTTACCGACACAGTCCAATAATGTCATTAGAACATGTGTATTATTTATCGACGCTATATATATATAAGCCTGCTACCAAGCATGATAGTTTAGTTTCTTGTCCGCAATGCTCATTTCTGCCTTTTATCATTTATAGGAATTATTTATTTTGGCAGAACAGGGCATACCGAGAGTTCATATGCGTCTAGACAGCGTGGTTAAAGACTGGAAATAATCTTTTTCGCCGTCTATGTCTTTTCCAACCACAATGTTGGAAACGACAATGATGTCTAATAGACTTAACTTAGACGCTTTATCATACGTAATCCACCTTACTGAGGCATTATCATTACGTCTTCAAGAGAAAGAATTCCGGGATATGATCCTCAATGTGATTTCTTTTGAGGGTAGTAGTTTGTTCACGTATAACTCCGCCCTTCAGTGGCTGCTTGGAGTTGGTTAGACGTGACGCAGCCCTAGCTACATCCACGCGCGTGGATAGTAAGGTGAAGAACTCTCTCAGAGTCGCTTCGTTCTCGGAGAAGCTTCTCTTCGACGGCAACTTTTCAGCAATCCATGAATTGCTCGATTTACACGTTCTCTTGTCTATCTAGTGATTACAAGAGATTCAGACTGGGGCAAACATTCGGTGGTTGACTCAGAGAGTGCCACTGCAGTTGCCGGATCGGAGTTTTATAATTATGACGGTTGCCAGTCAAACAGGTTGGGATATAATATTGGTCCCAACGGATTCGAAGTGCCAGGGTCTTTGGGTTCTGCAGTCTCTAAGCAAGCACTTATCTTCCACGGAATAATGTTTTTTTAGGCTTGCTTTATGTCATTGGATGAACATTATTCAGAAACGCATGTCCAAATCCTGTCCGTTATTTCGACAGTAGTGGCGTATCTCTGGAACCAGGGAGGCACTCATTCGTTTCTGTTATTCAATTTAATGGAAAGAATCCTTCTGTTTGTTATAGTACACCAAGTTCTGCTTCGGTCCGTCATATTCCGGGTCGTCTGATTCTTTTACCGGACTCACTTTCACTTATGGGTCGCTTGTTGCCGTTAGAATGGACTCTCAACAAACAAGTATTCAATCAGATTGGCTATCAATGGGAGCGCCCAATGATAATTTATTTACGACACAACTTGCTAATCAATTGCAGACGTATGTGTTTACATGTCCGGATCTCTGAGCTTATGTTGTTAACGCTCTATTGATCTAATAGGACGGAATGAAAGGATATGCGTATCCTCCTGCGCTGTTGTTTCAGCAAGTATTGCTAAGATAAACAACCACAATACATTCTGTTGATAGCATCTCTGTCTTCACAGAGACTGTGGGTAAATTTACTCTGATGTCTTCTGTGGGACTTTACGCAAAATCTTCCTCCATGAGAGGATCTTTTTTCGCTGGGTAAAATCATGTCATCTTTATCACAACCCGCAAGGTCTCAACCTTCATGTATTCCGTTGTGTGGTCCTTATTGCATTGTAAGCATTGTACTGGACGAGCTTTGGATGCGATTTCTTACTATAGGAGAACCTCTTCTTCTCTATACTATGCGGCTAAAGTGGAGGCTCTTCCGTTGTTGGTGTAGGGATCACTATGTTGATATTGTTGATCCCTCCATACTAGTCATTGCGACTTTTTAGTATACTTGTTTGACAAGATCTACTGCAGCCTGTTATTATTAAGGTTATAGGTTTATGTTGCCTCATACCTATGCACTCTATGATAGTTTACAATTGAGTCTTATGTCTCTTTATCTAAGTCGGTTAGTAACTTTTCGATAAATAGACTTAGAATCATTAGATTAAATTTCTATACGGAATTTAAATTCGGTTCTTATTTAGCTAAGTAATCATTTGAGCCTCTGGAAACAGTAGTTTTCAAATTCTGACCTTTTAGACAGTAATTCTGTTGGCTTCTCTTTTACTGAAGAGTCAGTGAGCTTCATGCACTATCGGTGGATGATTCTCACTTTCGTAGTTCTGGAATCTCTGCTTCCTTTACTATTTAGGTTGGATTTTTGCATAAGAGTCAGGCTCCTAATTAATATCCGGAACCTATTGTTATTAAGGTCCTTCCGTCTTTGTACGGGCATAGGCCTTTACTCTGTCCGGTTAGAGTTTATGTATTTATAAACAGATATCTGTTTATTACTACGGGCGTAAGCTTCTTCTGTCTGTGATGCCTAATAGAAGGACGTTACGCTCCATTCTATTGCTAATGGATTCAATTAACTATCGATACTGCTTATGGTATATCATTGACTCAGCAGTTGTGTTTGAGATTTCGGCTCATGAAGTAAGAGTTCTTCTACATCTTGGGCTTACATTAATAGTGTCGCTATTATAGATTTTTGAAGGCTGCTCATTGCGCTCAGCCATCCACATTCATGAATTTTTATCTCAAAAATATCGAGTCCATTTCTGGAGGCCTCTATTGTTAGGTCTATTATCTACTGCTCAGAATGTCATTCACTTAACAGTTGCTACTATAGCTAGGTAGGCTGTCTGTTTCGGCAGTGACTCCGTTCTGCTGCCCTCTTCGCTCTGGGCTATTTGACCCAGGGCAAGAAAAAGGGGGGGGGGGGGGGGGAGGGTGTTCCCTTGGGTCACCTGTTTTACTATGAAAACAAGGGGATACCTCCTCCGGAGTTAGTAATTCTGAGCTGTTATTGGGATGGTTGTTTAGTGAGAAGTTTATGTTTTAAAAATTCATTCAGGTCTTAGTTTTTAAAGTATAGCTTTTGAATATAGCACGTGTCTACGGACATTATTATACAATCCTCAGACACTTTTAAGGAGTATGAAGAGTCTCTATTCTCTAGACTTACTTTATTTATTGGCTTACTTTAAAAATTATTAGTATAAGGATTATACTGGATATTAATAGAGTACATGGATGTATGATGCTCAATTTTGGAAGGTGTTGTATCTTTCTAATTTATCATAAATAAGAAAGATACATGTAAGGCCTAATACTTCTTTTTCCCTAGAGGGGATGACTCTATTTTATATAATTGAGCGTATTCCAACTTGCTCTATGTCCTTGGCCCTCCAGCCTTTTTACTATTCAGCTATGTCTGGGTCATTGGTACAGTATGAAAATGTTAAAAAATTTATAGTAATTTATATATTTTTTATACTTACCAATGACCCAGACGGGAATGGCCCTCCCAGGAGTTGGGAACTCATACCTCCCCGCTGAGTACATAGCACTTACCAGGCACTGGTTATAAGAATGATTAATGGCGCCAATTTCGGAACGTCCTTGACACTGCGCATGCGCAGTAGAGGTGAAGTGTGGAGGGCCATTCAGGACATGTTTTCTTTGGTTTTAGATGCAAATTTTGGGGATTGGGGGGCAAAATTTGTGTTTGGCCCTATATTTTAAGAGTTAGCAACAGCTATGTCTGGGTCATTGGTAAGTATAAAAAATATATAAATTACTATAAATTTTTTAACGTTTTTGCAATGTTAGACTTTTTTGTCAGTGTAGACTTAGAAAATTTCTTACCTCTCTTCCTATACATGAGTGGAGCCTACCACTGGTATGCTATGGCTTTTATATTTCATATATGTGTTAAATGCATCAATATAAGATGACATTAACCCTTGGCCGGACATATTTTTATACTGTACCAATGACCCAGACATAGCTGGTGCTAACTCTTAAAATATAGGGCCAAACACAAATTTTGCCCCCCAATCCCCAAAATTTGCATCTAAAACTAAAGAAAACATGTCCTGAGAGGCCCTCCACACTTCGCCCCTACTGCGCATGCGCAGTGTCAAGGACGTTCCGAAATTGGCGCCATTTATCATTCTAAGTTTGGCCCTTCATCAGTTAACATCTGACTGATCTTTGTGCTTTTAAATCTCAGTTTAAATGATGCCAGACACATAAATATTAGTTAAATGGTGATTCTAAGGAGGATAGAAAAGGAGGAGAGGAAAAGAATGTGTGACAGAATATTATCAGGGCTGTAACTTAAAGTTTTTTAATGAAATTATGTTAAGTTACCTATTTTCAAGGCAGCAGCCATTTTGTTGTCATTCTGATTATTTAGTTACACTGTTTTTTCAAGTGTTTTTCCTCTCTCCCTTTCCTTTAAGTTCCCCCTTGCTATTCTCCCATGCTTTTGGCATAATTTCTGTAATTATTATTACTAAAATTTCTTGGGAGTTTAGCTGAATAACAGAATGAATTCTGTTCTTTCCCCATGTTTACGTCTTCACCTACGGGTGGTTAGGCGTTGTGTTCTGCATCTACCATCTGATGTTCTGCAGTTTCTTCCCTGGAAGCCTCTGTTTTGCATCAGATGGTGTATTTTTGGTAACTGATTTCGGGCCTGGGTGCCTGGAGTCTTATTTTAGTGTGTTTACACTCATTGTTTACATTTACAACAGCCCTCTGTGTGAGGGGGGGATTTCTAGATAATAATATCTTTATGTTATTTCAATCATAACTAGATACATTATTATTGTTCGTAAGTGTTGAATAAATTGTTTAAAATATTTTTAAAATTTTTGTCCACACTTAGGCTTGGGATCCATTGGGGCTCAACGTTACTTTTCAGAAACTTGGGCTGTTCTGAAAAAATATTTTTTCAAAATATTTTGATTTCAATTATTTTTTCTATATTAATGAATCATATTATTATTATGTATTTTGATTGCCAGGGGTTAGTGCGAGTACCAGGACTTGTTTTCTTTTCACATTGAAAGGATATTGATCAATTGTATTAAGAGGAAGTCTTCCTCTGACTTTATAATCATTCTATATGTGGTCAGTGTACTCGCATTAACTCCGGTTCTGTATCGTATGATTTCGATGACAATATGGGAAGCGTATGTCACGGTATGTTGTTGGGGATTTGGAACCTCCGGTCCTTTCCCCGCAGGGTCACTCTACTTTATCAATTTCTATTTCAGACGATCAAGATTAGGGTGATGTATCTGTGATGTCTTCCAACAGTGTGCCTCCGTCGTCACAATTAATGAAGGGCTAGCGGAAAAGTGCTCATGTAATACGCCAATTGCCTAAGAGGACCCTAGTAGGTTCGACGGCCTTTGACGTCCGCTAGCTCGCCCGGTGTAGCGTCCATTCACCGAATGGTTCGGCAGCCGGGTTCGTCCGTTGCGGTCTAGAAGGAATT
Organism: Pictodentalium vernedei; assembly: GCA_031216915.1. Taxonomy (NCBI): domain Eukaryota; kingdom Metazoa; phylum Mollusca; class Scaphopoda; order Dentaliida; family Dentaliidae; genus Pictodentalium; species Pictodentalium vernedei. Next base: position 149,966,468 of record CM062290.1, on the reverse strand, counting down.
TTGGGGTGATGCGAGCACTATAAAATTAACTTAATGCACACCCAGTGACGGCGGATCGGAGGGAGAACGGAGGAAGCCTTTTAGTCCGGTTCATAGCTCGTTCCGGTCCATCCGGACGGCAAGCGAGAGAGGCCCCTCTCTCGTTCAACAACATCTGGCCCCAGATGTTGTGGTACAAATGTGTCGTTAGCGGAGCATACGTCCGTCGCTCGGGACGCTCCGTTGTATAGGCAGTCCGCTGAGACTGCTAAGGCTTCCTCTTCTCGTCAGCGCACACGACCGCACCTTGGCTGCGTGACCGCCGATATATTACCAGCTTCGCCGATCAAGGATTCTTCGGCGACCAGGTCACACCATCCGGCAGCCAGGGATTCGAGACTGATGGACTCCGGACGTTCGCATAGGAAAAGTATGCGGGAGCCATCTGATGCGGAGCTGCCCTCGGCGAAGCAGCGATAGACTGCGCCTCCGCAGGTCTCGACGCCGGACATTCTTGTGCACATAGCACAGCTTATCGCAGCATCCCAGCAGCCGACAGAAACGGTGTCGGATCGGGAATTATCCGACAGCGCTGGGTCGGTAGCCGGGGACTCGAGGCCTGCAGACTCCGGACGTTCGCATAGGAAGTATGCGGGAGTCAACGTACACGGAGCTTCCAGCGGCAATGCATCGTAAGTCCGCTACTGCACAGGCCTCGGGAACGGACGTGCTTTCCTTAATAGCACAGTTTATCGCAGCATCCCAGCATCAACTGAATCTGTCGCATATATTTTATCCGACGATGCTGGGTCGGGACGCTCCGCGGAAGCGGGTACGGACGTCCGAAAGTTTCATCCGGTCCGACGGGATACCGAAAGGGATTCGGTGGATTTCAAGCTTTCCCTTTCGGAACAACATATGCTGCGATGCCGGATAAGAAACTGATAGCGTCGGTGGACTTAGAAATTTTTGGTTCGGTTCAGGGACATCGTCCCTCAGTTCCGACATAGTCCAATAATGTCACACAAACTTTCGAATTATTGAACGACGCTATATATATTATTATTTTATGCTTGCTATCCAAGCATTTCTGGTTTCTTGTTCGAAGAGTTATGGAGATGTCTTTCAAAAGTGTGCCTCTGTCGTCATAGTTAATGAAGAGTTAGCGGCAATAAGTGCTCATGGAATATTTCTATCGCTTACGGAGTGACATTCGCTAGCTCACCCGGTGTAGCGTACATTCATCGAATGGTTCGGCTGCCGGGTTCGTCCGTTGCGGTCTAGGAAGGAGATTTGGGTGATGCGAGCACTTTAATTACTTTAGTACTCACCCAGTGACGGCAGATTGAGGACAGATCGGAGGAAGCCAACAACATAGGGGACCGCATGTTGTGGTTCAGATATTTTACATTCGGAACATATGTCCGTTGCTCGGGACGCTCCGTTATATTGACAGTCCGAGAGACTGTCTTTAATGCTTCCTCATCCTCACAGCAGGGCACACGACCGCACATTGGCTACGTGACCTCGAGTATCCGATCAGTTTCGGCATTCAGTGATTCCACAGCGAATAGGTCGCGCCATCCGGTAGCCAAGGGACACGAGGCCTATACACTCCGTTCGCTCGCATATTGGAAGTATGCACGGGGTAACGATCTCGGAGCTTCCTGCGGCAATGCATCGTAAGACCGCTGCTCCTCAGGCCTCAGTGACGGACGTGCTATCCGAGTTAGCACAGTTGTTTCGCAGCATCCCAGCAATTGACGGTTTCTCGGTCGAATCAGGAATTATCCGACGGCGCTGGGTCGGTGCGGTCCGTGGTTGTATCAAGCTACGGACGACCGAACGCTTTATAGGGTCCGACAGGATGGCGAAAGGGATTCGAAAGATTTCGAGTTTTCCCTTTAGTAGTATCGGAAGATGCCTTTCATATCTTCTGGCATCTCTTCCAGTGATTATTTTTCGGACTTCATTGCTGCGATCTTGGATAAGAGACTTATAGCGTCATTGGACTCGGATTTTTCGATCGGTACAGGGACTTTGTCCCTGACTTACCGACGCAGTCCAATATTGTCATTACAACATGTGTTTTATTTTTCGACGCTATATATTTATATATATATACAAGCCTGCTACTAAGCATGATAGTTTAGTTTCTTGTCCGCGTGGCTCATTTCTGCCATTTTATCTTTTTTACATATAGTTTATTTTGGCAGAGCAGGGCATACCGAGAGTTCATATGCGTCTAGACGGTGTGATTAAAGACTGCATATATTCTTTTTCACCGTTTATGTCTTTTCCAATTTCAATGTTGGGAACGACATTATGTATAGTAGACTTAACTTAGACGCTTTATTATACGTAATCCGCCTTACTGAGGCGTTATCATTACGTCTTCAAGAAAAGATTTACGGGATATTATTCTCAATGTAATTTCTTTTGAGGGCAGTAGTTTGTTCACGTATAACTCCGCCCTTCAGTGGCTGATTGGAGTTGGTTAGACGTGATGCAGCCCTAGCTACATCCACGCGTGGATAGTAGGTTAAGAACTCTCTCAGAGTCGCTTCGTTCTCGGAGGAGCTTCTCTTCGACGGCAACTTTCCGGCAATCCATGAATTGCTTGATTTATACATTCTCTTGTCTATCTAGTGTTACAAGAGATTCAGACTGGGGCAAACATTCGGTGGTTGACTCAGAGAGTGCCGCCGCAGTTGCCGGACCCGAGTGTGGCTGTTATGACGGTTGCCAGTCAAACAGATTGGGATATATACTGATCCCTACGGATTCGAAGTGCCAGGGTCTTTGGGTTCCGCAGTCTTTTAACTATCAGTTAACTTCCGCGGAATAATGTTTTTTAGGCTTGCTTTATGTCATTGCATGAACATTATTCAGAAACGCATGCCCAAATTCCTGTCCTTTAATTCGACAGTAGTGGCGTATCTCCGGAACCAGGGAGGCACTCTTTCGTTTCCGTTATTCAATTTAATGGAAAGAATCCGTCTGTTGGTTATAGTACACCAAGTTCAGTTTTGGTCCGTCATATTCTGGGTCGTCTGATTGTTTTATCGCACTCCCGCTCTCTTACGGGTCGCTTGTTGCTGTCAGAATGGACTCTCAACAAACAAGTATTCAATCAGATTTGCTATCTATGGGAGCGCCCAATGATGTTTTATTTATGACACAGCTGGCTAATCAATTGCAGACGTATGTGTTGGCTTGTCCAGATCTCTGAGCTAATACTGTTAACGCTCTATTGATCTATAGGACGGAATGATAGGATACGCGTATCCTCCGGCGCTGTTGTTTTTAGCAGGTATTGCTAAGATAAACAACCACAATACATTTCTGTTGATAGCATCTCTATCTTCACAGAGATCATGAGTAATTTACTCTCTTGTCTACTGTGGATCTTAACGTGAAATCTTCCTCTATGTGAGGATCTTTTTTCACTGGGTAAATCGTGTCATCTTTATCACAACCAGCAAGGTCGCAACCTTCATGTATTCCGTTGTGTGGTCCGTATTGCATTGTAAGCACTGTACTGGACGAGCTTTGGACGCGATTTCTTACTATAGGAGATCCTCTTCTTTGCTATTCTATGCGACTAAAGTGGAGGCTCTTCCGTCGTGGTGTAGGGTTCATTATGTTCATATGGTTGATCCCTCCATACTACTCATTGCTATTTTTTAGTATACTTGTTTCACAAGATCTACTGCAGCCTGTTGTTATTTAGGTTATAGGTTTATGTTACCTCATACCTATGCACTCTACGATAGTTTACAATTGAGTCTTTTGTCTCTTTATCTAAGTCAGTTAGTAACTTTTTGATAAATAGACTTAGAATCTTTAGATTAAATTCCTATACGGATTTTAACTTCAGGTTCTTATTTAGCTAAGTAATCATTTGAGCCTCTGGAAACAGTAGTTTTCAAATTCTGACCTTTTAGACAGTAATTCTGTTGGTTTCTCTTTTACTGTAGAGTCAGTGAGTTTCATGCACTATCGATGGATGATTTTCACTTTCATAGTTTCGGAATCAATACTTCCGTTACTATTTAGGTTGGATTGTTGCATAAGAGTTAGGCTCCTATTATCCGGAACCTATTATTTTAAGGTCCTTCCGTCTTCGTATGGGCATAGGCCTTTACTCTTTCCGGGTACAGTTTATGTATTTATAAACAGATATCTGTTTATTACAAGGGCGTAAGCTTCTTCTGTCTTTGATGTCTAGTAGAAGGACGTTACGCTCCATTTTATTGTTAATGGATTCTATTAACTAGCGTACTGCTTATGGTATATCATTGGCTTAGCAGTTGTGCTTAAGATTTCGGCTCATGAAGTAAGAGTTCTTCTACTTCTTGGGCTTACATTAATAGTGTTGCTATTATAGATTTTTGAAGGCTGCTCATTGCGCTCAGCCATCCATTCATGAATTTTATCTCAGAAATATCGAGTCCATTTCTGGAGGCCTCTATTGTTAGGTCTATTATCTACTGCTCAGAATGTCTTTCACTTAACAGTTGCTACTATAGCTAGGTAGGCTGTCTGTTTCGGCAGTGTCTCCGTTCGGCTGCCCTCTTCGCTCTGGGCTATTTGACCCAGGGCAAGAAAAAGGGGGGGGGGGGAGGGTGTTCCCTTGGGTCACCTGTTTTTACTATGAAAACAAGGGGATACCTCCTCCGGAGTTAGTAATTCTGAGCTGTTATTGGGATGGTTGTTTAGTGAGAAGTTTAAGTTTATAAAATTCATTCAAGTCTTAGTTTTTAAAGTATAGCTTTTGAATATTGCATATGTCAACGGACATGATTATGCAATTCTCACACACTTTTAGGAGTATAAGAGTCTCTATTCTCTAGACTTACTTTATTATTGGCTTACTTTAAAAATTATTAGTATAAGGATTATTGGATATTAATAGAGTACATGGATATATGAAGCTCAATTTTTGGAAGGTGTTGTATCTTTCTAATTTATCATAAATAAGAAAGATACATGTAAGGCCTATTACTTCTTTTCCCTACAGGGGATGACTCTATTTTATTTTATTGAGCGTATTCCATTTTGCTCTATGTCCTTGGCCCTCCAGCCTTTTTACTATTCAGCTATGTCTGGGTCATTGGTACAGTATAAAAATGTTAAAAAATTTATAGTAATTTATATATTTTTTATACTTACCAATGACCCAGACGGGGATGGCCCTCCCAGGAGTTGGGAACTCTTGCCTCCCCGCTGAGTACATAGCGCTTACCAGGCACTGGTTATTAGAATGATAAATGGCGCCAATTTCGGAACGTCCTTGACACTGCGCATGCGCAGTAGGGGCGAAGTGTGGAGGGCCTCTCAGGACATGTTTTCTTTAGTTTTAGATGCAAATTTTGGGGATTGGGGGGCAAAATTTGTGTTTGGCCCTATATTTTAAGAGTTAGCACCAGCTATGTCTGGGTCATTGGTAAGTATAAAAAATATATAAATTACTATAAATTTTTTAACTTTTCGGAGATTTTGGACTTTTTGAATACAATGTTAGACTTGTTTGTCAGTGTGGACTTAGAACATTTCTGACCTTTTGTGCTGTATATGAGTGGAGGCTACCACCGGTATACATTAACCCTTGATGGACATATTTTTATATGACAACCAATGGCCCAGACTAGCTGGTGCAAACTCATATTAATCCAGGGCCAAACACAAAGTTTGCCCCCAATCCCTAAAATTTGCATAGAAAACCAAAAAAATTATGTACTAAGTGGTCCTCTATACTTTTGAGATCTGTGCATGCGCAGTATCCAGGAAGGTACCAAAATTGGTGCAACCAAAATTCTTTGTTTGGCCCTAAAGTCAACAACTATGAACTGACATCTATGCTTTTAAATCTCCTTTTTTGGGGATGCCAGACACAAATCAATGGTAAAATTGGTGGATCCAAGGCTGTTAATGGATGATGGGAGGAAACAACGGTGGTTGGAAATCGTTCAGGGCTGTAATTTTATAATAATTATAAAAATTATTTGATGTTTCCCAATTTTGGGACAGGTGCCTGACATCATCATTCTTGCTAATGATTTATCCAGTGTTTGTTAAGTGTTCTTTCCCTGTCCCTCCTTGAATCCCTCCTGTTAAACTCCTAAGCTTTTTGGCTGTTTTTTATCGAAATTTTTTTATTAAATTTCTTGGGAGTTTAACGTGCATTACAGAATGCTTATTCTGTTTATCCCCATGGTTACGTCCTAGGGGTGTTAGGTCGTTTTGGTCTTGCATCTTCTATCCGATGTATCGTTTTTTCTTTGTTTGAAGATCTTGCTTTACCTCTGGTAGCTTTAAAATCTGTTACTGGCTTTGGGCCTTTTTTCTGTGCCTGATGTCTTGTTTTCGTTTTTTTCCTTTGACGTTGTTTACATTGGCAACGTCTTTAAATATATGTAGTATTTAGATATTATGTTACTGTAGGATTGTTGTAAGATACATTGATTATGATTCCGGTAGTGTAGTGCAAAAAATTTGGATTTTGTCCGTACTTAGGCTCTATCGGGATGCCCTTGGGCTCTTCATGTTCCCCTTGGGAACTTAGGCTGTTTCAAAATGTTTTGAACAATTTTTGAATTTAATTTTTCGATTTTGATTGCAATTATTTATGTATCTTCATCATATATTTATTGTGGAATTTGCAGGAGTACTATCGAATTATTTTGATTGAATCATGAAAGATTACTGCTCTAAATGCAAGGTGAGGAAGTCTTCCTCAGATTTACATGCTTGTTGCCTTGCCTTTAGTCGATGTACTCCTGCAGATTCTTGTCCTACATGTGTGAATTGGGATGACATACATTGGAAACGGATGTCACGGTACGTCTTTGGTGGTGAGATGCCTATTCCAGTGCTCTTACTGCAAGATAATTCAAGTTTTCCTGAGCTCTCGGATGGTGCTGGGTCGGTCCAGTCATCTGTTCACGCAGATGTGATGGACCGAGATTCACAGCTGATTCAGTCAGATGGCGAAAGGGATAAGGAAGAGGATGACCTTTCCCTTTTGGAAGAACATATGGTAGCGATGGAATTTATCCATCAGTACTATCCTGAATTTGTTCCACCGAATCAGCAAGCTGCGACAACAATGGAGAAACCGCTGGCGTCTTTAGACTTTATACGGAGGAAGGAAGAAGTTCTTTCTTTTTTTTCCGGTACAGTCTAGACAGGTGTTGCAGGCCTTCAGCCATGTCGACGACGCCATATTTAGCTTCTCTAGTGTGAGGAAGAAAGGTGTTGTCTTATCAACATCTTCCATAAATATACCGTTCCTTGGACCACGTTCATTTAAAATGATTGGAGAAGATGTTCAGAGAGCTCCTCTGCATTTAGATGAACAGGTCGGGGATTTAGATATATCTCTACCTGCTTCATTCAGTATTTGCGCGAATGTGATGGAATCGGCTATTTCATTGAATAGAGCGAATTTGGATGCAATGTCCTATGCAGATCACCTTACCAGAGCTATGGCGCAACGTCTCAATGGGAAGGAATTTGAGGACGGGTATACCTCACTTAGAGTTCTTTTCAGGGCAGTCATGTATGCCACATATAATTCCACCCTGACAGTGGCAAATCTGGAGTTAATCAGACGTGATGCTGCCCTTGCGTCGTCATCACTTATAGATGACAAGGTGAAAAGCTCTCTCCTGTGGTCGCTCCGGTCTCCGGACATACTCTGTTTGACGACAAGCTTTCATTAGTCTATGAACAGGCAACTAAGAAAGCTTCTAGTGCTCTGCTTTTGAAGTCGGTGTCTCAACAACATGCTTCAGCAGACCGGGATAAGCGAGGACATTCTAAATCAAAAGGGAATTCCTCGCGATTGTTCAAGAAACCCTCATATAATTACTCCGGAGGTCGTCACTACAGCGACTCTGGCAAGGCGTGTAAGTCTGATCAAGACTATTGGTCAGACGCCCCTAAGCCTACGGGACGGGGATCTTCGCGGGGAGGACATAGTTTCTCCTTCCGTAAGCCTCGCAAATCCTACATGTGATGGTCAAAACCTCTATTGCTTGCCAGTTAGGCGGAAGGTTATCAAACTTCGCGAGAAACTGGATAGCAGTCACAGAAGATCAGTGGTTGAGAAGGGTAGTCTCAGAAGGCCTACGGCTATCATTCCGAGTGAAATCTCCACTAACAAGATGTCCACATTGGACAAATCCTGTGGTGATCATTTCAAAAGAGAGTCCCTCCTAGCGGAGGTACAGGCTCTCTTATTAAAGGAAGCAATAGAGGTCATCGAGAATCAAAATTCTCAAGGCTTTTACAGTCACCTGTTCCTCGTACCCAAAGCCAGACGGCTCATTCCGACCAGTAATAGACTTGAGCTGGATAAACAAGTTAATCATGGCTCCAATGTTCTATATGGAAACCATTTGGTCGGTAAGAGCGAGCATTTGAGTGAACGACACTATGCGGCATAGATCTAAAGGACGCTTCCTTTCATGTCATGGTACATCAGGCTTTCAGAAAGTACCTGCGGTACGCCGTGCAAGGAAAGGTTTATCAGTTCAGAGCAATGTGCTTTGGTCTGAACCTGGCTCCTTGGGCTTTCACTCGAATAATGAATTCGGTAATGTCATCTTCCGAGCTCATTCGTCTGCGGTAACGTCGGCTCACTTGGACGACATTCTTCAGAGATACGGCAACAGAATTATTCTTCAGAACAATGTTCAGAGTCTGCTACAATTGCTCCGATGTCTCGGGTTTCATAGTAAACGAGAAAAAGTCGGATCTAGCTCCGTCCAAGTCGTTCACTCACTGAGCTTCGAGACTCACAACAATCTTGTTCATCTGCCGTTACCCAGAGCGAAATTAGTCAGTTGTTATACTCGCTTTTGTCTACACTCAGACGCAATAACAGTGAGGGAGTTCATGCGACTGATGGGGTTGTGCGTAGCGGCTGCAGATCTTATTCCGATGGGCCGTCTGCACGCATCCCCTCCAGATATTCTTTACTCAGAACTGGAGTGTGAAGACACATTTGCTTGAAACCAGTATTGTTTTAACGAACCTAGTAAAACAAAAGGTTCAGATTTGGGAAGATCTTCAGTGGTTAACTCAAGGAGTTCTGCTTCAACTGCCGGATCTCCGGCTTTCACGATTATTACGGATGCGAGTCAGACAGGCTGGGGCACCACCCTAAGTCCCACAGACTTGAAGTGCCAGGGTCTTTGGGACTCTCACTTCTTAGAGAAGCACATAAACATCAAAGAGATGATGTCAATATGGCTAGCACTACAACATTGGATTCGCCAAATAGCAAACGTCCACGTTCAAATTCTGTCGGACAATTCAACAGTATTTGCTTACCTCAGGAACCGAGGGGGCTCTCACTCGATTCCATTAAGCGAATTAACGGAGAGGATTCTCCTATTCATTCTCTATCATCACGTTCATCTCTCAGTCCGTCATATACCGGGTCGTCTGAACGTACTAGCAGACTCACATTTTCAGAAAGGTCGCCTGTTGCCATCGGAGTGGACTCTCAACAAGTGAATATTCAGGCAGATTTGCTACCAGTGGGATCGTCCCATGATAGATCTTTTTGCAACATACCTGAACAATCAGTTACCGATGTTCGTGTCGCCATGTCCAGATCATCGAGCGTACGCAGTAGATGCTCTGTCGATTTCATGGGACGGGATGATAGGATATGCACATCCCCCAGCTCCGTTGATTCAGCGGATTCTGTTAAAGATCAAACAGTCTCATTGCAAAATCCTGTTAGTAGCACCTCCGTCATCACAGAAACCTTGGATCAATCTTCTCAGGTGTCTGTTATGGGACATTCCCCGGAAGCTTCCTCCTCAAAGGGATTTTCTATTTCAGGGGAAGTCACGCGCACTGCATCACAACCCGGAAGGTCTCAACCTTCACATATTTCCATTGTTCGGTCCTTCTTGCACAGAAAACATTTTACAGGACAAGCAGTGGATGCAATTTCTAACTGTAGGAGGGTCTCCTCTTCATTGAAATGCAGTGAAGTGGAGGGTTTTCTTCGGTTGATGTATGGATCAGTCGATAGACATATAATATCCGTCCATTCCAATTATTGCCAATTTCCTGATCTACTTGTTTGACGACCTCAAACTGCAACCTGTCACTATTAGGGGCTATAGGTCTGTGTTATCAGACACTTAAGCTCATCATGATAACCTGGCTATTGGATCAGATACTTCTTTATCCAAGCTAGTTGGAAATTTCTCTCTCAATAGACCTAGGGTATGTTTCTGTGGGCCATTCGAGAATACTACTGTTATTCTGGACATGCGCAGATAAGGCAGAATGTGATTTGTGTCGTTTTGTTCAAGTGGACATATTCTGGAATACTATTTGGAATGCATCCTGTTAATCCACCTCATGAGGAGGAATAAACATTCTAGACATGCACACTGCCGTATAAAGTTTTGCACACCCCAAATCTTGGAGTCGAAATTTGTTTTCAACGGTGGCATATTAGTGCCAACCTGTCTCCAGTTATTTATCTGTTACAACAGGTTAATAAACTTTTATAACAGATTCATAATTTGTTTTAACAGATTAGTAATGTGTTATAACTAACTAATAACCTGTTTTAACAGTTTTTATTCAGTTGTACAGTAACAGATTAAGTTGGCCTTGTATCTTTTTCAACCAATTAATGATCTGTTATAGTAATCTTTTAAAACCAACTAATGGGGAGCTTGGTGGCTCATTGACTGGTGCGTCGGACTTATGAACGAGAAGTCGACAGTTCGAAAGTGGTCCATGCCACTTGAGTTGCGACCCTGAGCAAGTCACTTAATCCTAACTGCTCGCATAGGACACGCGTGCATTCAACCAATGCTCACCTGGCTTGTGTCTGGTTAGTATGTTGGAGAGTCTAGCAGTTACTTGTCACTGTGCAATGTTTCTCTGTGGGTGCTCCGGCTTTCTCCATTCGTAAAACTGCTCGGCACGATATGACCCTGACCTTTGAAAGTGTCGTAACCCTCAATGAACAGACAAATAATCTGCTGTAATAGTTTAGTAATCTGATTGATTGTGTTTTATTGTAGGAAAGTGGGGTAGAACTGAAAGATTTCTTCTTATATGGCATCGCTATTGCAGAAGTCATGTAATTGGAGATGGAGGTGGGAGGTAAGAATCTCGTCAAAGAGCTCTTCTTATCTGAAAATGTTATAGCAGAAATTTTCCGAATTGTGTTTTCGTGTTCTGTACAAGCCAAAATACCCCCCCCCCCCCCCCTCACACACACACACGAAAAATGGCGTAGTGCGCATGTACGCCTGGGTGCAAATAAAGATGGTTTGGGGGTGTTTTGTCCAACTCCTATCCCCTTCATGTTACACTTGTGAAATTTAAGAAAAGGATTTACAAGTTCCATCATCTGTGAAACCATCATCCTTTCGAACGCGATTGTACAAATAAAACCTTCACGGCTATCGGATATGGTATTAGAATGGGATTTCAAGGCTTATACGACTGGGTACAGACCTTGTATAGTAGTAGAGCAGTATGTGTTGGTACAGTATAGGGCTAGGAGCCCACATGTATCCCCATGTCTATGGCAAGGGTCTCTGAAGAATGTCCATGGCCACTGGAAATGTTTTATGTACGCCAAGAAATCCGTTGGATTTTCCAAGATGCCGTCTATTGGTTAGTGGGGCATTAACTACGTCGGGGCTTATGGATATCTCCATTACAGCTCGACCCTACTGTAGTGACCCTATGTTTTTAGCAAAGCTATTGCACAATGGCTTCTTTACGTAACCTGTTTTACCCTATATAACATTGTAACTCCCCCCCCCCCCCCCCCCCCCCCACACAGACCTCCGTTGTCACAATGACTGGAACATTCTCCAGCCGTCCTCTCGTCCTGACGACGTTCGTGCACATGGCTCTTTTGCGACATCACTCTAATATAATGCCTCTTTGACTCAACCATGACTATAGAATTGGACACCACCCAAATGGGCCTCATCATGCTTTACCCAATGTGAAACTGTACTGCTACTATCCATTCGTTTTAATACGTGAGGACTCGGGGCAACCCTCATGCAGTTCTACCGACTTTATACACCGGGCCCAAGCATCTCTAGTGACAGCCACCTGGTCTTCTAGTCGTGCCAGTCGACTTTTTGAGACTGGTGTCCAAACACGCACCCCTTACCTTCGTTTCTTCTTGCGACTTTTATCATACAGGAAATCTTTCGGATTCTTAAATTTCCCCTGTTCTGCGGCACAACCCAGTCACCTGCATCTAATTTTCATCCAGTTGGTGATTAAATTATGCAACTTGCCACATTTGACCTGAACTTCTCTGCCCCCTCATGCACACAGCACCACTGACCTTTTTAAAAGTAAGCTGTAACCCGTGACTCCTATTGGTCCCACATATATACGCAGTCCAAGTTTCTGTGAGGCGAGGCCTTATACCCTGGTACCTAGGCCTATACTTTGGTTTTCTAATTTCATTGAAAAATAAATTGAGACCTTCTTTATAATTCCATGTCGGTGTTGAGACCAATTTGTGTCAGCCACATCTCACTCTACCATAAAATAAAACATTGTTGAAGGTTATTGCAAGGTTCAAAGCTTCCAAAAGTTTTGCACATTGCAGTAACATGAAGTGTTCAATCTACTTTCATTCACAGGCAATCCACGTATTATCAGATGTTATCAATTTTAATAAAATGTATATTATATTATCAATACTCAGTTTGTTTAGTATTGATAATGTAATATTTATTTTATTAAAAATGATAAAATCTGATAATTCGTCAAGAGCCTGTGCACAGAATAATTCATGTTAGCTGCCGATAACGCAGCCAACTTTTTCTGCGTTGTGTAATTCTTCGACGAGAAGTGCAATCATAAACAACATTGATTATTCTGAATAACCTGTAATGTCATAGGAACGTTTCTTTGAGAATAACATTCTATAATTGAACTGCGCATGACACACTAATCTGGTGAATTCTGAATATATTTGGAACGGCCCACGGAAACGTACCCCTACAACCCTCAGATTAATTCCTAAGTGGAATTTGGCTTGGGTTCTGTTGAAGCTCAAAGAAGCTCCTTTTGAGCCATTAGACGTCGTAGAGTTCAAATTCTTGACCTATAAGACAGCGTTTCCAGAAGAGTCAGTGAACTTCATGCATTATCTGTTGATGAATCTCATTACCACAGCTTGGGTAATACCATTACCCTCACTACGGAAGTGGGATTTTTGGCTAAGAATCAGATTCCTTATAAGTGGCCGGAGCCTATTGTCATTAAAGCTTTACCATCCTCTGATAACCGTAGATCTTTGCTGTGTCCAGTCAGAGCAATGCGCATATATAAATGTCGATCAGATTTTATTAGAAAAGGAAGAAAACATTTCTTTCTTTCTTTGATGCCTAAGATATTTCTGTTCATCCTGTCGCTAGATGGATTCAGTTGGCAATACGCATTGCCTATGAAAATCTATCTTCAGATCAACATTCTGTCAATAAGGTTTCAGAGCACGAGGTTAGAGCACTATCCACTTTTTTGGCTTATTCGAACAGTATAGCCATTTCTGATCTCATGAAGGCTGCTTACTGGACATAGCCCTCTTCATTTACCAAGTTTTACCTGAGAAATTTAGAGTCCATCTCTGGTGACCTTAGATCTTTGGGTCCTCTTTCTGTTGCCCAGAAAGTCATCCACTAATGTTACATCTATAAGGTCTTTAGGCAGTCTGCTCCAGTTCTGTGACGCTGTTCTGCTGCCCTCTTCATTCTGTGGAATTTTACCTCAGAACAAGGGGAAGGGGGAGGGGATGGTTTTTTCCCTTATGATTACCTGGATGAAAAGCAAGGGAATACCTCCTCCAGTGACAGTAGTCCTGCGTCGGTGCTGGGGTGGTTTTAATGTGTAGCTCGGTGTGAAGCAATAACTACGTCTCATTTATGTACTGTTTTTAAAGTGTAGCTCGTTGTGAAGCATTTGTATATGTTACATGCCAAATGGGCTTTAATATACAATCTTCTGACACTTTTAAATGAGTATAAAGAGTCTCATTCTCTGGACTATCTTGATTTCTTGGTTTTCCTTCACCGAATTAGCATAACGGGTTATGCTGGCATTAAATGGAGAATTATATATTATGTAATACTCAATTACATTGTTGGTGTTATGCCTTTCTTTTTTCTCGTAAAGGAGAAAGTCATATATAATTCTTATCTTCTATTCTCCTGTTGGAGCTATCCTTTACTGAAGTAATTGAGAGATTGGATTTTCCTTTAAGTCCTAGGCCCTCTGGCCTTTTTACGATTCAGCTAGTCTGGGCCATTGGTTGTCGTATAAAAATATGATAAATTTTAAGTAATTTGTATATTTTTTATACTTACCAATGGCCCAGATGGGTATGGTCCTCCCATGAGTGGGCACTCATACCTCCCTGCTGTTTATAACATTTAACAGGCATCTGTAGAAAGAATGATGCTTGGCGCCAATTTCAGTACCTTCCTGGATACTGCACATGCGCAGATCTCAAAAGTATGGAGGACTACCTAGTACATAATTTTTGTGTCGCCGCCCCACGAAGTGGGGAGCGACATATAGGGATTACTTTTGTCGTCTTGCGTCGTCCGCATCGTCTGCGTCGTCGTCCGCAATTTTTGTGTCGATGCCCCACGAAGTGGGGAGCGACATATAGGGATTACTTTTGTCGTCTTGCGTCGTCTGCGTCGTCGTCCGCGTCACACTTTCTCTTATCCGCCACTCCTCTTTAACCTATGAATGGATTTTGATGAAACTTTCAGTGATTCTTTATCACATAATGGCATTGTGCACCTCCTATTTTATTTTTTGATCCGCTGTATTTTTTCCAGAGTTATGCCCCTTTTCCATTTAGAATTCTGTCTGAAATATTAAAATATAGTGCAGGCGACACACGTCTTCCATGGAAGACTCACATCTAAGTTTTGATATTTTTATACTGTACCAATGACCCAGACTTAGCTGGTGCTAACTCTAACAAAACCAGGGCCAAACACAAATTTTGCCCCCCAATCCCCAAAATTTGCATCCAAAACAAAAAGAAATCATGTCCTAAAGGACCTCCATACTATGCCTCTACTGCGCATGCGCAGTGACGCAGACGTCCCGAAATTGGCGCCAATTATCATTCTCTGTTTGGCCCTTCATCAGTCAACATCTCACTGATCTTTGTGCTTGTAAATCTCAGTTTAAAGGATGCCAGACACGTAATTTTTGGAGAAAATGTGATTCTAAGGAGGATAGAAGGAGGAGAGGAAAAAGAAGTGACAAAAAATAATCAGGGCTGTACTTAAAATTTTTTGATGAAATTATGTTAAGTTGCCTATTTTTGAGGCATGGGCCTCTTGTTGTCATTCTTGCTAAATGTTGCACTGCTTATTCAGTGTTTCCTCTCCCCTAGCCTTCTAAAGTCCCCCCTTGCAATTCTCCCATGCTTTTGGCATATTTTTGAGAAATTTCATTTCTAAAATTTCCTGGGAGAGTTGCTTGGTTACAGAATGTTTTCTGTTATTTTCCCCATAGTTACGTTCTCACCCATGGGTGTATAACGTTTGTGTTCTGCATCTTCCATCTGATGTTCTGCAGATTCTCCCCTGGGAGTCTCTGTTTTGCATCAGATAGAGTGTAATTTGATGACTGATTCCGGGCCAGTTTTTTCAGTGCCTGGAGTCATGTTTTCTGGTGTTTTTACACTGTTTGTTTACATTGGCAACAGCCTTTTTTGAGGGGGGCTGTTTGCTTTTGCTGTAGTTTATCTCACTATAAGATACATTTATATTATCCGTAAGTGTCTCATTAATTATTTAATATAAATTTAAAATTTTTGACCACACTTTGCCATCGGATCCATCGGGGCTCAACGTTACTTTTCAGCAACTTGGGCTTCGCTGAAAAAATATTTTTTCAAAATTATTTTGATTTGCAATTGTTTTTTCATTTATTAATGGATCATGTTATTATGTATCTTTGTGTCAGGGGTTTTTGTGAGTAACTAGGACTTGTTGTTCTTTCACAATGAAGGGACATTGTTCAAATTGTAATAGGAAGAAATCTTCCTCTGACTTTCATGATCATTGTATTAATTGTAGTCAGTGTTCTCGCATTAATCCCTGTCCTATATGTGAATATTGGGATGAGAAACATTGGAAACGTGTGTCACGATATGTTGTTTCTGGAGAAAGGGCTATGCAAGGTCACTCTACTCTCTCAGTTTCTATTTCAGAGGAACCAGAACAGGGTGATGTTTCCATGTTATCTTCTACAAGTGTGCGTCCGTCGTCACAAATGAATTCAGAGCTAGCGGCAAAAGTGCTCATGGAGATTAGACAAATGTCGTCCGCTAGCTCGCCCGGTGTAGCGTCCATTCACTGAATGGTTCGGCAGCCGGGTTCGTCCGATGCAGTCCAGGAGGAAATTTTGGGTGATGCGAGCACTATAAACATAATAGATGCACACCCAGTGACGGCGGATAGTAAGCGAGAACGGAGGAAGTCTTTGAGTCCGGTTCCTAGCTCGTCCAGGTCCAGCCGGGCCGCGAGCGAGAGAGGCCCCTCTCTCGTACAACAACATCTGGGACCAGATGTTGTGGTACAAAATGTGTCTTTAGCGGAGCATACGTCCGTCGCTCGGGACGCTCCGTTGTATAAGCAGTCCGCGGAGACTGTTAAGGCTTCCTCTTCTCGTCAGCGCACACGACCGCACCTTGGCTGCATGACCGCCGATATATTACCAGCTTCGCCGATCAAGGATTCTTCGGCGACCAGGTCACACCATCCGGCAGCCAGGGATTCGAGACCGATGGACTCCGGACGTTCGCATAGGAAAAGTATGCGGGAGCCATCTGATGCGGAGCTGCCCTCGGCGAAGCAGCGAAAGACTGCGCCTCTGCAGGTCTCGACGCCGGACATTCTTGCGCAGATAGCACAGCTTATCGCAGCATCCCAGCAGCCGACAGAAACAGTGTCGGATCGAGAATTATCCGACGGTGCTGGGTCGGTACGCTCCGCCGAAGCATCGGGGGCGGACGGCCGGGAACATCATGAGGTGCGACCGGATGGTGAAAGGGATACGGATGACTTGGAGCTATCCCTTTCGGAACAACATAAAGCTGCCGTGGACTTCATCCGGCACTTTCTCCCTCAAGTTGTTCAGTCGGGCCAGACTGCTGCGGTTCCGGACAAGAGGATTATAGCGTCATTGGACTCTGAATTTTTTGAGCGGTTCAGGGACATCGCTCCCGAGTTTCCATCGCAGTCCAATAATGTTGCAAGAACATTTGAATTATTGAACAACGCTATATTTAAACTTGCTTCCAAGACGGGGAAAGCAGGTTTCTTGTCCGCTAATACTCTCAACCTGCCTTTCATTAATGCAAGGAATAAATTCGATACGGCAGGACAGGGTATACCGAGAGTTCCTCTGCGTATGGACGACGAGGCGGAAGACTTAGAGCTATCATTACCGTCGTCGGCTTCTATTCCAATCGCGGTGTTGGAAACAACTATTGCGTCTAACAGAGCCAATTTAGATGCCTTATCTTACGCAGATCACATTACTAAGGCGTTATCACTGCGCCTTCAAGGGAAAGAGTTTCAGAATATACAATCCTCTTTAAGACTTCTTTCAAGGGCAGTAGCTTATTCCACGTGTAACTCCGCCCTTTCAGTGGCAAATCTGGAGTTGGTTAGACGTGACGCAGCCCTAGCTACATCCACACTAGTGGATACTAAGGTGAAGAACTCTCTTAGAGTCGCTTCGGTCTCAGGAGAACTTCTCTTTGACGGCAAGCTTTCTGCTATTTATGATAAAATTACAAAGAAAGCTAAGGATTCTCTGTTGTTCAAATCTGCTCCTAAGAAGTCGGATACAGCAGACACGAATAAGACAGGCACTTCTGGGTCTAATGCGCCCAAGAGAGGTTCCTATAGAGGTTCCGGTGCGTCCTCTTGGTCTTATTCGAGAGACCGTCAGGGTAGCGACTCTCGTTCGGGACGTCCTTCAGGCCGGGACAATCGGTCGGACACCCCGAGGTCGACGGGGCGAGGTGCGGGCCGTGGAGGACGTGGTTTCTCCTACCGCAGGCCTCGCAGGTCCAGGAGGTGATGGCTTAAACCTCTATCGCGTACCGGTTGGCGGAAGGTTGTCGAGCTTTTCACAAGAATGGGCGTCGATTACGGACGACCCTTGGGTGAGAGGAGTGACTTCGGAAGGTCTAAAGATATCCTTCAAACGAAAGCCTCCATTAACTCGAAGTCCAAAGTGGACTCATCTTCCGTCAAATCTGCAGAAAAGAGACGCTCTGTTATCAGAGGTGCAGTCTCTTTTAATGAAGAACGCGGTAGAGGTCGTAGAAAACCAGGAATCTCCGGGATTCTACAGCCATCTGTTTCTGGTTCCGAAACCAGACGTCTCGTTCCGTCCAGTCATAGATTTGAGCTGGATAAACAAGCTGATCGTCGCTCCGAAGTTTTATATGGAGACGATTCGGTCGGTCAGAGCAAGTATTCGGGTGAACGATTATGCAACGAGCATAGATCTCAAAGATGCGTACTTTCATGTCATGGTACATCCGACATTCCGAAAGTACCTACGCTTCGCAGTCCTAGGAGTGGTGTATCAATACCGGGTGATGTGCTTCGGATTGAATCTAGCACCCTGGGCTTTCACTCGGGTAATGAACTCGGTAATGATCTATTTCCGATCTCATTCGTCTGCGGTAACGTCGGCCTACCTGGACGACATTCTTCAGAGGTACGGCAACGAGTTAACGCTTCAGAACGATGTTCAGAATCTTCTTCTATTGCTCCGACGTCTCGGTTTTATAGTAAACGAGGAGAAGTCGGATCTGGTGCCGTCCAAGTCATTCACTCATCTGGGAATGAGCTTCGAGACGCACAACAATCTTGTTCGTCTGCCGTTAACCAGAGCGAAATTAGTCAGTTGTTACGCTCGCTATTGTCTGCACGCAGACAAAGTCACGCCGAGAGAATTTATGAGACTGATAGGTTTGTGCGGAGCCGCCGCGGATCTCATTCCGATGGGGCGGTTACGCACACGTCCTCTTCAAATTTTCTTGACTCAGAATTGGAGTGTGAAAATTCATTCGCTCGATGTAGACGTTCTCTTGTCAGATCAAGTGAAACAAGAGATTCAGACTTGGGCAAACATTCAGTGGTTAACTCAGGGAGTTCCGCTGCAGTTGCCGGATCCGAGTTTTACCATTATGACGGATGCCAGTCAAACAGGTTGGGGTGCATCATTAATCCCAACGGATTCGAGATGCCAGGGTCTTTGGGATCCGCAATTCCTGTGCAAGCACATAAACATCAAGGAAATGATGTCAATTTGGCTTGCGTTACGTCACTGGATGGACATTATTCACAATGCTCATGTCCAAATCCTATCCGACAATACGACAGTAGTGGCGTATATACGGAATCAGGGAGGCACTCATTCAGTTCCGTTGTTCAATCTAACGGAAAGAATCCTTCTGTTTGCGCTAGAACATCACGTTCTTCTTTCGGTCCGTCACATACCGGGTCGTCTGAATGTGCTAGCAGACTCCCTTTCACGAAAGGGTCGCTTGTTGCCGTCGGAGTGGACTCTCAACAAACAAGTATTCAATCAGATTTGCTACTAATGGGAACGGCCAATGATAGACTTATTTGCGACACATCTCAACAATCAGTTGCAGACGTATGTGTCTCCGTGTCTGGATCCAAGAGCATTTGCAGTAGACGCTCTGTCGATCCCTTGGGACGGAATGATAGGATATGCGTATCCTCCAGCGCCGTTAATTCAACAAGTATTGCTAAAGATAAAACAATCTCAGTGCAAGATTCTGTTGGTAGCATCTCTGTCGCCACAGAGACCGTGGATAAATCTAATCATGTGTCTGTTGTGGAACCTACTGCGAAAGCTTCCTCCACGGGAGGATCTTCTTTCGCAGGGGAAATCGCGCCAACTCCATCACAACCCGCAAGGTCTCAACCTTCACGTTTTTCCGTTGTGCGGTCCTTCTTCAATGGCAAACACTTTACAGGATGAGCAGTGGACGCGATTTCTAACTGTAGGAGGACCTCCTCTTCGCTAAACTATGCGGCCAAGTGGAAGGTTTTTCGTCGTTGGTGTAGGGATCATTCTGTAGATATATTCGATCCCTCTATACCAGACATTGCAAACTTTCTAGTATACTTGTTTGACGAAATCAAACTGCAGCCTGTTACTATAAAGGGTTATAGATCTATGTTATCTGATACCTATGCGCATCATGATAGTTTACAAATTGGATCTAATGTCTCTTTATCTAAGTTGGTTAGAAACTTTTCGATAAATAGACCCAGAACTCTTAGATTAATTCCTAAGTGGAATTTAGCTTGGGTTCTTCTTAAATTGAAGGAAAAGCCATTTGAACCTCTTGGGACAGTAGATTTCAAATTCTTATCTTATAAGACAGCTTTTCTCTTAGCTTTCTCTTCTGCTAGAAGAGTCAGTGAGCTTCATGCACTGTCGGTGGATGATTCTCACTATCGTAGTGTTGGGAACACTATCACCTTCACTACTAATGTGGGTTTTTTAGCTAAGAATCAGGCTCCTAATAAATATCCGGAACCTATTGTTATTAAGGCTCTTCCGTCTTCAGACGGGCGTAGGCCTTTACTCTGTCCTGTTAGAGCATTACATATCTATAAACAGAGATCTCAGTTTATCAGAAAGGGACGGAAACGTTTCTTTCTGTCTTTGATGCCCAATAGAAAGGACATTTCGGTCCATTCTATTGCTAGATTCATTCAATTAACTATCCGTACTGCTTATGAAAATTTATCTTCTTCTCAGCAGTCTGTGCTTAAGATTTCTGCTCATGAAGTAAGAGCTCTTTCTACTTCCTGGGCTTATGCTAATAGTGTTGCTATTACAGATTTAATGAAGGCTGCTTATTGGTCTCAGCCATCCACATTTACGAATTTTTATCTCAGAAATATTGAGTCCATTTCTGGAGACCTGCATTGTTTAGGTCCGTTATCTGTTGCTCAGAATGTCGTCCACTAAACAGTTGCAACTATAGTTATGCAGGCTTTCTGTTCCGGCAGTGACTCCGTCCGGCTGCCCTCTTCGCTCTGGGCTATTTGACCCAGGGCAAGGGGAAGGGGGGGGGGGGGGGGGTGTTCCCTTAGGTCACCTGCATTATAGTGAAAAGCAAGGGAATGCCTCCTCCAAGTCAGTATTTCTGAGTCGCTTCCGGGATGGTTTTAAAGTGTAATATTAATGTTAAAATTCATTCATGTCTTATTTTTAAAGTGTAGCTCGGTGTGAAGCATTTGTATATGTCAAGTGTCAAACGGGCTTTAATATACAATACTCGGACACTTTTAAATGACTATAAAGAGTCTCAATTCTCTGGACTACTTTATTTATTGGCTTGCTTTAAAAATAATTAGTATAAGGGATATACTGGATGTTAATAGAGAACATGAATGTTATTGTGCTCAATTATCAAGGGTAGTGTATCTTTCTAATTTAATATTAAATAAGAAAGATACATGTAAAGCCTAATACTCCTTTTCTCCTTAAGGGGTTACCTCTTTACTATATAGTTGAGCTTACTGGATTTTCCTCTATGTCCTAGGCCCTCCAGCCTGTTTACTATTCAGCTAAGTCTGGGTCATTGGTACAGTATAAAAATGTTAAAAAATTTATAGTAATTTATATATTTTTTATACTTACCAATGACCCAGACGGGGATGGCCCTCCCTGGAGTTGGGAACTCTTGCCTCCCCGCTGAGTACATAGCGCTGTCCAGGCACTGCCAGTAAGAATGATAATTGGCGCCAATTTCGGGACGTCTGCGTCACTGCGCATGCGCAGTAGAGGCGTAGTATGGAGGTCCTTTAGGACACGATTTCTTTTTGTTTTGGATGCAAATTTTGGGGATTGGGGGGCAAAATTTGTGTTTGGCCCTGGTTTTGTTAGAGTTAGCACCAGCTAAGTCTGGGTCATTGGTAAGTATAAAAAATATATAAATTACTATAAATTTTTTAACTTTGTATGCAAATTTTGGGGATTGGGGGGAAAAATTTGTGTTTGTCCCTGGATTAATTTGAGTTAGCACCAGCTAGTCTGGGCCATTGGAAAGTATAAAAAAAATATACAAATTACTTAAAATTTATCATTTTTCAGAGATTTTGGACTTTTTTAATGCAATGTTAGACTTTTTTATAAGTGTGGACTTAGAAAATTTCTGACCTGTTGTGCTATGCATGTACATGACCAGACATTTTTTGCAGATTTGTAATAAGCCTAGATTTATTGCATGCCATGTGTTGGTGAGCTAATGGGGATGGACACACCCCTCTTGTTTATCGCCCATCTCTGATAAGTGGCCTGAGATACAATCAAATGCCACCACTGTTGATGCTTATTATTCCTGGAGAGATGCTAATAGTAACCTATTATATAAATGGGAAGTATGTGATTCCATGATTCTGTCATTCCATTTTTCTGTCCAGCTAGAAATTCAAACTTTGATTATCTCCCTTGATATGCACTGTGATACAACTTTTGATTTTCTGGCTATGGTATACTAGCGGGATGGGTTGGACTACTAGTAAACCAACATGACTGACAAAATCATATTACTATTTTTAACATCTGGTGTATACTGAATAGCAGTATGAATGCAAGTAAGTATCCTCATCCTCAAGCTTGAAACCAATTTCTTAGATTCTACCTCTATGTGAAATTAAGCGAGAATTTCATTTATTATTTTAGTGGAAAATGTTGAAATGTTAAAACTTTCGTATCACTTCAAGCTAAGTGTCATGAGTCTTCCAAAGCGATAAACAACTCTTCCCCACAATACCACCTTGGAGGAAACTAAGCTGTTCTTCATAAAATTCACTAGATTGAAACATCTTATGCCCCCTCAGAGACTATGTTGTGAAGAATGTGCATCACCTGCATATTATTAATAAAGAATTTCTCCCAGAAAATAGGCTTCTTGTCTTTTCCCCACTACCCCTCCCCCACTTTGCCTCTCCCTCTCATACTAAAAGCCACAGTTTTGCCCCCCCCCCCCTTCGATGGAATACATGTCCTGACCATGCATTCCCTCTGCCCCTTACCCCAACATCCCACTCCACCTCCCACACAAAAAAATTTAAAATGAAATAAAATAGTGAAAAAATAAATAATTTAAAAAAAATTGAAATCAGGTTCCACCACTGCCTGGAACACTTTATTAGTCCCCCACGGTTTTACCGTTTTGGGGGACTATTGGATTGCACTCCGTCTGTCCATCTGTCTGTCTGTCCTCATTTATGTTACCACCTGTATTTGATATATGCTTCAACACTGTACTTTCATTTTTATACCATTGGTGACACATAATAGGAGGATGATGCACGTCAAAAAATTTTTTTTTTAAATTCAAATTGGCCAACTGGCAGCCATTTTTGTCATCATTTTTTGCTTCATTTGATGTTACCACCTGTATCTTAGACATGTTTTGATATATTTGTTTCAGGTTTCTAACATTGTTCATGGATGCTATGAGGATGATGCATGTCAAAATTTTTTGAAAAAAAAAAAATAAAAATGGCAGGGCCATGTTTGTTCATTTTTACCTGCGTCGCCAGCGGCAGAGCTGGTCTAGTAACCGCTCGACTCCGTCCTTCAGTCTGTCCGAAACACTTTTTCCGTCAAAGTTTTCTTGGCTTCTATGAAAGGGAATGATTTTATATTTGGTCTGCTGCTTCATAATGATGAGTTGTATCGTGTAAGCAATTTTCAGATCTGCCGTGCAGACACTTCCTGTTTGCCGATACTTTGAAATTTTACTGTACCCACTGAACATTGAAATTTTTCGTCAAACTTTTCTCGGCTTCTATGCAAGGGATTGATTTTATATTTCATCTGGAGCCTGATAATGATCATTTGTATCGTGTATGCAATTTTCAGATCTGCCATGCAGCCACTTCCTGTTTGCCGATTCAATTGCATGCAGCGACGCAGGTCTAGACCCGGTATTGGTCTTGGCTTGTTTGCATTCTCAAGTTACGTTATCACCCATATCATGGAGATGTTTTGAGATATTAGTTTTAAATTTTCAACATTTGTCAGACACCATAGGAGAATGATGCATGCCAAAATCTTTTGAAAAAAAAATTCAAGATGGCCGAATGGCAGCCATTTTTGTTGTTATTATTTTGCCATAATTGTCGTTACCACCTGTATCTTAGACATATTTTGAGCTATTACTTTCAGATTTCTAACATTGGTCAGAGATGCTAGGAGGGTGATGCACGTCAAAATTTTTTGAAAAAAATTCAAGATGGCTGAAATCTTTTGAAAAAAAATTTGTGATGGCTGAATGACAGACCTTTTTGTCATTTTTTTTGCCATATTTGACGTTATTACCTGTATCTTAGACATGTTTCAAGCTATTTTCTAACATTGGTCAGAGATGCTAGGAGGATTTCTAACATTGATCAGAGATGCTAGGAGAGCATTTAGAATGGCCGAAGGACGACCATTTTCATTGATTTTTAGCTCAACTTGACAAAGTCAAGCTGAGCTATTGCCATCACTTCTTGTCCGTCGGCGTACATACGTATATACAATTTCCTTTGGCACACCTCACAGGTAGCATTTATGATCAGATCGCTTTGAAACTTGGTATGCTTGTTTTCGGTGACCTATAGATGGGAGCTATTTATTTTCTTCAATTTCCATCAAAAAATGTTGCCGCAGCCAACATTCTTAGAACTTAGTTTAGTCAGACCTCAATATTTCCATTTGGCACACCCTACTGGACACATTTATGATCGGATTACTTTGAAACCTGGCATGCTTGTTTGGGGTGACCTCTAGATGGGAGCTATCGATTTCCTTCCATTTTTGTCTGTCAAAAAATGTTGCCGCTGGCAACGATCTTTGAACTTGGATTAGTCAGGCATCAATATATTCCTTTGGCATGCCCTACAGGGCACATTTATGATCAGATCGGTTTGAAACTTGGTATGCTTGTTTGGAGTTATATCTAAGTGGGAGCTATCGGTTTTCTTCGATTTCTGTCAGAAAATGTTGCCACTGGCAATGACCTTCAATGAACTTAGTAAAAACTGGTGCAGTTAAGCATCAATATTTCCCTTTGACACACCCTGCAGGGCACATTTATGATTGGATCGCTCGCAAACTTGGTGTGCTTGTGTGGAGTGACATCTATATGGGAGCTGTCGATTTTCTTCCATTTCTGTCAAAAAATGTTGCCGCTGACCTTTGAACCTAGTTTAGTTTAGTCAGATCTCAATATTTCCATTTAACACACCCTTCAGGGCACATTTATGATCGGATCACTTTGGAACTTGGTATGTGTGTTCAGGGTGACCTCTAGATGTGAGCTATTGCTTTTTTTCATTTCCATGAAAAATTATTGTCGTTATCACCAGCCTTTGAACTTACTGCATTTGTGCATTAACATCTCATCACAAGCAATGGCCTTCTACTTAGTGCATTTGTGCATTAACATCTCCCTTTGGCATGCCTCAGAGGGTACATTCATTATCAGGTTGTTTTGAAACTTTGTATGCTTATGCAGGGTGACAAAGATAGGAGCTATTGATTTACTTTTCAATTCCATCAAAAACTGTTGCTGTTAGCAACAATCTGTGAATTTATTGCATTTGTGCATCAACATTCTTTGACATGGCCTACAGGCCACATTACACGTCCCCTTTTGGTTGCGATCATTCAGCCTTGATGGCTGCCCAAGCCCAAAACCTTTAGCATAGTCTATAGATCATATTTTTGGAAGGATTTCATTGTAACCTGTTAGTTTGACTCCATATAATGCCTAGATGATGACATCCCCGTTTGGTCGTGATTGGTCAACTGTGATGGGTTCAGGGGTCCGAAGCCCGAAAACCTTGAGCACAGTCTACAGGTCATATTTATGAAGGGATTTCATTGTAACTACGTAGGATCACTCCAGATGATGCCCAGCTGAGAATGTCCCCTTTTGGTTGCGATCATTCAACTGTGATGATGGCTGCCCGAGCCCAAAAACCTTTAGCACAGTCTGCAGGTCATATTTATGAAGGGATTTCATTGTAACTTGGTAGGTTGACTTCATATAATGTGAAGAAGAGAACGCCCCCTTTGGATGCAATTGGGAAACTGACGGCCCGAAGCCCGAAAACCTTTAGCATAGTCTACAGGCCATATTTATGAAGGAATTTCAATGTAACTTGATACAATGACTCGTTTTGGAATAATTTCACTGTAACTTGGAAACTTTTGTTGATATACGTTAACTGTGAGGGCCACATACATTAACTGTGAGGTCATATTAACCCACCCCTCAGCTCTTTAGTACAGTGTACACCTCATATTATTTTTTATCAAAAACATAGCATACAGGGAACAGAAATGAACATATTCCCAATTATCACAATTCTTGTCTTATTTCATAATCCTTTCATAAACATTGAACATTATCCTTTTCATCAAACACAACACACAAGTTAAGCTACAATGTCCTTGACACTTTCATTTTGTGTTCTTATTTTACGGTTACCACCTGTATCTAATAGATATATGCTTCGAGACTGTACTTTCATATTTATACCATTGGTGACACATAATAGGAGGATGATGCACGTCAATAATTTTTGAATAAAAATACAATATGGAATGATTACATTGTTGTTCCTGTTGTTAAATGGTAGGTGCCTGAGAACAGATACATGATGGGAGAGAGAGGACTTCAATTCCCTCTTGCTGTTGAAATCTTTTATCCATTTCATAACGTGCAACTCATTTTTTAAATGCCCAACAGGCCTAAAAAATATTTTGCATGTTTTATAGAACAGACCATCCACCGTGGGGGACTAGAGACTGATCGCCTGCGATCGGCATTGCACTTGTTTTACAATGTAAAAATATCAGTCTCACAAAATAAGATTCTCCAGTGATGTAATGAGGAAATTGGATGGGAGAATTAATGATATGTGAGTATTGATGATACAAGGTAGAGGGTTAATATGCTTATTATGCCTCTGACCTCCGAAGGTGGATTCAGGGTATCTAGTGAAGACTCCACCTGTCTGTCCATCCATTTTGGATTGTAATTTCAAAGCCATTAGTCGGATTTGCATCTCCTGTGGTATGCTGATAGACCCGTATGGGGGAACAGATATGCATAAGGAACAGATTCTATCCAATAATTTTTCTCAGAGTTATGGCCTTTTTCACACTTCCGACTGTATTGCGTTCACCGCATTCTGGATTTGAAAACTGCTTATTTCATAAAATCATAATTTTAGAGGTTACTTGTGGATAACTAGACAATTCTTCTTTTCGTTTTTGGTCCAGCCAATTCAATATGGCCGCCATGGCACTCTGACCCCTTCGGGGGCATATGTGCCACATTTCTCATTGCTCTTGTTAGTGATATTAAAACTGAGGAAATATGAGGTATCATTACAGGGGTAATAGAGGGCTTCTTACCTGTGAACTAGCCTGTCCTTTGAGTTACTTGCTGTGTGCAATCTGAGATTGTCATTCCATGCCAAAGACTTATCAGTTCTGACATGTTAACTCTCCCAGAATGCCCAGGAAAATCCTGAAATTTCAGTGTAGTTCCCGGCCTCCCGGACGGGAATCAGTTTTGGACCAAAAATCCCGGAAAACAACAGTCAAATATTTCTTTCCCTGTTGTAACTTACTTGTATCTAAAACGTTCAGAGTCAACTCGCATGCATTTCAAACTCTGGTAAAAACTCACAAAACAGGAAAATATGGATTTAAGTTAAATTTATTTAAGAAAAGGGTATTTTATGATATATATTTCAGCAGTGTTCATGTTTATTTCTGTTTTTTTCTTCGTAATCGAAGATTCGTGATCAATGTGCGAGTGTCGAAGTGAAAATAGGTGACTTAAAAAATTGAAAACTCCACCTTCATTTAAATGCAATTTTTTGGTAAATAAAATGTATGAAAAGGACTTGAATAAAGTATAATTATTTATTCATAGAAAAGCTTTAATTCTCATCCCTTTTCCAAATCAAAAAGTAAACAACACCTTGACCTCAACTATTTGATACAGTTTAAAAATAGGTTAAAGTCGCTCAGGATGCCGAAAAATTATGACTGCATATTTATACACATTGGACTTATTTTCTAACACTACATTTATAGCATTGTACTGACTACAGAACTGTTAATTGTTGGCCGTCTGTACCCAGAAAATTTCGAATGGAATTAAAAAAAAAAATGCTTCAATGATGAAAAGAAAAGTTTTGTGCAGGGCACAAACATCCACACATGCATGAAGGATTTTGATAAAGATACTTCAGGGTAGCCGCGGGTCCTTGAAAACCTGGAATGTCCTTGAATTTGAAACGCTATTTTCAAGGCCTTGAAAGTCCTTGAAAACGAGGTATATCAGTAAAAGGTCCTTGAATGTCCTTGAATTTGATCGCCGATTTATCACAAGCATAATAGCGGTCCGAAAAGGAACGAATAAATTTGTTGACAAGTCCAAACAAATAGGTGTTATTAATATTAATTATTAACTCTTAGCACTCGGTCGGCTCATGTTTATTAGTACAGAGGGGGGCTTCCCTGGTCAAATTATGTTTAACAACCAATGAAAACCTTTTGATTTCCACCGGAATCGTCATGAGTTTCCATATAAAGTAACGCACGTGTTCCAATACTTTGTCCGACAGGGGGACAAAACGTCCCAGTTCGACTTTGTTTGGAAAATGGTGTCATCAGTTGAAAATAATTTATCAACTTTCTATGACATTATTGAGGATTCTGATTCAGATGAGGACAGTTTTCCTGGATATTCTTTCATAAGAAATATCAATGAAGACTCATCAGACAAATTCGAGTCGTGTGAAAGCAATTTGGAAGAAAATGTAAATGCCGGCGAATCAGCTGATCAATCAAGCACGTGTGTTCATGTTGACAAAACATTGAATTTGGGGGACTCGTTCCACCACCCATGGTTAAAAACATTTGACGAGCCCACGGGCATTCAGTTTTCTGTGGATGGCAACGAGCGTGAGTTGGACATTTTCAGTAAATTTTTTGACAATGATTTTATTGAACTGTGCACTTCGCAAACAAATTTATATGCCAAACAATACTTTGAAAAAAACCCAAACATGAAACCATTTGCACTTGCCTGATCTTGGGTGGATACAGATGCGACTGAAATGAGGGCTTTCATAGCAGATGAAACAGTTGCCACAGTGTTGAAAACGTGCACAACTGTTTGCTTGACAAACAATAAGTATTAAATTTTACCTTGGTTCACAAGTTGTGAACCGAGGTACAATTGACTACTTATTGTAAAGGGGGTATTGCCATTGGGACGTTTCAGCCTTAGGACGTTTCAGCCTCAAGACGGTCCTTGAATATCCTTGAATTTTCTTCAAAAAGGTCCTTGAAAGTTCTTGAATTTTGTTTTCAATATTCTGGGGGAACCCTGTACTTTCCAAGTACTAATCTTCTTGAAGTAACTGAACATTAGGACATCTTTTCCTGTTAACATTTCCAGACTTGGGAAATTATTAGCTTAGTTGACTTTGATAAAAGCAAACCACAGGTGGTGGTGCTCTGTGGGTGGGAGGTCTTGAAGAAGAGGGTGCAGTGGGGGGGGGGGGGGGTGGTTGGGTTGTCAAATCGACAATTATTTTATGATTTTTTAACAGAGCATAAATGCATCAGCATAATTGACAACTAGATCTGGATATAACCTGGTGTTAATGGTGGTCCATGAGCTGAAAATTTGCAAGTTTTTTTCTTTTGTTTTGTCCCCACGGGAACTTTTCCCTGATATCCATCCCATTTCCCTGAAAATCACCCTCAGGTTCCCTGAGAAATTATTCTGGAGGTTAACATGTCTGTATCAGTTGAAACAATAACTTTCCCTCAAATGTACATAGTGCAGTATACTTACAAATATCAATTTATTGATAACAGTTATTGAGTTGGCAAGATATAATATCTTTCCAGCTCAGTAACTCTAAGCAAGAAATTGAGATCAGAGAAAATGTACTTCTCTGTGGCTTCCTCATTGGTTTATCATCTACTTAGATAACAAACTTACACTCAGAGCTTACTTTGTATATTTATTACGATTGTCATTTACAGAACAAAGTAATTCACAAAAATTGGTCAAGCAAATGGAAAATGGTTAATTGGTTGAGTGCTGGTTTAAACAAATATATTTTGTCTAACTTTTTGTTGAGTCCAGCAAATGTGTAATTTTTGCATGCCTTAATTAGTAAAAGTTAAATTTACTGAGCATGATCGGTGAACAGGCTCAATATTACAAGGGCTACTGTAGGCATGTTCAAAGTAGCCTTTTAAGGTATTGAGGAACAAAAAAATTTTTTAAGTCAAAAGAGTGAAAACAGTCCAAAAAGTGAAACGGGCCATAACAATGGAAAAATTATTGGACGGAACCTGATCTTTGTGCATATCCATTCCCCTGTGCGGGTCTATCAGCATACCAAATGAGACCCAAATCAGACTAATGGCTTTGAAATTACAGTGCAAAATTGTTGTACAGACCAACGGACAGACAAATGGAAGGATGTATGGATGGATGGACAGATGGACAGAGGGCTTCACTAGATACCCCCAAATCCTCCTTCAGAGGTCTGGGCATAATATATTACGCTTTGTTAGTGACATAATATGGTATATGGCTAGTTATGGAATTAACTGATGCTGCATTTACCATATTAAGTCACTAACAAACTGTATAAAAAATATATCTCACCGACTATACCTGTGCACTTAACTACTACTCCAATTAATAATAAATGCCCCCGTATCTCTAATGAGAAGGCATATCATGTCTCCATGTCCGTTCGATATGTGGCTGCCACGGTGGCCATCTTGATTTTGCTTCCCGTCATTTAACTTGGGAATGCCATGACTGATCAGACTCATCTCTTGATGATGTATCGAGGATGGGTAGTGGAAAGTTTCAATGATTGTCTAGATTTGATATCTATATAGGCCACCATGTTGGTCATCTGGATTTTGGTTTTCGTCAGTGAATCCCATATTGTGAAAACTCAGCTCTACACTGACCTTGTCAAGATTCACACAGGGGCATATGTCATGCTTTGTATTGCTGTTGTTGATGAATGAATAAAAGGGGAGGTAACTGTGATTCCTAACCATTTATAGATTTGTAGACTGTGTTTGGCATGCTCACAGCTTGTATAGGAAATTTTAAATCTAGTAAAATTCTAGGAAGTTTTTAAGAAGTAAGATATATCTTTATGTTACTGGAGTTACTTCATATATGACAATTACATTTGCCTTCAGTCAGCACAATAGTGTTATTCCCTGAAACTGCAATTTAATTTTCATCTTTTCATTTTTCTGTGATGGATAATTAATTAAGATCAGAAATATTGCAAATGAATGTATCTGCTGGGAATTGGTATGCAAGGAGACAAAACTTATCTGCGACAAGAATTTTTAAGTATCAGACTTTATTTTCAGGGCAGTCTTCCGAGGCCTACAGAGGAAAGCTGGGTGCTTATGGGCTGTCTGGTGATATTGTTATGAGACCAATCTCAAGTTTATCTGGAGGGCAGAAAAGTCGTCTGGCCTTTGCTGTGATGAGCATGGCAAAGTGAGTGACAAATTTTTCTCATAGACCGATAGTACTTGTGTGTTCTGCTGTTCTTGTACTCAAGGGTTGTTTATTTATATGTGGATTAGTCAGTGATTGTTTGGAGTTTTTCAGTTAGTGGTTTTCAATTCAACAAGTACATTTAGATGATGTACTATGGAAAATAAAGTGTATGAAGGCGAAAGCATGAATAATAACATTTAAAAATAAAATATTCAAAATTTAGCTAAAGGTCGAAATATTTCACCTGAAAAAAGAAAACCTAATATTTTTCCATAAAATAAGACAACTTTATCCCATTAATGGTTAAGTTTTATTTTCATGCAGTGGCGGCGCCAGAAATTTTTTTTTTGGGGGGGGGGGGGGGGGCAACTAGGGGGGCAGACTCCCATGAAGGGGGGGCAAATACGTAAAGGATCATATCATTACTTTGTTATGAGGTAGTCCAAACTTGGACCCAAAGTCTGTAATATACTTTTTTGGTTTGGTACGTCCTGCGGACGTACCAAACCCAAAAATTATATTACAGACTTTGGGTCCAAGTTTCGACTAAATGTAATTGTAATTAGCGGTCCTCCTTTCAAAAAATCCTGGATCCGCGTCTGGTGGGTCTGTGCATGAGAGAGAGAGAGAGAGAGAGAGAGAGTCTCAGAGAGAGAGAGAGAGAGTCTCAAACGAAGAACAATTGTTTTTTCCAAGTGAAATAATTGAACAGTGCAAGCGAGATAATGCCCGTCTGTCATAATGCGAAATTTTTTTAGACAAGGGATATGGATAGACATGCCTTTGTTGGCTCATAACTTAATTATAACTTATAAGTATCTGCATCCGAGTCTTTAAATCTCTACTGCCTGGATGTGTTCATCAGCTAGCCTAAGCTTTGGGCTAAGTGTGTATGGGAAATTATTGGGAATAAAAAAAGAGAGGGGTGTGCGTGTGTGTGAGAGAGAGTGACTTTGTGTGTGAGGGTGGATGGAAATGCATGCAAGATGGTTGGGGGGGGGGGCAAATGCCCCCCCCCTCCCCATAGCGCCGCCACTGTTTTCATGTGTCGTTATGGAAACAAAACACTCCTGTTTTTGGTGAGAAATCAGCAAATAGCTGAAAATTCTCTTCACTGTGTTCGAAGCAAAATTGAATTTAGAGAGTTAATGGACAGACAAGATTCATTTAATGGTTAAGTTTTATTTTCATGTGTTGTTACGGAAACAAAACACTCCTGTTTTTTGGTGAGAAATCAGCAAATAGCTGAAAATTCTCTTCACTGTGTTCGAAGCAAAATTGAATTTAGAGAGTTAATGGACAGACAAGATTCATTTAATGGTTAAGTTTTATTTTCATGTGTTGTTACGGAAACAAAACACTCCTGTTTTTTGGTGAGAAATCAGCAAATAGCTGAAAATTCTCTTCACTGTGTTCGAAGCAAAATTGAATTTAGAGAGTTAATGGACAGACAAGATTCATTTTACATGTAAAGCAAAATAACTAATGTATCATATTCTTATTTATTTTGTCGATTTTTGTTCTTATTTTCAGTCCAAACTTCTTGATATTGGATGAACCCACAAATCACTTAGATATGGAGACAATAGAAGCACTTGGTGTTGCTCTTCAGAAGTTTCAGGTAAATCATTACTGTTAGAAAAAAGCTCCCAAATTTTTAATAGGTTAGGTTTTACCCCAAAATAACGGGTTCACTTGTACACGTTACAAGAGTTTCCACTCATCATGTTCACACCACTTGTCTATATTGAGAGAGCCATGACTTATTGAAAGAAAATTAAACAAAATGTTCAGTATCCTTGCATACTGATTCCTGGCAGATTCATTCATTTGCAATACTTCTGATCTTAATTAATCCCCAGCACTCCAGTAGTGCAACAAAATTTTCTCCAATCACTGTTTTTCTGTGGTTTAACTATGAATTTAACCAATTATATCTTGTTTGACAGAGCTCACTGAGCTCTGTCAAACAAGGTATATTTGGTTAAATATCAAACTGCATTATGGGAAATATATGATGCTGAAATCTTTGCCATTTTGACATGTGCAGAGGGTTAATTATCCATCACAAAAAATTAAAAGATGAAAGTTTTCAGAGTCTAGCCTGCATTTGGTAGCACAATATGCCCTCAGCCTTATGCTGTAGACTGTGCATGATAGGCACCATAGATGTTGCTTGACTGGTGTGGCTTATTTGATATTGATAGGCACCGTTGCTTTGGACAGAATACACTCCCTACTTGCACAGAACTGATATCAATGCCCCATCAAATGTTATTTGCATGCTGTATACTGTTATATGGTATGAAGCATCCTTAGGACCAGTAGAATGGAATGTTAACAATAAAATTGGGCTCGGTTATGACGGGGTGTGTGGGGGTGGGGAGGTCGGCGGCATCAAAAAAATTCTGAGTCAGCGTATTTGCTGATCACAATCTTAGTATTTGGAATACAGCATTTATAAGGGGTAAGGTAAGATACAAGGGTGGTCAAATTGAGCCCTTCGGTTCATATTTGGGCTCAATACAGGAGCCTGAATCTTAACTTAGGGCAATATGAGGAATAAGCTTTAAAAATCTTTAATGTTTGTTACCAGGGTCAGATTCAAGTTTGTTCGAATGAAGCCCGAAGCTTACCTTAATGCAATATTAGGAAATTTCTTTAAAAATCTTCTCCAGATCCACCTGTAAGAATCCTTTCATATTTGGTATACAGCATCTCTGGGTGTTGGGGGGGGGGGGGGGGGGGTTGGGGAGAAGGTCCGATTCAAATTTGTTCAAATCGCTATGGGAGCCCAAAATTTTATTGTAGTGCAATATGAGGAAATTTCTTTAAAAATCTTCTTCTTCAGATCCACCAGTCATAATCCTTTCATATTCAATGTACAACATCTTTAGAGGCCCAGATTCAAGTTTGTTCAAACAGGGCCCTGCGTTAATATTTGGGTTCTCTGTTGGAATCCAAAGTTTTAACTTATTTCAATATGAGGAAATTTCTTTAAAAATCTTCTCCAGAACCATCATCCAGAATTTCTTCATATTTGGTATATAACATCTCTAGGGGGATCAGATTCAAGTTTGTTCAATTAAAGTCCCTGGCTTAATATTTGGGCTTCTTTGGGGGTGGGGGCAGCGGATGTTAGGTTAAAGTTTGTTCAGATCCATTCCTCTTTTTCCACAAAATTTGCCTTTCAAACTGCAGTGACCTAATAACCCTTGGAAGTTTGGCAGTGCTTGTCTACAGCTGATAGAAGCAGTCAGGAAGACCTATGATAATAATCATCTGACATGGACACCAGAGTTATGATTAATTTTATGACTTCATTCCTCTGTATTGTTGATGAACCATGACTAACTGAATGTGACCTAAAATACTTCTTTGAACCACTTTGTCAGGTGAGCGATTAAGGCCCCTTGTTTTTTTTTTTTTGTTTTTTTTTTTAGTCAAGTTGTGACGAAGTCAAACTCGACTTATAGTTTGATGAATGGTCGGCAGGGGTGGGTGGGGGTGGGGGGGGGGGGGGGGGGTGAGGGGGGTGGCAGGGGGCGGGTGTAAACAATTTGTTTCCGGATTATAACTTGATAATGGTTCAACCCATGTTCATGAAAGTTCATAGATAGGTTGGTATCGGTGAGAGGCACAACCCTATTAAGTTTGGACGTGCTTGGTCAAAGGTCAAGGTCACAGTGACCTTGAACATAGTAAATTGTAAAAATTGGTTTCTGGATGATAACTTGACTATGGTTCAACCCACATTCATGAAACTTCATATGTAGGTTGGGCTTCGTGAGAGGTAGAACCCTATATATTTTGGACTCACTGGGTCAAAGGTCACAGTGACCCTGAACATAGTAAATCAAAACAATTGGTTTCCTGATGCTAACTTGATAATGGTTCGACCCATGTTCATGAAACTTCATAGTTATGTTGGCATCAGTGAGAGGAAGAACACTATTTATTTTGGACTTGCTAGGTGAAAGGTCAAGGTCACAGTGACCTTCAACATAGTAAATGATAAACAATTGGTATTTTTATACTGTACCAATGACCCAGACATAGCTGGTGCTAACTCTTAAAATATAGGGCCAAACACAAATTTTGCCCCCCAATCCCCAAAATTTGCATCTAAAACTAAAGAAAACATGTCCTGAAAGGCCCTCCACACATCGCCCCTACTGCGCATGCGCAGTGTCAAGGACGTTCCGAAATTGGCGCCATTTATCATTCTAAGTTTGGCCCTTCATCAGTTAACATCTGACTGATCTTTGTGCTTTTAAATCTCAGTTTAAATGATGCCAGACACATAAATATTAGTGAAATGGTGATTCTAAGGAGGATAGAAAAGGAGGAGAGGAAAAGAATGTGTGACAGAATTTTATCAGGGCTGTAACTTAAAATTTTTTAATGAAATTATGTTAAGTTACCTATTTTCAAGGCAGCAGCCATTTTGTTGTCATTCTGATTATTTAGTTACACTGTTTTTTAAGTGTTTTTCCTCTCTCCCTGTCCTTTAAGTTCCCCCTTGCTATTCTCCCATGCTTTTGGCATAGTTTCTGTAATTATTATTACTAAAATTTCTTGGGAGTTTTAGCTGTATAACAGAATGAATTCTGTTCTTTCCCCATATTTACGTCTTCACCTACGGGTGGTTAGGCGTTGTGTTCTGCATCTACCATCTGATGTTCTGCAGTTTCTTCCCTGGAAGTCTCTGTTTTGCATCAGATGGTGTATTTTTGGTAACTGATTTCGGGCCAGGGTGCCTGGAGTCTTATTTTAGTGTTTTTACACTCATTGTTTACATTTACAACAGCCCTCTGTGTGAGGGGGGGATTTCTAAATAATAATATCTTTATGTTATTTTTATCGTAACTAGATACATTATTATTGTTCGTAAGTGTTGAAAAAATTGTTTAAAATATTTTTAAAATTTTTGTCCACACTTAGGCTTGGGATCCATTGGGGCTCAACGTTACTTTTCAGAAACTTGGGCTGTTCGGAAAAAATATTTTTTCAAAATATTTTGATTTCAATTATTTTTTCTATATTAATGGATCATATTATTATTATGTATTTTGATTGCCAGGGGTTAGTGCGAGTACCAGGACTTGTTTTCTTTTCACATTGAAAGGATATTGATCAATTGCTTTAAGAGGAAGTCTTCCTCTGACCTTATTATCATTCTATATGTGGTCAGTGTACTCGCATTAACTCCTGTTCTGTATCGTATGATTTCGATGACAATATGGGAAGCGTATGTCACGGTATGTTGTTGGGGATTTGGACACTCCGGTCCTTTCCCCGCAGGGTCACTCTACTTTATCAATTTCTATTTCAGACGATCAAGATTAGGGTGATGTATCTGTGATGTCTTCCAACAGTGTGCCTCCGTCGTCACAATTAATGAAGGGCTAGCGGAAAAGTGCTCATGTAATACGCCAATTGCCTAAGAGGACCCTAGTAGGTTCGACGGCCTTTGACGTCCGCTAGCTCGCCCGGTGTAGCGTCCATTCACCGAATGGTTCGGCAGCCGGGTTCGTCCGTTGCGGTCTAGAAGGAATTTTGGGGTGATGCGAGCACTATAAAATTAACTTAATGCACACCCAGTGACGGCGGATCGGAGGGAGAACGGAGGAAGCCTTTTAGTCCGGTTGATAGCTCGTTCCGGTCCATCCGGACGGCAAGCGAGAGAGGCCCCTCTCTCGTTCAACAACATCTGGCCCCAGATGTTGTGGTACAAATGTGTAGTTAGCGGAGCATACGTCCGTCGCTCGGGACGCTCCGTTGTATAGGCAGTCCGCTGAGACTGCTAAGGCTTCCTCTTCTCGTCAGCGCACACGACCGCACCTTGGCTGCGTGACCGCCGATATATTACCAGCTTCGCCGATCAAGGATTCTTCGGCGACCAGGTCACACCATCCGGCAGCCAGGGATTCGAGACCGATGGACTCCGGACGTTCGCATAGGAAAAGTATGCGGGAGCCATCTGATGCGGAGCTGCCCTCGGCGAAGCAGCGATAGACTGCGCCTCCGCAGGTCTCGACGCCGGACATTCTTGTGCACATAGCACAGCTTATCGCAGCATCCCAGCAGCTGACAGAAACGGTGTCGGATCGAGAATTATCCGACAGCGCTGGGTCGGTAGCCGGGGACTCGAGGCCTGCAGACTCCGGACGTTCGCATAGGAAGTGTGCGGGAGTCAACGTACACGGAGCTTCCAGCGGCAATGCATCGTAAGTCCGCTACTGCACAGGCCTCGGGAACGGATGTGCTTTCCTTAATAGCACAGTTTATCGCAGCATCCCAGCATCAACTGAATCTGTCGCATATATTTTATCCGACGATGCTGGGTCGGGACGCTCCGCGGAAGCGGGTACGGACGTCCGAAAGTTTCATCCGGTCCGATGGGATACCGAAAGGGATTCGGTGGATTTTAAGCTTTCCCTTTCGGAACAACATATGCTGCGATGCCGGATAAGAAACTGATAGCGCCGGTGGACTTAGAAATTTTTGGTTCGGTTCAGGGACATCGTCCCTCAGTTCCGACATAGTCCAATAATGTCACACAAACTTTCGAATTATTGAACGACGCTACATATATTATTATTTTATGCTTGCTATCCAAGCATTTCTGGTTTCTTGTTCGAAGAGTTATGGAGATGTCTTTCAAAAGTGTGCCTCTGTCGTCATAGTTATTGAAGAGTTAGCGGCAATAAGTGCTCATGGAATATGTCTATCGCTTACGGAGTGACATTCGCTAGCTCACCCGGTGTAGCGTACATTCATCGAATGGTTCGGCTGCCGGGTTCGTCCGTTGCGGTCTAGGAAGGAGATTTGGGTGATGCGAGCACTTTAATTACTTTAGTACTCACCCAGTGACGGCAGATTGAGGACAGATCGGAGGAAGCCGACAACATAGGGGACCGCATGTTGTGGTTCAGATATTTTACATTCGGACCATATGTCCATTGCTCGGGACGCTCCGTTATATTGACAGTCCGAGAGACTGTCTTTAATGCTTCCTCATCCTCACAGCAGGGCACACGACCGCACATTGGCTACGTGACCTCGAGTATCCGATCAGTTTCGGCATTCAGTGATTCCACAGCGAATAGGTCGCGCCATCCGGTAGCCAAGGGACACGAGGCTTATACACTCCGTTCGCTCGCATATTGGAAGTATGCACGGGGTAACGATCTCGGAGCTTCCTGCGGCAATGCATCGTAAGACCGCTGCTCCTCAGGCCTCAGTCACGGACGTGCTATCCGAGTTAGCACAGTTGTTTCGCAGCATCCCAGCAATTGACGGTTTCTCGGTCGAATCAGGAATTATCCGACGGCGCTGGGTCGGTGCGGTCCGCGGTTGCATCAAGCTACGGACGACCGAACGCTTTATAGGGTCCGACAGGATGGCGAAAGGGATTCAAAAGATTTCGAGTTTTCCCTTTAGTAGTATCGGAAGATGCCTTTCATATCTTCTGGCATTTTTTCCAGTGATTATTTTTCGGACTTCATTGCTGCGATCTTGGATAAGAGACTTATAGCGTCATTGGACTCGGATTTTTCGATCGGTACAGGGACTTTGTCCCTGACTTACCGACGCAGTCCAATATTGTCATTACAACATGTGTTTTATTTTTCGATGCTATATATTTATATATATATACAAGCCTGCTACTAAGCATGATAGTTTAGTTTCTTGTCCGCGTGGCTCATTTCTGCCATTTTATCTTTTTTACATATAGTTTATTTTGGCAGAGCAGGGCATACCGAGAGTTCATATGCGTCTAGACGGTGTGATTAAAGACTGCATATATTCTTTTCGCCGTTATGTCTTTTCCAATTTCAATGTTGGGAACGACATTATGTATAGTAGACTTAACTTAGACGCTTTATTATACGTAATCCGCCTTACTGAGGCGTTATCATTACGTCTTCAAGAAAAGATTTACGGGATATTATTCTCAATGTAATTTCTTTTGAGGGCAGTAGTTTGTTCACGTATAACTCCGCCCTTCAGTGGCTGATTGGAGTTGGTTAGACGTGATGCAGCCCTAGCTACATCCACGCGTGGATAGTAGGTTAAGAACTCTCTCAGAGTCGCTTCGTTCTCGGAGGAGCTTCTCTTCGACGGCAACTTTCCGGCAATCCATGAATTGCTTGATTTATACATTCTCTTGTCTATCTAGTGTTACAAGAGATTCAGACTGGGGCAAACATTCGGTGGTTGACTCAGAGAGTGCCGCCGCAGTTGCCAGACCCGAGTGTGGCTGTTATGACGGTTGCCAGTCAAACAGATTGGGATATATACTGATCCCTACGGATTCGAAGTGCCAGGGTCTTTGGGTTCCGCAGTCTTTTAACTATCAGTTTAACTTCCACGGAATAATGTTTTTTAGGCTTGCTTTATGTCATTGCATGAACATTATTCAGAAACGCATGCCCAAATTCCTGTCCTTTAATTCGACAGTAGTGGCGTATCTCCGGAACCAGGGAGGCACTCTTTCATTTCCGTTATTCAATTTAATGGAAAGAATCCGTCTGTTGGTTATACTACACCAAGTTCAGTTTTGGTCCGTCATATTCTGGGTCGTCTGATTGTTTTATTGCACTCCCGTTCTCTTACGGGTCGCTTGTTGCTGTCAGAATGGACTCTCAACAAACAAGTATTTAATCAGATTTGCTATCTATGGGAGCGCCCAATGATGTTTTATTTATGACACAGCTTGCTAATCAATTGCAGACGTATGTGTTGGCTTGTCCAGATCTCTGAGCTAATACTGTTAACGCTCTATTGATCTATAGGACGGAATGATAGGATACGCGTATCCTCCGGCGCTGTTGTTTTAGTAGGTATTGCTAAGATAAACAACCACAATACATTTCTGTTGATAGCATCTCTATCTTCACAGAGATCATGAGTAATTTACTCTCTTGTCTACTGTGGATCTTAACGTGAAATCTTCCTCTATGGGAGGATCTTTTTTCACTGGGTAAATCGTGCCATCTTTATCACAACCAGCAAGGTCGCAACCTTCATGTATTCCGTTGTGTGGTCCATATTGCATTGTAAGCACTGTACTGGACGAGCTTTGGACGCGATTTCTTACTATAGGAGATCCTCTTCTTCGCTATTCTATGCGACTAAAGTGGAGGCTCTTCCGTCGTGGTGTAGGGATCATTATGTTCATATGGTTGATCCCTCCATACTACTCATTTCTATTTTTTAGTATACTTGTTTCACAAGATCTACTGCAGCCTGTTGTTATTTAGGTTATAGGTTTATGTTACCTCATACCTATGCACTCTACGATAGTTTACATTTGAGTCTTTTGTCTCTTTATCTAAGTCAGTTAGTAACTTTTTGATAAATAGACTTAGAATCTTTAGATTAAATTCCTATACGGATTTTAACTTCGGTTCTTATTTAGCTAAGTAATCATTTGAGCCTCTGGAAACAGTAGTTTTCAAATTCTGACCTTTTAGACAGTAATCCTGTTGGTTTCTCTTTTACTGTAGAGTCAGTGAGTTTCATGCACTATCGATGGATGATTTTCACTTTCATAGTTTCGGAATCAATACTTCCGTTACTATTTAGGTTGGATTGTTGCATAAGAGTTAGGCTCCTATTATCCGGAACCTATTATTTTAAGGTCCTTCCGTCTTCGTATGGGCATAGGCCTTTACTCTTTCCGGGTACAGTTTATGTATTTATAAACAGATATCTGTTTATTACAAGGGCGTAAGCTTCTTCTGTCTTTGATGTCTAGTAGAAGGACGTTACGCTCCATTTTATTGTTAATGGATTCTAT
This sequence comes from Pictodentalium vernedei, assembly GCA_031216915.1. Taxonomy (NCBI): domain Eukaryota; kingdom Metazoa; phylum Mollusca; class Scaphopoda; order Dentaliida; family Dentaliidae; genus Pictodentalium; species Pictodentalium vernedei. Next base: position 149,924,967 of record CM062290.1, on the reverse strand, counting down.
TAACTAGCGTACTGCTTATGGTATATCATTGACTTAGCAGTTGTGCTTAAGATTTCGGCTCATGAAGTAAGAGTTCTTCTACTTCTTGGGCTTACATTAATAGTGTTGCTATTATAGATTTTTGAAGGCTGCTCATTGCGCTCAGCCATCCATTCATGAATTTTATCTCAGAAATATCGAGTCCATTTCTGGAGGCCTCTATTGTTAGGTCTATTCTCTACTGCTCAGAATGTCATTCACTTAACAGTTGCTACTATAGCTAGGTAGGCTGTCTGTTTCGGCAGTGTCTCCGTTCGGCTGCCCTCTTCGCTCTGGGCTATTTGACCCAGGGCAAGAAAAAGGGGGGGGGGGGGGGGAGGGTGTTCCCTTGGGTCACCTGTTTTTTACTATGAAAACAAGGGGATACCTCCTCCGGAGTTAGTAATTCTGAGCTGTTATTGGGATGGTTGTTTAGTGAGAAGTTTAAGTTATAAAATTCATTCAAGTCTTAGTTTTTAAAGTATAGCTTTTGAATATTGCATATGTCAACGGACATGATTATGCAATTCTCACACACTTTTAGGAGTATAAGAGTCTCTATTCTCTAGACTTACTTTATTATTGGCTTACTTTAAAAATTATTAGTATAAGGATTATTGGATATTTATAGAGTACATGGATGTATGAAGCTCAATTTTTGGAAGGTGTTGTATCTTTCTAATTTATCATAAATAAGAAAGATACATGTAAGGCCTATTACTTCTTTCCCCTACAGGGGATGACTCTATTTTATTTTATTGAGCGTATTCCATTTTGCTCTATGTCCTTGGCCCTCCAGCCTTTTTACTATTCAGCTATGTCTGGGTCATTGGTACAGTATAAAAATGTTAAAAAATTTATGGTAATTTATATATTTTTTATACTTACCAATGACCCAGACGGGGATGGCCCTCCCAGGAGTTGGGAACTCTTGCCTCCCCGCTGAGTACATAGCGCTTACCAGGCACTGGTTATTAGAATGATAAATGGCGCCAATTTCGGAACGTCCTTGACACTGCGCATGCGCAGTAGGGGCGATGTGTGGAGGGCCTTTCAGGACATGTTTTCTTTAGTTTTAGATGCAAATTTTGGGGATTGGGGGGCAAAATTTGTGTTTGGCCCTATATTTTAAGAGTTAGCACCAGCTATGTCTGGGTCATTGGTAAGTATAAAAAATATATAAATTACTATAAATTTTTTAACTTCCGGATGATAACTTGATAATGATTGGACCCACGTTCATGAAACTTCATAGGTAGGTTGGCCTAGGTGAATGGAAGACCCCTATTTATTTTGGACTCACTAGGTCAAAGGCCAAGGTCATAGTGACCTTGAACATAATAAATCGTAAACAATTGGTTTCCAGATGATAATTTGACAATGGTTCCACATACGTTCATGAAACTTCATATTTAGGTTGGCATTGGTGCAAGAAAGAGCCCTATTTATTTCGGAATCACTAGGTCAAAGGTCAAGGTCACAGTGACCCTTCACATAGTAAATTGTAAACAATTGGTTTCCGGATGATAAGTTGATAATGATTAAACCCACTTTTGTGCTGTCACAACTCGACATTGGATCGGCGATCCTATCGGCATTTTTGTAATTATTTCTTTACCATCAAAAGTTCATGTTCTTGGTTTGTTTTATGTTTTAGGTCTCATAATCTACAGAATAGCATGGGTGGTGGTGTACTTTCTCCCTTGAGTGCAAGAAGTATTTGCAATGGTAAAGCATTGCAAAACCTTGTTGCACTTAAGAGGCAAATTTATCAGTTTTATCAACTTGGGTAAATCAGACTTAAACCGTTTAATTTTTATTAGCTCGTCTGTCAACAATTCAATATGGCTTGGGCTAGAGGTCGTATTTATGAACCGATCTTTACGAAACATCTTGGGTACCTTTGTTATCACCATGGGACAAGAACGAGTGTTTTTGGGTGCAGTCCAAAATTCAAGATGGCCACCGGCAGCCATTTTGTACAGAACTTCTGTATGAAAGTTCTGATTTGAATAAATTTTTGTATGAATGTTTAGTAACATGGAATACATCACATATAATACAGGTTTTTCTCGTCCAGAAATTATGCAAATCAGATGAAGTTTGATTTATTCAGTGCTACTTATACACTGTAAGTGCACATGTCAATACGGCTTGGGCTAGAGGCTATATTTATGAACTGATCTTCACGAAACTTCTTGGGTACCTTTGTTATCACCTTGGGATGAGAACAAGTGTTTTTGGGTGCGGTCTTCAAGATGGCTGCCGGTGGCCATTTTATGCCGAAAGTAGGTGCAATCAGTTTTTTGTACAGAACTTTTAGGACTACAATTGTTATCATCATGGGATGGCAACAAGTGCTTTTGGGCTTGACCCAAAATTCCAAATGCCTGCCAGCAGTCGTATTCTCGGGAATTGTGTGTTTCACATTTTTTGTACAGAACCTGTAAAGAAGATTTTATGTCAGTAAGGTTTGCTATAAATTTATTGGGTGCCTTTGTTATCACTGAGGTATGAGAACAAATATTTTTGGGTTCAGTCAGACCCACTCGGGGACTCAAAAAGGGAGATAATTAAAAATCTTTTCCAAAAACACTAGACAAAATAATGTTTCTTGAATTCAGCATCCCTAGGATGTGTATATTCAAATATGTTGAAGACAAGTTGCTGTTTTAATATTTGGTGTTTTCTGAGGAGGGTAAACATTATTAGCACAACCCGATTTTCTATTTCCAATGAGAAAAATAAAACCTCCTCACCCGTGGGAACCCTATGAGCTAAAGATAAAAAATTCAAATACCAATATTTTAAGAAGGACTGGACAAATATTTATTAATTGGTATGAATCAACCTTAGAAGAGTTTGAATCAAACAGGCCAAAACAATTGCTAAGATTTGGCTTATGATGCACCATACAAGGATCCCCATTTTAACATTAACGCCATGGAGATTTATTTTCTAGTTAGCATCTAACTGTCACCCACCTTTACACTTCACATGTACAGACCTTTACAATACTTCACATGTACCTTTGTTATCAGGTCATTACCTAGATGTGTGTCATTGCTGTGTTGCATACTATACATGTACATGTCTTACACAAGTTGAGCTACAGTGTCACTGGCATTCATTTGTTTAGTTCACCTGGTCTAAAAGGCCATGTGAGCTTTTCACATCACTTGGCATCTGTCGTCTGGCGTCCGTAAACTTTTTGACATTTTCATCTTCTCTCTGTAACCGCTGAGCCGGTGTGAACCAAACTTGACAGGAATGGTCTATGGGAGACAAATTTTGTTCCCATGGGATGAAAAATATGGCTTCCAGAGGCATTCTTTGATTCTGGTTGGTGGATTTTCAAAAATCTTCTCCTCTGAAATGGCCAGGCCAAATGCTTTGAAACTTCACATAGATGATGACTGGGACCCCCCTCTACCAACGATCCTCATTTAATGTTGATCGGGTTACAAACATGACTGCAATTGCAGCTTACAGTTAGTATAGAAACCCTATCGGAAATCACATTTTCATCTTCTTCTCTGGAACTTCTGAGCTAACGTGAACCAAACTTGGCAGGGAGGGATAGTCTTTGGGAGGCCCTCTACAAATGATCCTCATTTTGTTGGCATGGGTTTGAAAACATGGCCTCCAGTGGCATTCTTTGATTCTGATTGGTTGATTTTGAAAAATCTTCTCCTTTGAAACTACAGGGCCAAATGTTTTGAAACTTTGCATGGCTGATGACTAGAACCCCCTCCCTCTTCCAACAATCCTCAATTAATGTTGATTGGGTTGCAAATATGGCTACAATTGCGACTTATAGTTACTATAGAAACCCTATGGGAAATCACATTTTCATCTTCTTCTCTGGAACTGCTGAGCTGACGTGAACCAAACTTAGCAGGAATGGTCTATGGGAGGTTCTCTACAAACAACCCTCATTTTGTTCCTGTGGGTTGAAAAACATGGCCGCCAGAGGCATTCTTTGATTCTGGTTGGTGGATTTTCAAAACTCTTCTCTGAAACTGCCAGGCCAAATGTTTTGATATTTCACATAAATGATGCATGGGACCTCCTTTACCAACGATCCTCATTTAATGATTATCGGGATGTAAACCTGTCCAGAATTGCAGCATATAGTTACTATAGAAACCCTATGGGAAATCACATTTTCATCTTTTTCTCTGGAACTACTAAGTCGACGTTAACCAAACCTGGCAGGGATAGTCTATGGGAGGCCTTCTATAAATGCTCCTCATTTTTGTTACTGTGCATCGAAAAACATGGCTGCCAGAAAGTTTTTTGATTCTGATTGGTGGATTTTGAAAAATCTTCTCCTTTGAAACCACAGGACCAAATGTTTTGAAACATTGCATGGTTGATGACTGGGACACCCTCTACTAATGATCCTCATTTAATGTTGATAGTGTTGCAAACATGGCCACAATTGCAGCTTATAGTTACTATAGAAACACCCATGGGAAATCACATTTTCATCTTCTCTGGAACTACTGAGCCGACGCGAACCAAACTTCGTAGGAATGGTCTGTAGGAGGCCCTCTACAAACAATCCTCTTTTTGTTCTCTTCAGTTGAAAAATATGGCCACCAGTGACATTCTCTGATTCTGATTGATGGATTTTGCAAAACTCTTCCCCTCTGAAACTATGAAGTCAAATGTATTGAAGCATCACATGATTGAGGACTGGACACCTTCTACCATTGATCCTCATGTAATGTGGATGTAATGTTGCAAGCATGGCCACAACTGCAGCTCATAGTTACCATGGAAAGTTTATGGGAAATCACATTTTTATATGTAGTTCCAGGTGAGCGATTACAGGCTCTTTGGAGTCTCTAGTTTATGTTTGCATTGGTTGTAAAAAGAGAGCATGCGGCAGCCAAAAGGACCATGCAGAAGGGCTTGAGAAACAGATTTTTAATTTTTGTAAGCCTTATGGGGAGAATTTTCAGCTAGATATTTTTTTTTAATCTCCTAAGGGTTAAATGACTTTGAAGGTTTAGGGCAATTTGCTTGTATCTAATACGATATATGGAGTCAATAAGTCATTAATAAAGCAACAAGAAAATATCATATGGTGATATTGTATTGGACTTGGACCTCTAATTAACTTTTACAATGCTAGAAATCCAAATTTGGGCTCGATAAAAATGTATAGGTGCCATGAACAAATTTGAATTTTTAGCTTAACTTCACAGTCAAGATAAGCTATTGCCATCACGAGTGCAGAAGTCTGTGAGTCTGTTCACATTTTCCTTTAGCACAGGCTACACCCTGCAGTTCTTGTCAGATCATCACGACATTTCATATGCAAGTTTGGGGTCATGTCTAGATGAGAACGTCCCCTTTTGGTCGTGATCGGTCAACCGGTATGGCTGCCCAAGCCCGAAACCCAAAAACTTTTAGCACAGTCTGCAGGTCATGTTTAATATGGAGGGATTTCATTGTAACTTGGTAGGATTACTCCTTGTGATGTCTAGATGAGAATTTCCCCATTTGGGCGTGATCTGCCAACCGTGACAACTGCCCGAGCCCAAAACCTGAAAACCTTTAGCACAGTCTACAGGTCATATTTATTGAGGAATTTCATTGTAACTTGGTGGGTTGACTTCATACAATGTCTAGATGAGAAAGTCCCCTTTTGGACGTGATTGGGCAACTGTGACGGCTACTGGGGCTCGAAGCCCGAAAACCTTTAGCACAGTCTACAGGTCATATTTATGAAAGGAATTCATTGTAACTTGGTAGGATGACTCCAAATAATGTCTAGATGAGAACGTCCCATTTTGATCTCGATCGTTCAGCCTTTATGGATGCCCGAGCCCAAAAACCTTTAGCATAGGCAAAAGATCATATTTATGGAAGGATTTCATTGTAACCTGTTAGGTTGACTCCATATAATGCCTAGATGATGACATCCCCTTTTGGTCATGATTGGTCAACTGTGATGGCTACATGAAAACCTTGAGCACAGTCTACAGGTCATATTTATGAAGGGATTTCATTGTAACTTCGTACGATCACTCCAGATGATTCCCAGATGAGATTGTCCCCTTTGGTTGCGATCATTCGACCATGATGGCTGCCTGAGCCCCGAAAACCTTTAGCACAGTCGACAGGTCATATTTATGAAGGGATTTCATTGTAACGTGGTAGGTTTGACTTCATATAATGTCCAGATGAGAACGTCCCCTTTTGGACACGATTGGGCAACTATGACAGCTACAGGGGCCCGAAAACCTTTAGAACAGTCTACAGGTCATAATTATGAAGGGATTTCATTGTAGCTTGGTAGGATGACTCCAAATAATGTCTAGATGAGAACGTCCCCTTTTGGACACCATTAGGCAACTGTGATGGCTACAGGGGCCTGAAGCCCGAAAACCTTTAGCACAGTCTACAGGTGATATTTATGAAGGGATTTCATTGTACCTTGGTAGGATGACTCCAAATAATGTCTAGATGAGAATGTCCCTTTTTGGTCGCGATCATTCAGCCTTGATGGCTGCCCGAGCCCAAAACCCCAAAACCTTTAGCATAGTCTATAGGTCATATTTATGGAAGGATTTCATTGTAACTTGTTAGTTTGACTCCATATAATGCCTAGATGATGACATACCCTTTTGGTCGTGGTTGGTCAACTGTGACGGCTTCAGGGGCCCCAAAGCCCGAAAACCTTGAGCATAGTCTACAGGTCATATTTATGAAGGGATTTCATTGTAACTTCATAGAATCACTCCAGATGATGCCCAGATGAGAATGTCCCCTTTCTGGTTGCGATAATTCAACCATGATGACTGCCCGAGCCCAAAAACCTTTGGCAGTCTACAGGTCATATTTATGAAGGGATTTCATTGTAACTTGGTAGGTTGACTTCATATAATGTCTAGATGAGAACATCCCCTTTGGACGCAATTGGGAAACTGACAGCTACAGGGGTTCGAAGCCCGAAAACCTTTAGGCCATATTTATGAAGGGATTTCAATGTAACTTGATAGGATGACTCGTTTTGGAATAATTTCACTGTAACTTGGTAACTTTCATTATATACGTTAACTGTGAGGGCCACGTACATTAATTGTGAGGTCATATTAACCCACACCTCAGCTCTTTAGTACAGTGTACACCTCATATTATTTTTATGAAAAACATAACATACAGGGAACAGAAATGAACATATTCCCAATCATCACAATTCTTGTCTTATTTCATAACCCTTTCATAAACATTGAACATTATCCTTTTCATCAAACATAACACACAAGTAAAGCTACAGTGTCATTGACACTTTCATTAGTTGAGTAGTGACGAAGTCAAACTCGTAGGTTGATGAAGGCAGGTGGGCATGAACAGTTGGTTTCTGGGTAATAACTTTCATTCTCTTTCATGCTAAGTCTCCCAAATTTACACATGGGACTCTGATGGGAGGGGAAAAACCCTATTGATTTTCAGGTCAGGCTCATGGTTACTAAAAATAGCACTTTTTGGTTTCCAGTCAATAACTTTAATTCTGTTTATCACAGGTGAAGCAAACATGCAGAAAGTAATCAACCATGATTAGTGAGGAATCCTTTTGATTTTGGATATGGTATCCACAAGGTCAAAGGTCTTGGAAATATTACTAAAAATAGAACTCTGTTAAAAATGGGATTTGGAGTAAAACTTTTGTTTTATATGTTACATATTCACCAGATTTATATTTGGTACACATTTGAGAGAAAAAGAATCCTCTATGGCTTTTGCAGTGGCCAAGGGTCAAGGGCACCATTTTTTAAAATAACACTCTTTGGTTTCCAGGCAATAACTTTAGTCAAAGGTTTCGTGTCTGTTACTAAAAATAGAAATTTGTTTGTTGTTGGCTATAACTTTTGGATGTCACACATTCACTAAATTACAGAATAGGTACCCTGTGGGAGAGAATCTTATTGATTTTTAGTGTTGATTCAAAAGTTCAAAGGTCACAGGGCTGTTACTATAAATAGAACTTGGTAATAAAAAAATAACTTCGCCACTTTACCTGTGGATCAGCGATCCACTCATTGGATTTTGATTTTCTTACTCGGTTGTAAGCAAATGTATTTTTTTTTTACATGGCTTTGTTTTATTATGATTTATTAGGATTGTGTCTTGGACCAGTAGGTCAGAGGTTGAATAAAGTTGTGGTTTGGTGGATGAGGGATGTCGGGTATATTTTGAAGTAAAAAAAAATGACAATTTTCATTTATCTAAAAAAAATTGTGTGCAAGCCATGTCAGATAAAGGTTTATAAACATCCATAAAATGATGTATGAAAGATATATAGCACACCTTTATTGTTTGCAATCTGATTTTCTTATGAAGATAAATTTATGCAACATTGATTTCCTTTATTTACAGGGTGGTGTTGTACTTGTTTCTCACGACGAACGACTTATAAGAAATCTCTGCAAAGAGCTTTGGGTAGTAGATGATAAAACAGTCACATCCCTTGAAGGAGGTTTTGATGAATACAAGAAGATAGTGGAAAAGGAGTTAGAGACCCAAAGTTGATGATGGATATTTTTTTAGGCTGTGATAAAATGACTTGAGATATAAACTGGATGCAATATTTGATTGGATAGATGAATCTGTATAACTGCCAGTAAAGTTTACAGTCTAAATGCAGTGTTGATTTTTTTTTTGTTTTCCTTCAGCTTCCATACAACATTGCTGTGACATAGAAATGCTGTTAGTTTTGTCACAGATTATATTCAGCTTCCTTCTAGGTTGTTCATTTCTAACATTGGTCGCCAAAAATTTTGTTACAGCAGTACAAACTAAGAGTTTAACCCTTTACCTAACACGAAAAGCAGACGACGGAGGGAAGATTCAAGTTTGTTCAAATTGGGTCTCTTGGTTAGTATTTGTGCTCCCTTAAACCTTTCACTGCCACGTCCATTTTATCCATATATGGAGTACCTCTTTGTATGCCTGTATGCAAGAAAGTTTAATAAATTTTAAGACATATTTGAGCCCTTTCCAACAATTAATCAGATGGTTGGTTTGATCTTCACACACCAGAATGTACAGCTGATCATAAAATAGGTGACAGGAGTTGCTTGCAGTAGCGAAAATGTTAACGGACAGTGGGGTGGGGTGGGGGGGGGGGGGGGGGGGGGGTGGGGGCAAATTCAAGTTTGTTCAAATCTAGTCTCTGGGTTAATATTTGAGCTCGAATTTTAACTTTTTAAAAAAACCTTCTTTAACGATCTTGTTCAGATCCACCAGTCAAATCCTTTCATATTTGGTATGTGACATCTCTAGGTGGGTCAGATTCAAGTTTGTTCAAATCGAGTCCCTTGCTTAATATTTGGGCACTCTATGGTTAGACCAAAATTTAACCTAATGCATTATGTGTAACATTCTTTAAAAATATTCTTCATCAGTTTGTTAAATATGGGTCCCTTCGTTAATTTTTGGGCTCTATATTGGAGCCTAAAGTTTAACATAGTCCAATAAGAGGAAATTTCTTTAAAAATCTTCTTTAGATCCACCAGCCATAAGCCTTTCATATTTGGTTTTCAACATCTTGGGGATGGGGGGGGGGGGGGGGGGGGGGGGCAGACAAATTGGGTCCCTGGGTTAATATATATTTGGGCTCACTATTAGTGCAATATGAGGGGATTTCTTTAAAACATCATCTTCAGATCCATCAATCAGAATGACCTCTCTTGGGGGATCAGATTCAAGTTTGTTCAATTCGAGTCCCTGAATCAATATTTGTGCTCTGTGTGGAGTGGGAGCGGGCAGGGCAGAGCAGGTTCAAATCCATTCCATAGTGTTTTTCCATAAATTTGTCTTTCAAACTACAGTGACATTACAACTGCTAGAAGTTTGGCAGTGCTTCTCTACAGCCGATAGAATTGGAAGCAGTCAGGCAGACCTATAATAATAATCGTCTGACATGGATACCAGAGTTATGAATAATTTCATTACTTAATTCCTCTGTAGTGACTAACTGAATGTGACCCAAAATAATTCTTTGAACCACTTTGTCAGATGAGAGATTAAGGCCTCTTGTTTAATTATTATTGAATTAGACACTCTTCTATTGTCTGTCATATGCAGATTGTACACAATAGGCAGATTTTTTGGTGCAGTCCACATTTAGAATGGTGCATTCACAGTTTTAAATTCCTGGAAATGAATGTGAGATTTGAGTCTGAACTTGCCGAGAATTTTTTAGAATAGTTTCCATTAAGTCTAGTCATGGCTGCTGTTAAGCTACCATGTCTAGATTAGAGAGAAAGTTTGCATAAATTTACCAAATATAATGATGATTGAACGTTGTATTTACAGAGGAATATTTGATTTAATCCCTAAATTATATTTTTTCTAGTGGCGAGATATTCGCTATCCTGGGAATATCTACCACACAAGGAGCCACTTGTTGAGGCACGCATGAGAATGGGCTGAAAACTAAAACTGTTGATACCAGTAGTTCCCTGAAGGTGGGGTAGGGGTTTAAGTATATTCATCAAGTTTTTCTCATGTATGTACATGCATCAACTACCAACTGAATTGAAGGAACAAGTTTTGAGTCTACTCACTTATTTACATTCTTTCATTCATGGTTTTGTTGCTAAAATGTATTAACCAACATTCTTCAAATTACTATTCAAGAGAATTTTGTTATGTGTCTGTTAAATGGACAAAACAATGTAATGTATCTGTCTATCTGTTAACTTTTTGCATATCCAGTCCATAATTTTAAGGAGATGAGATGTCGGGATGAAACTTACATAACACATGTACAACCACATGATGTTGTGTTACCTCTAGACTTCAAAACCAAGCGTCCAAAGTCAAGGCAGTAGCTAGGTGTCAAAAAAAGTGACCAATACACACATTAACCATTTTGTATCTGGTTCATAACTTGATAATGTAATGGGTGAAGCTTATATAACATGTGTACCACTGCAACTACTTAACCCTTTACCCAACGAATTCGCCACATCCGCCCGCGTAATATGCAAATTCAGCAGTTGAAAAAATATTTTTCAAAAAATTTCAACAAAACCATATCATGTGACGCATCGTTGGAACGAGCTCGTCGAGGGGGTCATATGATATGGTTTTAATTTTTTTGAAAAATTTGAAAAAATGATATTTAAAATAATAAATTTTGATATCGTCTGCATTGGGTAAAGGGTTAAGAAGAGTCTTTAACCCTTTAGCCCAATGCAGACAATATCAAAATTTATTATTTTAAATATTTTTTAAATTAAAATTTTTTTTTGTTAACAAAACCATATCATGTGACCCCTCATTGGAACGAGCTCATTCTAAGGAGGGGTCACATGATATGGTTTTGTTGAAATTATTCAAAAAATATTTTTTCAGCTGCTGAATTTGCATATTACGTGGGCAGATGCGGGCGATTCGTTGGGTAAAGGGTACAGATGGAGTTCAAACTAAGAAATCAGCATTCACATCAACCTTTTTGTGACTGGTTCATAATTTTTTAGTGGAAATAGAGTTATCAAGATGAAACTTATATAACAAATGTACCGCCACTGGACTGCATGTCGCAAATTGACTTGAAGATCAAAGTTACAGATAGAGGTCAAAATAATGAATCGGCATAGACATAATAAACTGTGTAGCACCAACAGATGGTTGTTGCATGTGACATTCAAGATGGAGTCCCCAAGGTCAATGTCACAGACAGGTCATAAGAAGGAATATTAATTTGGTCAAGTCCAGTCCATAGATTTTCATTTAATAGAGACATCAAGAGGAAACAATTATCAAGTGCAGTAGTGGTCGATGACGACAGCCCACTGAGGTGAAGGTGACAGAGGCTGAAAGAATAATTCAGCATGATAATTTATTTATTGGTGTTTAGTCACATTCAGCATCTTTGGCTTTATCATGACTACACCATAGGTATGAAGTTGTGTTTAGCCATTTGTTTATACCTATGTTGTCCACTTTAGATAACTTCCACCTAGGGATCTCCAAATCACAAATGTTTTTTTTTTTAATCAAATCTGGTCTCTGATATTGATATCAAATTGAATCTTAATCGACAAGTTATTTGCCTAGATGCTCTAAACACCAATAAATAAATATTCTCTGTAGCACAGTTGCTGAAACGGGTAGGCCTATTATCAAAAGTTTTACTTTTTGAAGGCTTAGATTGTTTCTTTTCACTGCAACCACTGCTTCTTGACGCGAGCCATAAACTCGTGCAATGCTGCTTATTTTCTTCATTAAGGTGTGGTGCGTAGGTTTGGGAATGCATTTTTACTATATTAAATTCTGCACTGCTGCTTCTGTTCTTCATTATAGTTGGCGTTCCATCCATATTTGTATTTATAGTATGATACAGTTGTGTGTTGTAACAGCATCAATACCACAATTGATATTGTAAGAGAATGTTTGGGTATGAAATGACTTTGTGCAAAGCGACTCAATACGAAATGATATAGGAAGAAAATGCCCTGGGGATGAACTGGTAAAGGATTGAAAAGACCCGACACCCTATTAGACTGTCAAACCCGGTGACGATCTTTGTAACAGGCCACTTTGTTAATACCATTGATTATGGTCGATGGCCCTGCCTTACTTTTAACTATTTTCATGGATGGGATTGAAAAGTTTGCAGTGTCAATGTGTTACTATCACCACAAAAATGTACAATTAGTCGTATCAAACTGGATATTCTTAACCCTTTCCTAACTGAAGATCATTAATCATTGATAAGTAGTCAAGAGAAATTAACTGCATGCAGTAGCACACCTTGCATGACCTGTGGACGTTCTATTGTCTATACTACTGTTCTTTAACATTGTTAATTACATATGAATTGAGGCTACATGAATGAATTGTCCAATGTCAATTTTATCCAATTTTCATTTGTAAATGTAACAAATTGCACTGAGCGTGAGATTTGAAAAAACTGAATCTTGAGACTGATTCTGAATCGATCTCGTAACATACGTATAATTTTGATATCAAATCAAATCTCAAATATTCACAGGACCCTACTTCCACCCCAAGCCTTGGCACTGGGTCCTATTATACCAGTAAAGCAGAACTTGTGTACTATAATAAACAAGCAATGCCCCATTTCTTGGGATTCCCATGAGGGAGCATGATAATTAACTTCATGCCTGGCCTATGACTTCAGTAGAATGCAATATAAAGATTTAAATTCTATGTTCTATACAGTAAAGTGGAAACCTGGACATACTAATAATGTTCTGTATGGCGATATTTGCGTCACATTCTTAACTGAATATCGCAATATTTTTATAGCAATAACATGTCAGTTGGTTGTGATTTGGCTCGGTCGGAAGCACTAAGATGACAAAATCAAAAACTCTGTATACATGCTATCAGCAGCAAATCCCACATGTACATGTCTGTGTTGTGAAAAAAAAAAAAAAAATTAATTTGTTGAAAGTGTGTGTTTCTGAAGGCTGCATGTAGTCCACATTGCACTCGGCAAAGGACTGGATGTCAGATGTCATAAGTGAATAATGAGCAATACATTTTTCACTATGCATATTGCAGGCCTGGCACGCCCAGACCAGCTAAATCACTAGTAGTGCCGCCCCTGTAGGTTAAGAATTCAGTTGAGTTTCTACCCCCCCCCCCCCCCCCCCCCCCCCCCACCCTTGACTCCTCTCCTGGGCAGGTGGCTCTCTGTGGTCCATCTGCCTTCTCTGCTTCCGACAATTTGGTGGTGCTCTCCCTTGGCTTGTTCGACCTGGACCATGGCCTACCAGTTCAGTAAATACCATAAAGGATTGGCGTAATGGGTTTCATGTCTCAATAGACATGTTCTACTCAGCGCACTTGTGGCATGCTAAACCGTTTCGCTCACCAGTGCAGCCCCCACCCCACCAAAAGGCAAAAGGTTCATCTGGATGAAGGGTTCGAATGCAATGAGCTTGACTTTTGGTGGGTTTGTTTAACCAGTAATTTGAAAATATGGTCTTTTTCACATCCAAACTGAGCTATCAGTCCAATCAGATGAAGTTTAAGAGCGGAGCTCAGGAATTTTACTTTTTTTTTAAAAATTTTAAATGGCTAATTTTACTGCACATTTAACCCTTTGATACTTATCCTGACGTTCAAACGTCATTGGGAATTCATTTTCTTCGTCAAACGTCGGAAAGTACAAATAAGATATTTTTCACATTAGTGATTATCTGGTTGAGGTCTAGATTATTTTTGGTGGTCTGAATTTGTTATTCAAAACTTGTTTTATTACAAATTATTGGAGGGTGTCTCCAGGCACTCTCCAATAATTTGTAAAAAAACAAAAATTTATATAAACAAAATATTATTTGTGTTTGACTGAATATGAAATATAAGCAAGGAAAGTGTTGACTTTTGCTCTGGTAACTTCATGTTTTGAAAGTCCTGATAGTGGCTTCTAGGAATCAGCCAGTTGAGAAATCTTGACTGCAGGATTATATTAGTATTTTAAACTGTGATAACATTTTGCTCAACGGTTATCACTGAGCACTATTCGGGAGAATATAGGAATATGAGGTTAAAACTTTAAAAAGTAAAAAAATAAGAACAAATGACCACAAAGTATCAACGTGTTGTTTGATTTCGTACGTAATAACACATACAAAAGTATCAAAGGGTTAAGTAGCCAGTTTCATTACTGTCACAAATATTTCTATTTCATTTTACATCACCTCAATTCATGCTTGATATCATCGTTATCGAATGCAAAAGGAAGACTCCCTCCCCTCTCCCTTTCACTTTAAAGGTGGCGAGCTTTATATTTATAAAAGTTCAAACTGCACTTATGTAAACATACTCTTAAGGACATTCATGAAGCTCGGTAGGCCAAGGAAAATCCAAGCTTTAATTGCATCAACAACGAATACATTGCCTACGTCAATTTGTTTAACTGGTGGAGTGCTGGAAGCCCATATTTGGGCTTCATTCTCAAGTGCAGGTACTGCCATTTAAAGGCTTCAGATTCAATGGATATGCTTCATATTATCTTTGAAGTGATATTATTTAGTCAGTTAAGATTTGCCTTGTTACAGTTTGAGGGAGAGTGCCCACAGGCACTCTCCCATAAATTGTAGCAAGGCAAAGACATGTGAACAAATTTTAATTGCCAAAAATAATTCAGCACTCTACCAGTTAACATAAAAAGCTTTGCATTGCTGAAGTCGTTCATATTATTATAAGTAGTCGCTCCTCTTCTTTTCATTTAAAAAATTACGTACGATAGTTATGAAAATACCATGCCACATGCACGTTTGTCTTGCGATATTCACAACACTTTGAAAATATCTTTATGCTATAGGAATATTGCCCTAAGGCACCAATATGGAGTCACTAATGAAAGAACATCTCCTAATGGTGTACTTTATAGGTTGCACTGTATGTAGCACCACCAGATAATGTGTAACCCATGTAATTCATTTGCAAACCAGACCCTATCCACTCCTTCCTCACTCCCCAACCCCACTCAGGAGAAACAATGAATAAATTCATTCTCTTATTATACTGGCTTGTATAATTATATAAATCATTAACTCTTTACCTAACGAATCTCCCACATAATTTGCAACTTGAGCCGTTGAAAAAAATTAATTTTTTCAAAATATTTCAACAAAACCATATGTGACCCCTCATTGGAACGAGCTCGTTCCAATGAGGGGTGACATGATATGGTTTTGTTGAAAGTTTTTTGAAAATTTTTAAAAAATAGTAATTAAAATAATAAATTTTGATATTCTCTGTGATGGGTAAAGGGTTAACAGGCTGAGTGCGAGAAGCTACTATCAGGGCTTTCAAAAAAATATACGGGAACCAAAGCAAAAGCCTATGTTTTCCTTGCTCATGTTTCATATTCAGTCAAACACAAATAACATTTTTTTATGTAAATTTGTTCTATTACAAATTATTAGAGTGCCTGTGAGCACTCTCCAAAAATTTGTACAAAATAAATTTTGAATAACAAATTCCGATCACCAAAACTAATTTAGCCCTCAACCATTTAAAACTGATTTCCTGTCAATTGTTCTATTTCTTGGGGGGCATATTTTCAGGCCCTCTCTGAGGGTAGGCCATTTGTTGCGTTTTATTGGTTATAATTTTTGAGCTTCAAGGCCAATGTTTCGATACCAAACATCTCAGAACAGGAAGAAAATACTATTATTTTGCCCAAAACGGATTCACTTCTGTAAAGCAGGGGCATGTGGGGGCATGTCCCCACCTCCTAGTGAAAACAAAAACATTTAGCTGCTCCTCTCTACCACCCCACCCACCAAAAAGAGCATTGCCCACATGCATGTTTCACATAATACAGAGCCTCAAAATGGTCTTCAATATAGGCACATACATGCTATTAATATGTGCGATTTGCTCTTAAGAGCACTGAATTTTGGCAAATTTTCAGTTGCCACTTAATGGCCTTCTGCATATTGCACTGCCCTCACCCCAGGAACAAACAAGAGGCCTCATGGGGCCGGAGGCACTCACTTGACAATAGCTGTAGCTGTTTGAAGGAGGATTTAATAAGCATTTATAGCTAGTTAACACTACAGAGGAATGAAGTTATTTAATTATTTATAACTCTGTTGTCCATGCCAGATGATTTTTTTCTAGTACTCGGATCCTAAGACAGAAATAATGCCCCGATTTCCAGTAATGCAAAACTAGGGAGTCCAAATATCAACCTAGGAACTAAACTTGAACAAACTGTAGTCTGAGCCCTTCCCTTCCACCACCAGAATGTTGTATACCAAATGTGAAAGCATTCTGACTGGATGCGAAAAATTTAAAAAAAAAAAATTCCCCATATTACACTAAGTTGAAATTTGGGCTACCATAGGGGCCCAAATATACAGTCAAAAAATAAAGTATAATAAACTGTGAGGAGCAATTTTTTTTTAGTATTATCGACTTTAATCCCAAAATTATTGTAAATTCATATTTCGAGTCTAGCTGTGTTGAAATGAAAAGTTCACACATGCAATGTCCACTGTTTACCTCTTGGATGGCAAGACATCGACGGTGCATGGACCTGACAAGTCTCTGGATGTCAGCCTGTGGTATTGCGTTCAACTCCTGCCTCAGAACATGACGTTAATCGCCTAATGTCTTAAGATCATGAAGTCGTACCAGCGGTCCAATTGGTCCCCAAGATTATTTATTTATTTATTGGTGTTCAAGGTCACATATTTTTGCACAATGGCTAATCATGACAACCGAGTACCAACTCAAGACCAGGGGTGAGCGTTAATAAGCTATGTTGCCCATTTTTGAGAGGGTTTGCACCTCCCAAGCATTGGTGACTGGGTCCTATTTTACCAGTAAAACGATCCCCAAGATGCTAAATTGGTGACAAATCTGGCGAAAGTGTTGCTCTGCTCAAGAAAGTCACGAAAGATACGCGCCACTTGACATTGGGCATTGTCTTGCTGGAATAACTGCAATCAGACATTAGTGTTGAACATCGAGACAATAACAGTGTTAAGAATTTCATCCCTATATCGCTGTCCATTCAGATTACCATCGATGAAGATCAACTGTGTTCGATGGTGCAAGAAAATTCCTTCCCAAACCATTACACTACCCTGCCGAAACGGTCACATTCCCGCACACAAGCATCAGAAAACCGTTCTCATCGTTGACGATACACTCTTGCCCTACCGTCATAGAAAAATCGTGATTCATCACTAAAAATAACTGTGCTCAAATGCTGCCGAGGCTGGCGAACATGCTGATGTACCCATTCCATTCTGACGGTACAACGTTGGGTAAGGATTGGTCCGTGGTATGGATGCCTACTGCGGATGCCGTTTTCAGCAAGTCTGTTGCAGACAGTTTGTGCACCGATTCTATTGTTAGTTTTACCAGGAGTAATTGCTGCTGTCCTCGTCCCGGAAGGAAGCGATCCCGCAAGTGAGACGTCCTGATGTGTCGGTCTTGTGCAGGGGTACTAACTCTTGGTTGACCTGAATGCGGTTAGTCGGCAGTAGATCCAGTGGTTCTATACCTTCCAATGAGACGGTAAAAAGTGGCCACAGTGACTCCGGACTCGGCAGCGAGCTCATCTGGAGGTATTTATTTATTTATTGTTGTTTAAGGTCACATACTTCTGCACAATGGCTTATCATGACCACAACATGGAGAGAAAGTCAAGGTCAGTCAATCGTTTATACCCCATGTTGCCTATTTAGAGGACTCGCACCCCAAGCATTAGTGACTGGGTCCTATTTTACCAGTGAAACAGAGCTGGGTTACCACAGTAAACAAGCACTGCTTCACTTCCCGGGGTTCCCACGGGGAATCTGGAGGTATCCCAGCTTCAAAAGATTCTTAGAGATCTTTCTGGAGAAGAAGACTTTTAAAGGAATTCCCTCATATTGCACTAAGTTATTTATTTATTTATTGGTGTTTAAGGTCACACACATTTGCACAATGGTTAATCATGACCACAACAACATGGAGATAAAGTCAAGGTCAGTCAATCGTGTATCCTCCATGTTGCCTATTTTAGAGACTCGCACCCCAAGCATTAGTGACTAGGTCCTATTTTACCAGTGAAACAGAGCTTGTTAACCACAGTAAACGAGCACTGTTTCATTTCCCAGAGTTCCCATAGGGGTGCACAAAGTTAAAATTTGGGCTCTCATAGGGAGCCCAAATATTAACCCTAGGACCTGAATTGAATCCAACTTGCATCTGACCCACCTATGTTGCATGCCTGACTGGTGGATCTGAAGAAGAGTTTTAAAGATCATTTCCTCATATTGCCCAAAGTTAAAAATTTTGGGCAGGGGGGGCTTTATTTTAACACACTTGTATCTTCTTCAACCCCCCCCCCCCTCCCCCTCCGGATGCTGTATACCACATATCAAAAGATTCTGATCAGTGGTTCTGGAAAAAAATTTTGTTTTTAATTTTTGCAAATATGCTAGCTCAGGATTTCTTCGATGCCACCTGTAGAACACCCTGACACAAGTGGTGGCAAATCTTTTTTACCATTCAATTCTACTGGTCCTAAGGATGCTTCTTACTAAATAACAGTTCTCTGTTCCGTGTGGTTTGGGAAATACGTGCATTTGAATAAATTTCTATTTTTAGCTCCTGGGGAACCCACACATGAATGAACACATGAATCAAGTATTTATGACTTTAGAATACCATTTTCAAATTTGGTTAAAATTGGACTACTAGAAATTTTGGGCGAGGCAAAAAATCTTGCCACACTCATTACAAAGGCAAATACTGATCCACGAACTTCGTTTTGAACGAATCTGATTCATTGACGGATTGTGAATGGTCACTATAGCTCATTTGGACTTTTAGTTTGATAAAAAACAGTGGTCAAGAATTGTGGTGCAATACCCTTTTCACCACGGTTACAACGCAGCATATTGGCTTTATGAACACAAGTTGTGAAACAGCTGCAATATTCTGGATTTCTCACCTTTCGTACCCACAGAAGTGAGCATATTCCTTTTACCTTTCTCGTGCTAAAAAAATCAGACCAGAAAAACATGAAGAAATCCTTTTTCAGGTCATTCATTTATTAATAGGGTTTTAACGACACTTTTGAAAGCCAAAGTGCCCAGAGAGAATCACAGCGTAACTGTCAAGCTGGGTTAGTGTTGGTTGAAGACAACTGCACCATCAACATATTTATTTTTAGTTGGGGTTCAAACCACAACCATCCAGCCACAGCACACCATCGATATGCAGTACACCTTGGTACACAGCACCACCGTGCCCCCATTTCACAATCAGGATGAAATGCCTTGCCCAAGGACACAAAGCAGTTACCCCTGGTGGGTATCGAACCAGGGACCTTTCGGTTTGAAGTCCAATGGCATAACCACTAAGCCACCATGCACCCTCTTTCGGGTCACCTTTATTTCTAATTTGTGCAGGTCTGATTGAATAATGGAATCTGATAATGGGTATAATACTCAGAATGAAGTTTATTCATATTCTGCCCCAAAAATACTAAAATAAATCAAATGTAGCACAAGCAAAATGAAATTTCATATGCAGGTTTGGGGTCATGTCTAGATGAGAACGTCCCCTTTTGGTCGCGAGCGGTCAACCGGTATGGCTGCCCAAGCCCAAAACCCCAAAACCATTAGCACAGTCTACAGGTCGTATTTATGAAGGGATTTCATTGTAACTTGGTAGGATGCCTCTGTATAATGCCTAGATGAGAACGTCCCCTTTTGGGCATGATCTTCCAACCGTGAAGGCTGCCCAAGCCTGAAACCCAAAAACTTTTAGCACAGTCTGCAGGTCATGTTTAATATGGAGGTATTTCATTGTAACTTGGTAGGATGACTCCTTATGTCTAGATGAGAATTTCCCCATTTGGGCGTGATCTGCCAACCGTGATGACTGGCCGAGCCCAAAACCCGAAAACCTTTAGCAGCCTACAGGTCATATTTATTGAGGAGATTCATTGTAACTTGGTGGGTTGGCTTCATATAATGTCTAGATGAGAAAAGCCCCTTTTGGACGTGATTGGGCAACTGTGACGGCTACAGGGGGCCCGAAAACCTTTAGCACAGTCTACAGGACATATTTATGAAGGGATTTCATTGTAACTTGATAGGATGACTCCAAATAATGTCTAGATGAGAACGTCCCATTTTGATCGCGATTATTCAGCCTGGATGGGTGCCCGAGCCCCAAAACCTTTAGCATAGGCAAAAGGTCATATTTCTGGAAGGATTTCATTGTAACCTGTTAGGCTGACTCCATATAATGCCTAGATGATGACATCCCCTTTTGGTCGTGATTGGTCAACTGTGATGGCTACATGGGCCCGAAAACCTTGAGCACAGTCTACAGGTCATATTTATAAAGGGATTTCATTGGAACTTCGTAGGATCACTCCAGATGATGCCCAGATGAGATTGCCCCCTTTGGTTGCGATCATTCAACCATGACCCCTGCCCGAGACCGAAAACCTTTAGCACAGTCTACAGGTCATATTTATGAAGGGATTTCATTGTAACTTGGTAGGTTTGACTTCTTATAATGTCCAGATGAGAACGTCCCCTTTTGGACATATTTGGGCAACTGTGACAGCTACATGGGCCCGAAGCCCAAAAGCCTTTAGAACAGTCTACAGGTGATAATTATGAAGGGATTTCATTGTAACTTGGTAGGATGACTCCAAATAATGTCTAGATGAGAACGCCCCCTTTCGGTTGCGATCATTCAGCCTTGATGGCTGCCCGAGCCCAAAAGCCTTTAGCATAGTCTATAGGTCGTATTTATGGAAGGATTTCATTGTAACTTGTTAGGATGACTCATTTTAGAATAATTTCACTGTAACTTGGTAACTTTCGTTGATATACATTAACTGTGAGGGCCACATTCATTAACTGTGAGGTCATATTAACCCACCCCTCAACTCTTTAGTACAGTGTACACCTCATATTATTTTTATCAAAAACATAGCATACAGGGAACAGAACTGAACATATTCTCAATTATCACAAGTTAAGCTACAGTGTCGACACTTTCATTTTTCATTGTCAATCGTCGGGACCTGGGTACTGTAGGTTTTTATGTATTTGGTAAGGTTAGTTGTCGCAATCATCAGATGTCTACTTTCCTATTTTCATCGTAATTACCATTGCCTGTGAATAAAATCGTCTTTATTCTAAAATTGTGCTTAAGACTCAGAGGGGCCACTTGGTAACTCACATTTATAAAGTTAGGGATGGGCTTATGCCAGAGTATGAGCTCAGACACAAGTAACCAGGCAGTGCAGTACATGATAGATATTGGGAGAGGGGTGGGGGGGGGGGGGGGGTGCTGAAATTGCTAATCAATTTTCCTGGACAGCAATAAAAACTGCTAATCAAAAACTGCTTATCTTGAAAAGAACACAATATAAACAGAGTCCAAGAATTAGTCTACATTAAGCAATCCATATCCATAGGCTACACTCTCCATCCCCGAGTCCCTCAGGAGTGACAAAAATAATCCGGGCATCATGCCTTTTCTTCAGTTGATCATAAGGTAAAATGTAGAGCCCCTTATGAAGCCCCTTGATACAACCTTTGTGGATTAATCTTAGTTACACACCTCTAGAGGGTACTGAAAATAAAATTTTTAATTCTTCAGCAAAATGGCCAATTCCGGCTCCCATAGGGAGCCCAAATATTAACCCAGGCTTTCGATTTGAACACAGTTGAATCTGATTTCCCTAGAGATGCTGTGTACCAAATATGAATGCATTCTGACTGTTGGATCTGAAGCATATTGCACTTAGTTAATATTTGGGCTACTATAGCAAGCCCAAATATTAACCTATGGATCCGATTTGAACAAACTTGAATCTGAGCCCCCTAGAGACGTTGTATACCAAATATGAAATCATTCTGACTAGTGGATTTGAAGAAGAAGATTTTTGAAGAAATTCCCTCATATTGTACCAAGTTAAATTTCAGGTTCCCAAATGGAGCCCAAATATTAAACCAGGCACTCGACTTGAACAAACTGGAATCTGACCCCCCAAGAGATGTTGTATACCAAATATGAAAGCATTCCGACTGGTTGATCTGAAAAAGAAGATTTTTAAAGAAATTTCCTCATATCATACTAAGTAAAAAATTTGGGCTACCATAGCGAGCCCAAATATATACCGAGGTATCTGATTTGAACAAACTTGAATCTGACCCCCCCTCTAGAGATGTGGCATACCAAATAAGAAAGCATTCTGACTGGTGGATCTGAAGAAGAAGATTTTTTAAAATTATCTCCCATATTGAACAAAGTTAAAATTTGGGCTTCCATAGGAAGCCCAAATATTAATCTAGGGATTTGGTTTGAACAATCTTGAATCTGACCCTCATAACAATAATGTATATCAAACATTAAAAGATTCTGACTGGTGGTTCTGAAGAAGAAGATTTTTAAAGAATATTCCCCATATTACCCTATGTAAAAAATTTGGCTCCTGAATTGAGCCCAAATATGAACCAATGGGCTTTATTTTAACAAACATGTATCTGACCCCCTTATGAATGTTGTATACCGAATATCAAAAGATTCTGATGATTGGTTCTGGAGAAAAGATTTTTTAAAATTTTAGCAAGTATGCTGACTCAGCATTTTTTTGATGCCCATTACAGAACACCCTAACATTACCAATGGCAATTCTCTGTTCCGAGTGGTTTGGGAAATATGGACGTTTGAAAATATTTCTATTTTTGGCTCCCAGGGTTCCCATGGGGATGCAGGAATTTTTTTTTTTTTTTTTCATGGGTCAAGTACTTATGACCCAATAATACCACACACCAAATTTGGTTTAAACCTGACCATCAGTTCAGAAAATAGAAATTTTGGGTGAGGCCAAAAATCTTAACCCACCCATTACAAAGCCAAATATTTCTTCACGAACTTCGTTTGAACAAACTTGATTCTACATCTCAAAAGGATGCTCCATAGCAAATATCAAGTCATTGCACACACTGGTTCATGAGAAGATTTTAAAAATATTTTAGAGCTTTTTCCCCCACTCCCTCCCTATGGGGCTGGGCATTTTGAGTTGAAACAAAAATGCAATGCCCCTTTGGGACCATCACTCACACAAAATTTCACTTGAATTGGCCCAGTGGTTTTCGAGAAGACCAAAACATGGTGTTGACGGACGATGGACGACGAAGGAGAGCGATGAGATTAGCTCAGCTTGACTTTGTCAAGATGAGCTAAAAATACCCTGGATTCTAAGAATAAAAATTAATATAGTAATCCAACTGTTAATATTATAAATGAGAGTAGAAGGTATCAAAATGATCTGGAACAAACTGAAACTCACATTTTAACCTGAAAATTTTGGAAAATGATATTGTATCTCAAAATAGTACACAGAGCTGAGGATTAACTTGGGACATTTTATTTCCATAAATCTACATGAAAATGGGCTTGAAGAATGGAATAAAATTTCAGCATTTTGGTAATAATCAAGTAATTCACTGATCTCTCTGATCCCTGTAATATATAAGTGAGGCCCTATCTTCCCTATTCTTTCGAAAATCCTCCCACTTATGATGAAAATAAGAGGTAAAACCGATTGGTTCCAAAAACAAAGAAAATTGAAGATATGAACATTTATTTTGTCATCCTTTTTGTACAAAGCACAAAGCAATAAATTATTCATCATCTCCCTCATCATCTTCATCCTCATTGTTGATCTGGAAGTAGCGCAATTCATACATGTCCTTCTTGTTCGCTACAACTCTTAACCAATCTCTCAAATTGTTCTTCTTAAGGTACTTTTTGGTTAAATACTTGAGATATCTGAAATGAAAGATCATTGGAGATAGTGTGTGTGACAATATTATTGATCCAATATGGGATACGTCACATTGTTTGTTCCAACAATATGCTTGGTTACAAGTTTCATATTACCTAATTTTATAATTTGATAATTGGGTATGTTGATTTTGAGGAATTAAAACTGAACTCTACCCTCAGTGAATATATTACTCATCTCCTACCCTCCTTTTCCCTATGAACATAGGGTTAATGTGCACTGCCCACTAAAAGTATCAATAATTCAACATCGGAATCGGTATCAAAAATGGATCCAAATTCCTCCACTTATTTTTTTCTGGATGTAAGTGGAGGAATTTGAATCAGTTTTGGAGAACTTTGTTAATTCAACAGACCCAACTTGCACTGTAACCTCAATTGCATAACAATGGTTAGCACTGCACAAATCTATTGTGGCGCCTTCCATGGATATTGGTCCATCAACAGCAATGCAAAACTTAACAAAAAATACTCTGAAGATATAATTAAGTCTTGGCTGCTTTAAAAGCAGCTAAATCTTCAACAGAGACAACTGCCCTGTTAAGGTGCTATCTTATCATGAGGATGTTGTCAAGGACACTCAGAATCTACAAGAAATTACCATTTTTTGAGAAGCAAAGTTGATTCTCATGGTTTCCTTACAAAAATCGAATCTGATTCTTGCTCAAAATCTAAGCCCTGCATGTCACAGTCTTGTTCATTAACTGGTTGAAGGCTAGAAGCCACTTTAGTGGCTTTAGACTGTATGCATTATCTTGATGTTTGCTTGGCAGAATAATTTTTTTTTATATAAATCTGTTTGGTTGCAATTTATTGGAGAGTGCCAATTGGCACTCTCCAATATATTGTAACAAAAGTTATTTATTAACAAAATCTTGCTAAACTAAGACTACGTTTGTGGGTAGCACGGCATCATTGAAAAAAATACCCATGTTTCAATTCACTTTTAACAAGAGCACCGCCTAGCAGGGCAACATACGCCTGTCAAAATTGGAACATGCATAAGTTTCTCTGGGGTAAAGTTTGAAATTTTTGTTGACTCGACTATGTCTGACCCCCCTCCAATCATTGCCCATTCCCCTGCCCTGCCCTGCTCTGGGGTAAAGGGTTTCAAATTGTATGCTTGTGTGCACACATTTCATACTGTTTTTGTGAAATTTTAGTATGCAGAATGGAAATGCAAACAATTTTTAGGTGTAGAAGATTCTCCTCGCCGTTAATAATGGTAGCGTCCATTCATTGACAGATTAACTTCATTGATACCGATTGACGATAGGTGGCGCCAAGGAAAAGGACATTTTGAGGATCATGACAGCTATAAACGGCAAGGATTCTCGTCGCTTAAAAAATAAAACCGAGTTATTTGCTCCTGTCACATGCACAACAAGTGATGATCAACATGGGTGCAACGTTTAAACAATAAAGCAAGTAAAATGTTGAAGGAGTAGACGACACAATTGTGTAATGTTTCAAGTACTAAAAGTGGGCATAACTCTGGAAATACAAAACAGAGTTACCTGCTCTTGTCACAACGGCAATTGGTGATCAACAAGTGTGCAAAGTTTGAACAATATAGCATGTAAAATGTTGAAGGAGTATGCGACACAATACTGCAATGTTTTAAGTACTAAAAGGGAGGATAACTCTGGAAACACAAAATGGAGTTACCTGCACTTGTCACATGCACAACGGTAATTGGTGATCAACATGTGTGCAAAGTTTGAACAATATAGCATGTAAAATGTTGAAGGAGTAGGTGACACACTACTATAATGTTTTAAGTACTAAAAGGGGCATAACTCTGGAAATACTAAATGGAGTTACCTGCTCTTGTCAGATGCACAACGGCATTTACTGATCAACATGTTTGTAAAGTTTGAATACTATAGCATGTAAACCTTTGGAAGAGTAGGCGACACAGAAATTGTTTACGGACAGACAGACAGACGACAATGCCATAACATAATATGTCCGTCAAAAAATGATGAGCGTATAAAAAATGAAAAAAATTATTAATTTATTAAGCACTCAAGCAGAAAAATAAACAAGAATGAGCATTTTCATCTGAACAGAACATGCAACATAGAAACTGGAAGTCATGAAATTTGCTGTGTATTTTAATACATTATTGTTGAGTAAACATTAAAACACATTTTTGTACCACTAACAAACATACCTTTTAGAGAATGGAACATCCGATGAGAGCACAACTGTAGACTTCAATCTCTCTAAATTCACATTATTTCCAAAGTTGTTGGTTTTACCATTTACTTTGATTTTCTCGTGTAGGAATTTCTCCTAAAGCCATAAATAAATAAAGGATTAGGGAAGGTAACCCTAATCCAGATTAGGGAAGATAACCCTAATCAATACTATAATTAGTAGTCAATCAAAATCCATATTAGCTGCATAATAAAATAATAATAATACACACTCAACCCTTTTTAACAAGGACTATGCAAAGTGTGGACACTGCCCCCACCCATAGGCATAGTAGCCTTAAAGGTATTGTGGGACAGAAAAATTTTTGAACTCGAAAGTGAAAAAGGGGCCACAACTCTGGGAAATTTTTTGGGGACAGAACCAGTTCCTTGTGCATATCCATTCCCCCTTGCAGGTCCAGCCCCTGTAATTAGTCCTCGGCAACTGCCGAGGACAATTTGAGTGACGTCAGTAATGACGATTAACAAGAGGCCCCAGGGGGCCTGAGGGCACTCACCTGACATAGTAGCCTAAATATCAACCCAGAGAATTGATTTTAACAAGTTGCATCTGCTCCTCCTTAGAAAAGCTTATACCAAATATCCAAAGATTCTGACCAGTGGATCTAAAAAAAATGATTTTTAAACAATATTCCTCATATTGAACTAAGTTATAATTCGGGCTCCCACAGGGAGCCCATATATGAACCCAGGGACTTGGCTTTAACAAACTTGAATCTCACCCCCCTAAGGCAGGGTTTCCGCTATACCGGCAGCGGGTCCGTCGACCGGACCCATTCCCCCCACCGATCATACTATGATCAGTCAGAAAAGCTGGTGGTTAAAATGTCGAGTACAATACTGTATCGTAACGACACTCGGGATCCTTTGTTTCCACGTAATATAGGCACAATTATGTTGTATACTATGCCTACTATTACTGGCGACAACCTGATACCTTATAACCCCCAGACGAGAGGGGGAAACAAAGTTCAAATCCTAAACGTCGCCTATAAAATTTCGGACTCAAATTGTTGTGTTTGGTTCGAAATCACTGGCTTTTATTTTGAGCGACAAATGATGTACTCGTTTTGGAAGCTGTCACTTGTTTCAAAAGAGTGTGCAGGCTGCTGTCAGGAGTTGTCTGAAACATGCCCACAACATATAGTTTTCACAGTGGTTGAATATCATCAGAAAGATACTGATCGAACACTGCCACTTTCGAGCGGTGCACAACTCATTGTGAAAGAACACTGCCACTTTCGAGCGCGCACAACTTATTGTGAAAAATGGGTGTTCAGAAATTATGAGAAAGTGGTAATTAAAAATAAAAAAAAATTACAACTCTAGTATTTGAGAATTATATAACAATATAACCAGGGATATGATTTATGACTTATTGGTTCAATAAAACATGCTCATTTATCATTTCATCAAGCCCTGCAACATGTGAAGTTATGACATTCAGTGTAAAATCAATTTTTCGAATGGTGCCAAGGGAGGCAACTATTTTGTTATTCATATTTCGCTGTGTAACTTTTATCTGGTCTTCATATTATGATTCTTTTGAGTTTGTGTGAAGCTATATTTTGTTTTATTCGTAAATTTTTTTTAAAATGTACATATTTAAAAAAAACCTCTATTTTTAAACAGACAATGTTTGTCTGTTTTCAAGGGGGTGGTTTGCAGTGCTGATTGACATACTTAACGTCCATTTCTGGCTTCGACTTTCGAGAGTAGCCTGTACAAAAAAAAATAAAAACAACACCGCATGGTTTTCTGTTTGTTTTATTCATTAAATTGAGGATTAAAACCCGAAATCTGAAAATGAAACGTATGTACAAGATAATTATGAGAATTTTTAAAGCAAATTCTATAAAATTGGTAGGCGGTTTCCAAAGAAACGTAACATACCCAGTGGATATTTACTTGCCTTATATCACCAATTTCAGACGCATCCCAACGCGTCTTACAAGCACTATTACTCGTCCCGAAGCCCCCCCTCCCCTCCTCCCCCACACACACACTTTGCAATTTATCCACAACAAGCACCCCCCTGGGCTTCTACACGAGTCAGTACGGTAATTGCATGTGCATGACGTCACACTCCGCATCATGGTTCTTTTCGAATATTACTGCGAGCGGTTGTAAACAAAGCTCAGTCACTGTTAGGATTCGTGGATTTTGTGTTGTTTTGGGTTTGTATTTTTATGAAACCTCCGACCAGATGTAGTATTGTGTGTCCCGTGGTAATTTGGAGAATTGTAGGAGGAAAAAATACATATTTTCCACATCAATTATTCAGCATTTTAGCGACCAGAATGTCCCGAGGCCACCAGAAAGCACCTAAAAATCAAAAATCAAAAGACCCCCCTCTATACGCACGCCTGCGGCATGTGAGTTTCACTTTCTTTAAAATACCGGACCCACAAATTTTCCCCTAGCGGAAACCCTGCCTATGGATGCTGCATACCAAATATCAAAACATTCCGACTGCTGGATCTGAAGAAGAAGATTTTTAAAGAAAATTCCTCATTTTGAACTAAGTTATCATTCAGGCTCCCACAGTGACCCCAATTTGGACCTAGGGACATGGCTTGAACAAACTTGAATCTCACCCCCAAGGATACTGCATACCAAATATCAAAACATTCCAACTGCTAGATCTGAAGAAGATTTTTAAAGAAAATTCCTCATTTTGAACTACTAAGTTATAATTCGGGCTACCACAGTGAGCCCAAATATGAACCCAGGGACAAATATGAAATATGAACCCAGGGACTTGGCTTGAACAAACTTGAATCCCACCCCCCCTAACCATGGTGCATACCCAATATCAAAAGATTCTGCATGCTGGATCTTGAGAAGAAGATTTTCAAAGAAATTTGCCTGAAATGCACTAAGTTCAAATTTGGGCTCCAATACTGAGCCCAAATATAAACCCAGGGGGCCGATTTGAACAAACTTGAATCAGATCCACCTCACAATGTTGCATACCAAATATCAAAAGATTCTGTCTGCTGGATCTGGAGAAGAAGATTTTTTTAAAGAAATTTGCCTGAAATGCACTAAGTTCGAATTCGGGTTTCTATAGTGAGCCCAAATATGAATCCAGGGGGCCGATTTGAACAAACTTGAATCAGATCCACCCCACAATGTTGCATACCAAATATCAAAAGATTCTGAAGAAGATTTTTTAAGAAATTTGCCTGAAATGCACTAAGTTTGAAATCGGACTCCTATACTGAGCCCAAATATGAACCCAGGGGGCCGATTTGAACAAACTTGAATCAGATCCACCCTACAATGTTGCATACCAAATAGCAAAAGATTCTGCCTGCTGGATCTGGAGAAGATTTTTTAATCTTTTTCCCATTGCCTACAGTGTTAAAAAGAGCTGACTCAGGACTTTTTCAAAGTCCTGAAAAAAGTACCTTATGATCAAACCGATAAGGAATTCTATTCTACTGGATAAAAGTAAGCTTTATACAAAATAAGAATTTTTTCTGTGCCATGTAGTTTTGGAGATATGGCAGTTTTAAGGTTTTTCCTATTTTTAGCTCCTGAGGTTCCCACGGGGCTATGAGAAAATTTTTTTTTTGCATTAATCAACTACTTATGACCCATTACCATCTCATATCAAATTTGGTTCATATCGACCTCACGGTTCTGAAAATAGAACTTTTAGGCGTGGCCAAAATTTTTGCCTCTCCCATAACGAAGGCAAATAATGCCCGACAAACTTCTCTTGAACAAACTTGATTCTAAACCTCAAAAGGACTCTGTATACCACATACCAAGTCTCTGCTACTGGTGGTTCATTAGAAGATTTTCAAAAAATTTGGCCATTTTTTCCCCGCCCCTCTGCTCAATATGAGCCGAAACCTAATTTGCATAAAAATCAAAATGCCCCTATATAACCACTACTTACAAGAAATTTAATTAAAATGTGGCCAGTGGTTTAGGAGAAAGAGGCTCAAACACCACCTTCATGCAGGACGGACGGACGACGGACGAAGAGTGATCAGAAAAGCTCACCCTGACTTTCAGTCAGGTGAGCTAAAAACAGAGTACAGCAATAGAACAGTAGTAGGCCAAGCAAATTTCTCGTCGTTCTTGAACATGTTATGTGGATATACTGCAGCGCATGTGGCACAATATTATACACCTTTGAGATATCTCTTTAAAATGTGAGTTTATTACCCGGAAAAAACATACATCTCCAAGATGCACTCGGTCGTACGTCTGAGAACGCATACAGACACACAGTGCTTCCCCAGTAGTTATTTACATGAAATAATCACTTTGTAAAAATTGCGGTTTTTGCCGAGGATACTCATTTATTGTAGGCAAAGTTTTTGCCAAGGGAATTTTTTCTAATTACAGGGGCCGCAGGTCTATAACGTTTGTATGGACAGACAGGTGGAGATCTCCACTAGATACTCCTGAATCCTCCTTCTGAGGTCGGGGGGGGGGGGGGGGGGGGGGATAACAAGACTTCCAAAAATGTTACAAATATGGATGCACTCCAAAAACAATAGTTAACTTCTCAATGTGATAACCAATGACATTTAAGTAATTCCAAGTTTTGATTTTATGACCCATTTTCCATTGCATTTTTTATCTCAGAAAATATGTTCTAAACATTTAATCCCTTATATCTTGTAAAGTTTAATGGTTTAATCAAATATATATTTAGTAAAATAGAGGGAATTTGGCAAATATTTTTTAACTGAATAATTCCTTTAATGGCATATTTATCACTGTCAGTGTTGGTATGTAAAAACAAGGTTTCTCTGTACCTGTTTTCACAATCCAAAAAGTTGTTTTGCCTGATATTAATATTTATTGTATCGCGTTACACAGTGAACAACGATACATATTGAATTGCGATCAATGTATCGCGATCCAAGCGTATCATGATTAATCATTGCAGCCCTATTTGTTGTGAAGAAATTGCCAGTTCATCAACTCATATCTTCATACTAGAATGAGGAAAAAGATTGTAATGTGTAGAATTTTTTTTACTGCAGAATATTTTGCTATTTTCCAGAACATTTAACCCTTTACCCAATGCAGACGATATCAAAATTTATTATTTCAAATATAATTTTTTTAAATTTTTCAACGAGCTCGTTCCAACAAGGGGTCACATATGGTTTTGTTGAAATTTTTTGAAAAATATTTTTTCATCTACTGAATTTGCATATTATGCGGGCGGATGCAGGCGATTTGTTGGGTAAAGGGTTAAGCCCATAGTGATTGGCCTCAAAGAATAAGTACTGAATTTGGTAATTTTTCCAGATCAATTCTTTTAAGTTAGCAGGTCACAATTAGTCATTTCTCCAAATGCTCCAAATGACTTTTAAAGAGGCCTTTAAATTTCCCCCAAATTGACTGTGGTGATGTCCCCAAATTACAAAAATCTTACCATATTAGAAGGCAAAATGGATAGTTTGGTTGGTCCTTTTATGAAAAAGTTCTCCAATAGAGCTGAGCCACAAATGACAAGAGTCTGTGCTGTCCCCCAAATAGGACCAATCTAAATTTGTGTCTTGAAATAACAAACTGTCAAAAGTTTGTAGAAACGCAATACTAGAAGATACTCACAAAATTGGCAACATCCATAATGCCATCTTCAGCTGGATGTGTGCAGTCCAGTGTGTAGCGAAGTGTAGTCTTTTTCTTTTTTCCCTTGCCTTGGGTTTTACCAGTACGTTTTACTACCTGTAAAGATGAAAAAAATCCCGCTCAGGATCACCGATCCAATGTCGAGTTGTGACAACAGTTTCTCGCACCAAGGCCTACACACCTATGAAGTTTCATGTCTCTAGGTTGAACCACTATCAAGTTCTCATCTGGAAACCAATTGTTGCGATATACTATGTTCAAGGTCACTGTGACCTTGACCTTTGACCTGGTGAGTCCAACATCAATAGGGTTCTTCCTCGCACCAAGGCCAACACGCCTGTAAAGTTTCATGACTCTAGGTTGAACCACTATCAAGTTATCATCCAGAAACCAATTGTTGCGATATACTATGTTCAAGGTCACTGTGACCTTGACCTTTGACCTGGTGAGTCCAAGATCAATAGGGTTCTTCCTCGCACCAAGGCCAACACACCTATGAAGTTTCATGACTCTAGGTTGAACCACTATCAAGTTATCATCCGGAAACCAATTGTTGCGATATACTATGTTAAAGGTCACTGTGACCTTGACCTTTGATCTGGTGAGTCCAAGATCAATAGAGTTCTTCCTCGCACCAAGGCCAACCCACCTATGAAGTTTCATGAATGTAGGTTGAACTACTATCAAGTTATCATCCGGAAAGGAATTGTTGCGATTTACTATGTTCAAGGTCATGTTGACCTTGACCTTTGACGTAGCGAGTCCAAAATCAATAG
The DNA here is from genome assembly GCA_031216915.1 of Pictodentalium vernedei. Lineage (NCBI taxonomy): Eukaryota > Metazoa > Mollusca > Scaphopoda > Dentaliida > Dentaliidae > Pictodentalium > Pictodentalium vernedei. Next base: position 149,892,008 of record CM062290.1, on the reverse strand, counting down.
GGTTCTTCCCCTCACCAAGGCCAATCTACCTATGAAGTTTCATGAATGTGAGTTGAACCATTATCAAGTTATCATCCGGAAACCAATTGTTTAAGATTTACTACGTTCAAGGTCACTGTGACCTTGACCTTCGACGTAGCATGTCCAAAATCAATAGGGTTCTTCCTCCCACCAAGACCAACCTACGTACGTATGAAGTTTAATGAATATGAGTTGAACCACTATCAAGTTATCATCCGGAAACCAATTGTTTACGCCCGCCCGCCCGCCCACCTGCCTGCCTGCCCGCCATTCACCAAACTATAAGTCAAGTTTGACTTCGTCACAACTCGACTAAAAAGAGTACATGTAGAGTGAAGTACATTACAATTCACTCAAGAGTGGAATACAACTAAAACTTTAATGAGGCGAGTTTTCACCAGAGTTGGGTGGAAATGTTAAAAACTGTCGGTTATAACTAGTAATAAATTTAATGCTGTCAATGGAATCATTGGGCAGAAACACGAAAACCCTAGAAAAAAACCCACTATATCAGAGCTGGGTGGTACTGAAATTTTAAGTTCAGTTTTCGTATCAGTATTTTTAGAGTGAGTTGCCTCATAATCCGACGGATTGAGTGTCAACAACATACATGTACGAACACAAATTCCATTCTTGAATGCTATTTTTGGTATACTGCCCAAAAGTAGGTCACTGTTGTTCACCTCAAACATTTGTCAAAATGTTGGAAGTAACACAGGCACTTGCCACTGGTCAATTGATGTAACAAAAATGCTGAGAGGAAATACATCATGGGAAAGCACGTCTTTTGCCAATTTCCAATGTGGGGATCACTTTCAGTGATTAATGCACCAGATATATGCAAAACTTTTGAAAAGGGCAACTTTATGACAATGTTTTGCTGCTGTTACTTCCCTGACCCGATGCCGTTAACTGCCATAAGGTGAAAAACATCATTCCGGGATGTGAGAAACATCAGGCATAAAACTTTGCTTCTTTTTTTAATGAAAACTCTCATGGTTGGCCAGATGCTAGGTCTGTGGTCTGTCTGGTGTGCCCATATTAAAGGAATCTAAAGGCCTGTTTTGATTATATTATAATTTCCACCAATAATTACTAAAATACATGTAATGAAAAAATTTAGAGTAATATACTGGGTTGCAAGAAAATGAAATACCAGTGCTAGCGATGGGTGGTATTAAATACCTTGGTATTCAGAAAATGATTCTGTGGTATACCATTATTTAATTTTATTGGTGTTTAAGGTCACATACGTCTGCACAATGGCTAAACATGACCACAACATGGAGATAAAGTCAAGCACAGTCAAACGTTTATATCCATACTGCCCATTTTAGAAGACTTCCACCCCAAGTATTGGTGACTGGGTCCTACTTTACCAGTAAAATAGAGCTTGTTTACCAGAGTAAATAAAAAAGCAGTTTCACTTCCCATGGGTTCCTATTGGGAGATATACCATTATACTGTTTTTCTTTTTACAGCAATGTGATTTATTTATTGGTGTTTAAGGTCACATACTTATGCATAATGGCTAATCATGACCATGACAGTTTAATGGGTGGAGGAAGCCTGAGTACCCGGAGAGAACCACTGAGCCACGACGAGCAGCTGCCAGCTCCCCAACTTCATAACTCCACACTGCAGCAGAGGCAGGGTTAGATTGGTTGAAGACATGCATACCATCGACGTGCAGTACACCTTAGAACACAAAGTCATCGTGCCCCCATGTGTACAATCGGGGTTAAGTGCCTTGCCCAAGAACACAATGTGGGAGTCCAAATCGATCGCTTAGATGGTCACCCATCCGAGGACTAACCAGACTCGATGTTGCTTAACTTCGGTGATCAAACGAGAACCAGTAACCGCAACGCCTCCAAATTAAGAGCTTTTAATACTTTTAATTATGTAAGTATAACCACAATGGATTTTCCAATTCCAGAACAGGTACAAAGTTTTTGTCATGGTTTCAGTATTCAAAGGGGCAGTCTCTCAAGACAGGTCCATTATGGCATAAAAATACAAGCTGGTACCAGGTCACAGTGGTCTCTCAAGACAGGTGGTCTCCCATAGCGGGTCCATTATGGAGTAAAACCAATCGGTGCCTGGCAGATGTGGTCTCTCAAGACAGGTGGTCTCTCAAGACAGGTTTTACTGTAAAGGATAAAACATAGTTTGGATTAAACTCTGCCCAAGGGCAAATGTAAGGAAGTAACCTCTGCACAACTGCGATCAAGTTTGATAACCTCCTCTGCACGAATGCGATCGAGAATCCGATTCCGCATCGATGAAAAAGTCTATTCGTATGGGCGCCATTACCAGGTTATTGTCTTTACTGTGTTTTATATTTAGATAAAAACATGGACGATATAAACATTCATTAATACCTTGCGAGTATTCAAATATTGATAATTAAGGGGCAAAATAAGTAATCGAATTTTGTTTATTTTGAAAATTCTCACCTCTGATATTCCTTCGATTCAAATTAAATATACACAAAATGTACATCAAAATGAAGATTGAGATATATAGAAACACGAAACATGTGTAATCAACTCCTAGAGTCGACCGTTAGCACCACTGGTTCCTGGAAGTCTGCTACAGTATTCGTACCAGAACTGTTAATTTAATAATGCTTTTGTTTACATATGAATTTACTTTCAATTTCCGGTCGACGTCATGTAACGGAAAAAGCATTTATATACAACGCCGTCGAAATTCAAATAATGAGAAAGATCAATTTAATACAGTATACTGTTATTAGATCGAGACTGCACAGTTGCCATATTCAATGCAAGGTATCATGATACCCGTTGAAATTTCTTAGAATTACAATTTTGTTTTTCGATGGAAATTTGTCGTATCGAGTGATTTGCAAGTCTGTCAAGCATGGAAACCATCTTCAATAAAAAATGCAGACAATGTTGTGACTGTTGTCATTTTCCAAAATGCAGTACATTCGCTGCACTCAAAAGTGTTTTCAATGCCGAGCTTTGTTATTGAATATCTGAGCACATTCGGCAATGAGTTCTTGCGAAATATTATTTTGTTATTAGTTCTGGTACGAATATGATAGCAGACTTCCAGGAACCAGTGGTGCCTGCTGTCAACTCCATAACTTAATTACATGTATTTCGTGTTCTATACATCCCAACCTTCATTTTGATGTATAATTTTTTTGTGTATATTTAATCTGAATTTAAGGAATATCAGATGTGAGAATTTCAAAATAAACAAAATTCCATTACTTATAGCCCCTTAAAAGGATAAAACATAGTTTGGATAAATAAACTTTCCCCAAATGTAAGGAAACATGTGTACAAATGCAGCCGGTAATAAGGACAAAAGCTTGAGATATATTCCTAATTTCGTGTTTTGAGTTCCCAATAAAACTTATTATTACCACTTTAGCGGATGTTCCTTAAGCCATTATCGCTAATTTCCTGGGCATTAATACGCGATAAATGCTCAGGTCATCACGTGACGCGCTGGGCCACTAATGGGTTTTCCTTCCCATTAGCACCCGCGGCCCGACATGCCACATGACCGAATTCCCTCCCATTCCCAATCTTCTGTTTCTGCTTTGTAAGTTCGGATGCTGTGCGAGGTAAACCAATCTCACAGCAGTCACTTGAGGTGATTACACCAAATATAACCTATTCACTGAAACATAAGGGGCCAAATAGTGATATAATGTGAGTATATTTATGTATCATTCTGTTTTTGAAGCTGCCAAACTCTGATCCTGGATTTTTAACATCGGTTATTTCGTTCTTGTTTTCAAAAAACTTTCAAAAATAAACTCCGACAACTCATGAATATTCAATTACTTTGGCTTGTTTTGATCACATGGTATTGTTTGCAAACAGACGACACGTGTTCATTGTTATTTTGAGGTTACTTGAATGTCCTCCCCTATTAGTGGTAATAATAGAAATAACATGATTTTTGTCGGGCATTATGGTTTATTAACGGCCCAACGGAAATGATTAACAGCCCTTGGGCTATTAGTGGCCCTTGGCTTTGTCTCGGGCCGCTAATAGACCCTTGGGCTGTCAAGGGGTCGTCCAACGTAACTTTGGGAATTTTTTTGTAAATTTTCACAATGCCCTCAATACGAATTAAAGCTGTGAATAACAACATATTATATATATACCAAAATAATGACAAACGTACACAGAACCCGAATTTACCCACTTTTGGAAATTTAAAAAAAATTTTTTTGCTTTTGATGACAAAGAAATTGTCAGCTGCATAAGTCACCGTCAGGGTTAACAAGGAAAAGATCGGTAATTCAAATGTCTGAGTTGTGAATAAAAGACTCCACACTCGGAGAAAGCATATTTATCATTTCATCACCAACGTGGTGAGAATGCTCAGGGGAAAATGGATGACCACAAACGCTTCATTCTGTTTGTCCGACAAGTTGTTGTGATCACATGGGTTTTTGGGTGTAGTTGTGAAATGATTTCATTTCCCACAATCTGAAATCTTCAAACATTTCATTGCTGTTTTTGAATCAGGCAGGCGATGTAATGTACAACTCACGATACATTCATAGGAAAATATTCAACTGACAATGTGATAAATGCGAGAAACAGTCCATAGTAGTACTGTTGAATTCCAAAACTGTAAATGTGACGCAAGTGTCAGCAAGGGATTAATACGCCACCAATTCGAACTACTATCATTAGGTTGGTGATGATGATCAGAACATAAAAGTGGAAAATTATATTTGAAAACAACAATATATTCACATCAACATACATTACAGTCGTCACAATTGTATATTTACGAAAAAATAATTTTACTCTCGCCGAACTATATTAGTGATGTAAAGAAGGTTTGATGAAGTCTGCTACGAAAACAGAAGACCAATGTCAAGGAGAATTATCAGAAAGGTTTTTCCTGTTCACCAAATATTGAAAACAGAGAGACAGAAATAGTCTATTAGAGAAAGGCGGACAAAAATTCACACGAATTACCGAAATGAGACCACAACGTGTCATAAGTGTTTAGATAAATGAATTTAATAACCAACACAATCCCGACATTGTTCAGGACGGTAACCCTCCGCTTATAAAATTATTATTGGTAAGCAGATCCGTTATTAAAGTTCTTAAATCTCATGAGAAAACAAGTCAAGCCTCCCCAAACAGCAACTGCGGAAGGCCGATAGTTCCAAAACAAATGAAGCATACCAAATCATGTACACAAATGAATTGGAAGCCAGGATGTCTAATTGTGGCCGATTGGTGAAAGTATTCATCATGCAGGGAAGGTCATTTTTTGTTGTTTTGGCCACACTTGAACATTCAAATGACACTCTTGGCAGCTGTCACTGTTCATGCAACCCCAGAAATGGACACATACAACACTAAATGAGGAAGTTTGACAGTTCACCCTTCTTTGGTGTATCAATCACATCGTATGTTACCAATTTGATACAGATCTCATGCAAAATGGCACAGGATTGTGGGGGGTATGGTCACAGCAGACTTACAAAAGCCACATTGGACATTCTTCATTTTTCATTGATGCACTCTCTCATGACTCCATACTTATTCTTCTGAACTGTGTGGATTTGATCCTTGGTGAACTTCATAAAAGGTAAACAAACACAAGAAAAATGGCAGCCCTTTTAAATTGTAGGCATCCTAAATTACAATTTGTCTTGTGGTCTGTTCCTTGCAAGAATGATAAAAAGATTTCTCCGAGCCTGTACTAGAAGGATTGCAGAATTTAACTATTCAACAAATTTAAGGGTCGGTTACTTATACCATAGCAGACTTTCAGGCGGTGCTATCTACCACATGGCAGCAGTTCCATGGCAGATTTCAGTTTCCACTTGTTCTATGTTTCATTCCAAGCATTTTGGTAAAAAATTTATTGGGGTTATTCATTTTGGGTCTTTTTTAGACTTGGAAGAAAATTACATGAAATTTGACCAAAGTTAGGTTGGACGTCCCCTTAAGGTGATTCTAAAGTCATGGCTGCCAACATGGAAGCCAGAAATATAGAAAAATGTGAACATTTCATTGAACAATAACTTGGCAGCGTAACAGTTTTGCCCTTGGATACCATGGCTGGCGGGAATGGTCATGTCACATAGAACGTGATGGGACCCGCAAAATATGCATTTAACAAATTTACGAGTCATTTGGAGACATTAGAAAATGTGTACTGTCAAAGAGTCGGAAATGGCGTGGTCAGGTTTTCAAAAAATAGCGAGACGCCTCAGCTGCCAATGAACAACCAACGTGAGCTATCAGTATTGTACTGCAGCAGTTGAGTCTTAATTTTGAATAAAACACATCGACGATAGGACTAAGCACTAACCTGGTTCGTTTCAGTCTCAAAAGTGTCCGCCTTGTTTACGGTGGGAAATTCAAAACACTGAAGGTTGTGGGCAACATTGCGACTAAAGATCTCGCCATATGTCCCGGAAATTCTCATGACAATGACACTGCTGAAATTCTGATTGTCGATATATCTCAAGGGAAGAAAACTAATAGAGGCAAACTGCATTGATTGTCTGTTCTATGTAAATATTCTTCCCTCACCAACTGAAGCAACCAATTTGTCTACATGGGTCGACCTTGCCATTAGTTTGTATTCATACGCCAAAATTACCAATAGAGAACAAAAATTGCAGTTATCTTCAATTAACAAAACTGTGACATATAGTGGAATTAAAAACCCATGTTATATTCTTTCGTTGTTGAAATATTCGTAAACTGGTTGCTTTTTCACTTAATTTGGGGAACTATTGTTCGTCATGTAATACTGATGGTACAACTTTATTGGTCTGTCATTCGGCCCGTTTCGGTGAGTTATAATGCTCCCAATTTTGCGATCTGGTGTGATTTACATTGCGAATCATTGTAAACGATGTATTTCATTATATTTGTTTGCAATCCACAAAGATCATCGATAATTTCGAATAATCTGTGGGCTATTAGACTCATGTCTGCCAGAATTTGTTGATCGAAATTGTTGTCACCGGAAAGTCACATGCGTTGCTAAGTCACTTGTTCAAAGTGCGAAAAATAATATTTTTTCTTTCTATCCACCCCACTAGACCTCCTAATCACAAAATGATGCAAATTAAAATATGACAGAAGTGTGAACATGCAATTTTTGTCTAGGAAATTATTTTATCAGTTGTTGCATATAAATTCTCTAAGAAAGTGAAGTATGGCAACACACACAAGGCACAATCGAGGTTCAAATTTTTGAGTGCTTTGCCTTATCGAAATATTGGCTAATAAATCTGCATTTTCACAAAAAATCTCTGCACCATGTTACAAATAGGGCTCTAAATAATCAAAAATCTGAAAAACAGAATTAAAAAACAGTAATCAGATAACCAAAATACTACGAAGATTATATACGAATTCATTGTCAATGGCCCGGTCACTCTGAATAGAACAAGAGTCTAAGAGATTCACACACACACAAAAAATAAATTTACGTAATCTTCACAAGACATTATCCATAAATCATGCAAAGTATGTCTATCCATCTGTCCGTTGGTTTACTTTTTGCATTACACTCTTACTTGCCTCATAATATTGATGGCTGAAAAGTTAAAAAATTTATAGTAATTTATATATTTTTTATACTTACCAATGACCCAGACTTAGCTGGTGCTAATTCTAAAAAAATCCAGGGCCAAACACAAATTTTGCCCCCCAATCCCCCAAATTTGCATCTAAAACCAAAAGAAATCATGTCCTAAAGGACCTCCATACCCCGCCCCCACTGCGCATGCGCAGTGTCAAGGACGTTCCGAAATTGGCGCCAATTATCATTCTTACTGGCAGTGCCTGGTCAGCGCTATGTACTCAGCGGGGAGGCAAGAGTTCCCAACTCCTGGGAGGGCCATCCCCATCTTGAGTCATTGGTAAGTACAAAAAATATATAAATTACTATAAATTTTTTAACATTTTTATACTGTACCAATGACCCAGACTTAGCTGAATAGTAAAAAGGGTGGAGGGCCTAGGACATAGAGGAAAATCCAATAAGCTCAACTATATAATATAGAGGCAACCCCTCAAGGAGAAAAAGAGTATTAGGCTTTACATGTATCTTTCTTATTTTATGTTAAATTAGAAAGATACAATACCCTTCATAATTGAGCACAATAACATTCATGCTCTCTATTAACATCCAGTATAACCCTTTATACTAATTATTTTTAAAGTAAGCCAATAAATAAAGTTAGTCCAGAGAATTGAGACTCTTTATATTCTTTAAAAGTGTCCGAGGATTGTATATTAACGCCCGTTTGACACTTGACATATACAAATGCTTCACACCGAGCTACACTTTAAAAATATGACATGAATGAATTTTAACATTAATATTACACTTTAAAACCATCCCGGAAACGACTCAGAAATACTGACTTCAGAGGAGGCATTCCCTTGCTTTTCACTATAAAGCAGGTGACCTAAGGGAACACCCCCCCCCCCCCCCCTTCCCCTTGCCCTGGGTCAAATAGCCCAGAGCGAAGAGGGCAGCCGGACGGAGTCACTGCCGGAACAGAACGCCTGCATAACTATAGTTGCAACTGTTTAGTGGACGACATTCTGAGCAACAGATAACGGACCTAAACAATGCAGGTCTCCAGAAATGGACTCAATATTTCTGAGATAAAAATTCGGGAATGTGGATGGCTGAGACCAATAAGCAGCCTTCATTAAATCTGTAATAGCAATACTATTAGCGTAAGCCCAAGAAGTAGCAAGAGCTCTTACTTCATGAGCCGAAATCTTAAGCACAGACTGCTGAGAAGAAGATAAATTTTCATAAGCAGTACGGATAGCTAATTGAATCCATCTAGCAATAGAATGGACCGAAAAGTCCTTTCTATTAGGCAACAGAGACAGAAAGAAACGTTTTCGTCCCTTTCTGATAAACTGAGATCTCTGTTTATAGATACGTAACGCTCTTACAGGACAGAGTAAAGGCCTACGCCCGTCTGAAGACGGAAGAGCCTTAATAACAATAGGTTCCGGATATTTATTAGGAGCCTGATTCTTAGCTAAAAATCCCACATTAGTAGTGAAGGTGATAGTGTTCCCCCACACTACGATAGTGAGAATCATCCACCGACAGTGCATGAAGCTCACTGACTCTTCTAGCAGAAGAGAAAGCTAAGAGAAAAGCTGTCTTATAAGACAAGAATTTGAAATCTACTGTCCCAAGAGGTTCAGATAGCTTTTCCTTCAATTTAAGAAGAACCCAAGCTAAATTCCACTTAGGAATTAACCTAAGAGTTCTGGGTCTATTTATCGAGAAGTTTCTTACCAACTTAGATAAAGAGACATTAGATCCAATTTGTAAACTATCATGATGTGCATAGGTATCAGATAACATAGACCTATAACCCTTAATAGTAACAGGCTGCAGTTTGATTTCGTCAAACAAGTATACTAGAAAGTTTGCAATGTCTGGTATAGAGGGATCAAAAATATCAACAGAATGATCCCTACACCAACGACGAAAAACCTTCCACTTAGCCGCATAGTTTAGCGAAGAGGAGGTCCTCCTACAGTTAGAAATCGCGTCCACTGCTCGTCCTGTAAAGTGCTTGCCATGCAAGAAGGACCGCACAACGGAAAAACGTGAAGGTTGAGACCTTGCGGGTTGTGATGGAGTTGACGCGATTTCCCCTGCGAAAGAAGATCCTCCCGTGGAGAAAGCTTTCGTGGTAGGTCCCACAACAGACACCTGAGTAGATTTATCCACGGTCTCTGTGGAGACAGAGATGCTACCAACAGAATCTTGCATTGAGATTGTTTTATCTTTAGCAATACTTGCTGAATTAACGGCACTGGAGGATACGCATATCCTATCATTCCGTCCCAAGGGATCGACAGAGCGTCTACTGCAAATGCTCTTGGATCCGGACACGGAGACACATTCGTCTGCAACTGATTGTTGAAATGTGTCGCAAATAAGTCTATCATTGGCCGTTCCCAATGGTAGCAAATCTGATTGAATACTTGTTTGTTGAGAGTCCACTCCGACGGCAACAAGCGACCCTTTCGTTCAGATGACCCGGTATATGACGGACCGAAAGAAGAACCTGATGTTCTAGAGCAAACAGAAGGATTCTTTCCGTTAGATTGAACAACGGAATTGAATGAGTGCCTCCCTGATTCCGTATATACGCCACTACTGTCGTATTGTCGGATAGGATTTGGACATGAGCATTGTGAATAATGTTCATCCAATGACGTAACGCAAGCCAAATTGACATCATTTCCTTGATGTTTATGTGCTTGCCCAGGAATTGCGGATCCCAAAGACCCTGGCATCTCGAATCCGTTGGGATCAATGATGCACCCCAACCTGTTTGACTGGCATCCGTCATAATGGTAAAACTCGGATCCGGCAACTGCAGCGGAACTCCCTGAGTTAACCACTGAATGTTTGCCCAAGTCTGAATCTCTCGTTTCACTTGATCTGACAAGAGAACGTCTATGTCGAGCGAATGAATTTTCACACTCCAATTCTGAGTCAAGAAAATTTGGAGAGGACGCGTGCGTAACCGCCCCATCGGAATGAGATCCGCAGCGGCTCCGCACAGACCTAGCAGTCTCATAAACTCCCTCGCTGTGACTTTGTCTGCGTGCAGACAATAGCGAGCGTAACAACTGACTAATTTCGCTCTGGTTAACGGCAGACGAACGAGATTGTTGTGCGTCTCGAAGCTCATTCCCAGATGTGTGAATGACTTGGACGGCACCAGATCCGACTTCTCCTCGTTTATTATAAAACCGAGACGTCGGAGCAATAGAAGTAGATTCTGCACATCGTTCTGAAGCGTTAACTCGTTGCCGTACCTCTGAAGAATGTCGTCCAGGTAGGCCGACGTTACCGCAGACGAATGAGCTTGGAAATACATCATTACCGAGTTCATTACCCGAGTGAAAGCCCAGGGTGCTAGATTCAATCCGAAGCACATCGCCCGGAATTGATACACCACCCCTAGGACTGCGAAGCGTAGATACTTTCTGAATGTCGGATGTACCATGACGTGAAAGTACACATCTTTGAGATCTATGCTTGTTGCATAATCGTTCACCCGAATACTCGCTCTGACCGATCGAATCGTCTCCATATAAAACTTCGGAGCGATGATCAGTTTGTTTATCCAGCTCAAATCTATGACTGGACGGAACGAGCCGTCTGGTTTCGGAACCAGAAACAGATGGCTGTAGAATCCCGGTGTCTCCAGGTTTTCTACGACCTCTACCGCGTTCTTCATTAAAAGAGACTGCACCTCTGATAACAGAGCGTCTCTTTTCTGCGGATTTGATGGAAGTTGAGTCCATTTTGGACTTCGAGTTAATGGAGGCTTTCGTTTGAAGGATATCTTTAGACCTTCTGAAATCACCCCTCTCACCCAAGGGTCGTCCGTAATCGACGCCTACTCTTGTGAAAAACTCGACAACCTTCCACCAACCGGTACGCGATAGAGGTTGAAGCCATCACCTCCTGGACCTGCGAGGCCTGCGGTAGGAGAAACCACGTCCTCCACGACCCACACCTCGTCCCGTCGACCTCGGGGCGTCTGACCGGTTGTCCCGGCCCGAAGGACGTCCCGAACGTGAGTCGCTGCCTTGACGGTCTCTTGAATAAGACCAAGAGGACGCACCGGAACCTCTATAGGAACCTCTCTTGGGCGCATTAGACCCAGAAGTGCCTGTCTTACTCTTATCTGCCGTGTCCGACTTCTTAGAAGCAGATTTGAACAGCAGAGAATCCGAAGCTTTCTTTGTAATTTTATCGTAAATTGCAGAAAGCTTGCCGTCGAAGAGAAGTTCTCCGGAGACCGAAGCGACTCTGAGAGAGTTCTTCACCTTACTATCCACGAGTGTGGATGTAGCTAGGGCTGCGTCACATCTAACCAACTCCAGGTTTGCCACTGAAAGGGCGGAGTTACACGTGGAATAAGCTACTGCCCTTGAAAGAAGTCTTAAAGAGGATTGAATATCCTGGAATTCTTTCCCTTGAAGACGCAGTGATAACGCCTTAGTAAGATGATCTGCGTAAGATAAGGCATCTAAACTGGCTCTGTTAGACGAAATAGTTGTTTCCAACACCGCGGTTGGAATAGACGCCGACGACGTTAATGATAATTCTAAGTCTTCCGCCTCGTCATCCATACGCAGAGGAACTCTCGGGATACCCTGTCCTGCCGTATCGAATTTATTCCTTGCATTAATGAAAGGCAGGTTGAGAGTATTGGTGGACAAGAAACCTCCTTTTCCTGTTTTGGAAGCAAGTTTGAATATAGCGTCGTTCAATAATTCAAATGTTCTTGCAACATTATTGGACTGAGACGGAAACTCGGGAGCGATGTCCCTGAACCGCTCAAAGAAATCAGAGTCCAATGACGCTATAATTCTCTTGTCCGGAACCGCAGCAGTCTGGCCCGACGGAACAACTTGAGGAAGAAAGTGCCGGATGAAATCCACGGCAGCTTTATGTTGTTCCGAAAGGGATAGCTCCAAGTCATCCGTATCCTTTTCACCATCCGGTCGGACCTCATGATGCTCCCGGTCGTCCGCCCCCCGATGCTTCCGCGGAGCGTACCGACCCAGCGCCGTCGGATAATTCCCGATCCGACACCGTTTCTGCCGGTTGCTGGGATGCTGCGATAAGTTGTGCTATTTGCACAAGCACGTCCGACATCGAGGCCTGCGGAGGCGCAGTCTTTCGCTGCTTCGCCGAGGGCAGCTCCGCATCTGATGACTCCCGCATACTCTTCCTATGCGAACGTCCGGAGTCCACCGGCCTCGTGTCCCTGGCTACCGGATGGCGTGACCTGGTCGCCAAAGAATCCCTGATCGGCGAAGCTGGTAAAATATCGGCGGTCACGTAGCCAAGGTGCAGTCGTGTGCGCTGATGAGAGGAAGAAGCCTGAGCAGTCTCCACGGACTGCCTATACAACGGAGCGTCCCGAGCGACGGACGTGTGCTCTGCTAGCGACACATTTTGTACCACATCTGGTCCCAGATGTTGTTGTACGAGAGAGGGGGCCTCTCTCGCTCGCAGCCTGGCTGGACCTGGACGAGCTAGGAACCGGACTCGAAGGCTTCCTCCGATCTCTCCTACTATCCGCCGTCACTGGGTGTGCACGTTGAATGTTTATAGTGCTCGCATCACCCAACATTTCCTCCTGGACCGCATCGGACGAACACGGCTGCCGAACCATTCGGTGAATGGACGCTACACCGGGCGAGCTAGCGGACGACATTTGTTTAATCTCCATGAGCACTTTTGCTGCTAGCTCTGTATTCATTTGTGACGACGGAAGCGCACTTGCGGAAGATAACATGGAAACATCACCCTGTTCTTGTTCCTCTGAAATAGAAACTGATAGAGTAGAGTGACCCTGCGGAGAAAGAGCCAGCATAGCCCTTTCTCCACTAACAACATATCGTGACACACGTTTCCAATGTTTGTCATCCCAATATTGACATATAGAACAGGGATTAGTGCGAGAACACTGACTACAATTAATACAATGATCATGAAAGTCAGAGGAAGATTTCTTCCTATTACAATTTGAACAATATCCTTTCATTGTGAAAAGTCAACAACAAGTCCTAGTTACTCGCACAAACCCCTAACACAAAGATACATAATAACATGATCCATTAATAATGAAAAAACAATTGAAAATCAAAATAATTTTTGAAAAATATTTTTTCAGCGAAGCCCAAGTTTCTGAAAAGTAACGTTGAGCCCCAATGGATCCGAAGGCTAAGTGTGGTCAAAAATTTTAAAATTATATTAAATAATTAATGCAACACTTACGGATAATAAAAATGTATCTTATAGTGAGATAAACTACTCCAAAGGCAAACAGCCCCCTCAAAAGAGACTGTTGCCAATGTAAACAAACAGTGTAAAAACACCAGAAAACATGACTCCAGGCACTGACAAAACTGGACTCTATCTGATGCAAGACGGAGACTCCCAGGGGAGAATCTGCAGAACATCAGATGGAAGATGCAGAACACAACGTTTATACACCCATGGGTGAAAACGTAACTATGGGGAAAATAACAGAAAACATTCTGTAACCAAGCTAACTCTCCCAAGAGAATTTAGAAATGATCTTTCTCAAAAATATGCCAAAAGCATGGGAGAATAGCAAGGGGGGACTTAGAAGACCAGGGGAGAGGAAACACTGAATAAGCAGTGCAACTTTATAGCAAGAATGACAACAAGAGGCCCATGCCTCGAAAATAGGCAACTTAACATAATTTCATAAAAATTTTTAAGTACAGCCCTGATTATTTTTTGTCACTCCTTTTTCCTCTCCTCCTTCTATATCCTCCTTAGAATCACCATTTCTCCAATAATTACGTGTCTGGCATCCTTTAAACTGAGATTTACAAGCACAAAGATCAGTGAGATGTTGACTGATGAAGGGCCAAACAGAGAATGATAATTGGCGCCAATTTCGGAACGTCCTTGACACTGTGCATGCGCAGTGGGGGCGGGGTATGGAGGTCCTTTAGGACATGATTTCTTTTGGTTTTAGATGCAAATTTTGGGGATTGGGGGGCAAAATTTGTGTTTGGCCCTGGATTTTTTAGAGTTAGCACCAGCTAAGTCTGGGTCATTGGTACAGTATAAAAATATGGTGAGGTCTTGCACATTTGATAAAAATTATTGAAAATTAATAATAGTGATGGCATTTTCAGCTTAGGGCTCTTTTAAATAATAGTGGTGACTGAAATTTTTCTTCAAATTTTCAGGTATAATAGTAATTCAGCACTATTATTCCAGGGCTTGCCTTGAGTCGGGGCTGATCAGCCCAGGCCCCAAGATCAGCCCCGAGGAGCACTTGCTGGGGGCTTTTTTTCAAGCCCCGACATTTTCCACAAAAAAGCACTAACAATAATGGACAAAATGGAAAATAAGCCCTGAAAAGGCCCTGACCTCAATATGTGGGGCACTTTTTTTAGGCCCCGACCATTTTACTCAAGGCGAGCCCTGTATTCAACAGGTCAAGGTATTCTAAAATTCTTACTAATAACACAGGATGGACGGATTCCCAGTTTACCATTGATTTGATCAGTGTGTCCGATAAATTCTTGAAAGTTGTCATAAATATTGTCTTTCAGTTATATTAAATACAAGTACATAGTGATAAAGAGGTAAGAGATTGTCATTTCATGGGACTCTTCGACATCTTGAATGGGTGTTTTGGGGAAACACAATGTTTTCATGAAAACATAATGTCAAGCAAAATGGTTGAGAAGAATGCATAACTGTTTCAAACCACTGGGGGTGTGGGTGGTACTAGTCTGCAGGTCACAGACTGAATCAGAATAATATAGTCTGTCAACACTAGAGCCTAAAACCTGAACTCACTGTTTACAATATTTAAAGCACAGGTTTCACAGTGTACATACTAGTAAGGGGGCACAAGAATCAAGAGAAAACCTTTATGACAAAAAGACTGAATACAGGAGGAAATTGAAGGTGGCTTGGGAATGCTGCATGATTCCAGTCCAATCTGGAAATGTGCCGTTGTTAAAGGGGTCTCTTGTGGATGGGATGTGAACCAGCATCAAATGCTGAGTTGGTCTATTACTGTTGCAGGCAATATTAAATTGTACCTTTTTTCCCTGTACAAATTTTTCGGGGGACTAGTAAAATAGCCGGTGCCCATCCGTTAGTGTATCCGTCCCACTGTGGTTTCCCTATGATAACTTTAGTTATAGTTGACCAAATCAAATGAAATTTGGTATGCAGGTGTATCAACATAAAATACAGGTCCAGTTTGAATCGTGCAGTCCGACAATTTTTCCCAAAGTTATGCCCCTTTTTCAACTTTATTTTTTTTTAGTTTCCAACCAAAAACTTGAGCTGTAATTGACAGAATCAAATAAAATTTGTTGTGAAGGTGTATCAACATAAAATGCAGGTCAAGTCAAATCAGGGTTTGATCCGACAATATTTGCCAGAGTTCTGTCCCTTTTTCAATTTTTTTTATGGGAGGGGGTGGCCACGTAGTCTTTTATTTTCTATTATTGTGATTTGACGATACACTTTCAACAGGGTCATCTCATGTCAAGACAGTTTTACTTGTGGAAGAGAGCAGAACAGATATATCACTTGTGTGGCTAATATTTGCAGGGGAGGTAAACTAGATTACTGATTAGTGTGGTGTGCCATACTTTTGCAGGGCTTGCCTTGAGTCGGGGCTGATCAGCCCAGGCCCCGAGATCAGCCCCGAGGAGCACTTGCTGGGGGCTTTTTTTCAAGCCCCGACATTTTCCACAAAAAAGCACTAACAATAATGGACAAAATGGAAAATCAGCCCCGAAAAGGCCCCGACCTCAATATGTGGGACACTTTTTTTAGGTCCCGACCATTTTACTCAAGGCGAGCCCGGTTTTGAACTGTAAATAGTTCCCTGTGAAAAAATGGCTGGACCAGTGCATGCAGTGGTCCTTCAAAAATTTAAATTAACATACAATTGGATTTATTTTTTAAAAAGTTATGACTCAACTGTTGTTCTCTAGTGCATATAGAAAACATAGTCATTTTACCGATATCGAACCACTTTCAGACCATATCCGATTTTATTTTGAAAATGTTCTTCACCAATAACTTTTCTATGCTGTTTCAATTCAGAAAAGTATCCCAAATCATGTGATAAAAAATGGAAATTATTCTGAATGTTATATTTTATGGATAAGGAAATTGTTGGACCTACTCATTTTACCATTTTCGAACCAATTTATGATAATCGATTCACCACAAATCTTTTCGTAAATTGAACTTAATTTGTGGAATTTTTTTTTTTAAATGCCATAGTTTGAAACACGGTTATGTTCTTTAACATACTGAGTGAAATCGTTGGCCAGTTTTCTCTTCCGTGCGATGGATAACATGGATTTCAACTTGGGGGTGTTTTAAAACGAAATTAGGCGACAACAATGAGCGTTGCTGACGTTCCAAGTTCGTGTAACCAGTACTAACCACTGGGAACGGATTAGCACATTAAATATTTTGTTTCTGGTGCAACAGGAGACACATCTGCTTGCTTATTTTGAATATTTTGTGTCGATGAGCCCCGGTGACCCGTGTGTGTGTGTGTGTGTGTGTGTGTGTGTGTGTGTGTGTGTGTGTGTGTGTGTGTGGAGGTGGGGGGGGGGGGGGGGCACAGGTGCATCCTCAACTTTCATCCATGATTATCTAGTTGAAATAATAAGTAACAAGTAAATAAACATTTACAAATACCGTTCACACTTTAGCTATGAAAAAAAATATCTAATATTGTAATATTGCTACAAATTCCTGGAGAATGCCACAAGGCATTCTGCAGGAATTTGGGCCAATATAGGCATACTGTTAATCAATAAAAGGCTCTTCCAAGTCGAATAGGCTTCTACGACCTACTGGTCCAACTTGGCAATGGGAACATTTGCATGGGCTGTGCTAGGAAGGATGAATATGGTTTACCCATGCACAGACATGGTGTGTGTAAAAGAGAATTTGGGCCTCTGATCAACTTGACATGCCTTCCAGGGGCGTAGGAAGCATATTGGATTTGGGAGGGCACTCTGAATACATACCAATACAGCTGGAATTCACCACAATAGTGGCTTTTCCCTCCAATACTACATACGTTATACGTGGTTAAAACCCACAACTTTGTTCATAAATATTATATTATTACAATTTCCTGGACAATGTCTTAACCCTTTACCCAACGTAACGGCCAAAACCGGCCAGCGCTATTCTCAAAAATCGGCAATTAATTTTCATTATTTTTTTTCATTTTTTGTCTCAAAAACATAGGTTATGACCCCTCATTGGAACGAGCTCGACGAGCTCGTTCCAACGAGGGGTCATAACCTATGTTTTTGAGACAAAAAATGAAAAAAAAAATAGTTATTCAAGAATTTTTTTGGCAAGTGTCGTCTGCTTTTCATGTTAGGTAAAGGGTTAAGGCATTCTCCAGGAAATTATAATAATAATCTTTTATGAACAAAATATTTTGCATAAAATCTATCATTAGTACATATTTATTCATATTACCCATACATATACCCATGGAGGAAAGTTGGAGGGGCATGTGCCCCACCCCCTCCCCTGGTTCATAGCCCCTGATGCCTTCTATCTCTGAACACCTGTATACACAGGGTGGTGGTATCAATGAGCCACTCATATGTTGATGCATGCTTCAAACTCCACGTACGGTGACAAATGCTTTCCTGGCCCTTGTACCTTTTGTTGGTGACCTTATGAACCCCCTAGCATATTTTCTTTTCACTTTTGAGGCAAGCTTAACAACAGGACTTTCTGCACTCTTTTTCTTGGCCTTTGGCATTTCTTTAAACTGTATAAGAAATAAACCTTTGTTTAACCCCCTGCACTCTGATGTCAAAATTCCAATGATGTAAAAATTTTAACTTTTTATGTTGGTTTACCCCACTTATGTTGGCAAAAATTCATCAATTCATATTTTGTTTGAAAGAGCTCCATTGGAGCTCTGTCAAACAAAATATAAATTGATGATTTTTTCCCAACACAGAGGAGATGATCCTGCATAAAAAGTGAGAATTATCGACATCAGAGTACAGTGGGTGAAACATTTTAATGTAATTATGTCTCCTTGATGCCTAACTCATTGGAGCCTCAGCTAAGGCGAGAGGGGGGGGGGGGGGGGGGTGGAGGGACAGGGGGGAGGGGGCACTACAAGTACATTTTTGAAATCCTAAAGCTCAAAATTATCTATATAGCTGTAGATGAGTTGGCGATGGTTCTACATCATTGCTGGCTGCCTGAACAGGCAGGAAGCAAAGATGTAGAACCATTGCCAACTCATCTACAGCAGTGTGAACAAATAAATTGATGCGGTAAATTGAATTTAGGGGAAAGATGCCCTAAAAGGGTCCCCCTGCCCCACTGATGGAATCCCTGGGTCAGGAGACATGTACTTCAATTTTTGTACCATGGCCGGTCTCCCATAACTCTCTATCTCTCTCTCCCCCCTCTCTCTCTCTCTGTGGAGGGGAGGGGGGGGGGGGCAAAATTGCATGAAACAATGTTATTCCTCCAGACACCACCCAAAAAGAAATGAAAGTGTCAATGACACTGTAGCTCAACTTGACAAACTTGAACTTGGTAAGTTATAAATGAAATGGCAAAATTGAAGATCATTGGTACCAATGTTATTTTTTTTGCCAGTGGCAACATTTTTTGACAGAAACCCAAAGAAAATTGATAGCTCCCATCTAGAGGCCTCCCCAAACAAGCATGCCAGGTTTCAAAGCAATCCGATCATAAATGTGACCTGTAGGGTGTACAAAAGGGAAATATTGTGGTCTGACAAGACTAAGTTCTAAGAACGTTGGCCGTGGCAACATTTTTTGACAGAAATGGAAGAAAATCGATAGCTCCCATCTAGAGGTCACCGTAAATAAGCATACCAAACAAGCATGCCAGGTTTCAAAGCAATCTAATCATAAATATGCCCTATAGGGTGAGCCAAAGGGAAATATTGTGGTCTGACTAAACTAAGTTCTAAGAATGTTGGCTGCAGCAACATTTTTTTATGGAAATTGAAGAAAATCGATAGCTCCCATCTAGAGGTCACCCCAAACAAGCATGCCAGGTTTCAAAGCAATCCGATCATAAATGTGACCTGTAGGGTGTGCCAAAGGGAAATATTGAGTCTTCTGACTAAACTAAGTTCTAAGAACGTTGGCCGCGGCAACATTTTTTGACGGAAATTGAAGAAAATCGAGAGCTCCCATCTAGAGGTCTCCCCAAACAAGCATACCAGGTTTCAAAGCAATCAAATCATAAATGTGCCCTGTAGGGTGTGCCAAAGGGAAATATTGTGGTCTGACTAAACAGAGTTCTAAAAACTTTGGCCGCGGCAACATTTTTTTACGGAAATCGAAGAAAATCGATAGCTCCCATCTAGAGGTCACCCCAAACAAGCATGCCAGGTTTCAAAGCAATCCGATCATAAATGTACCCTGTAGGGTGTGCCAAAGGGAAATATTGAGTCTTCTGACTAAACTAAGTTTTAAGAACGTTGGCCGCGGCAACATTTTTTGACAGAAATTGAAGAAAATCGATAGCTCCCATCTAGAGGTCTCCCCAAACAAGCATACCAGGTTTCAAAGCAATCCAATCATGAATGTGTCCTGTAGGGTGTGCCAAAGGGAAATATTGAGGTCTGACTAAACTAAGTTCTACGAACAATGGCCGTGGCAACATTTTTTGCCGGAAATTGAAGAAAATCGATAGCTCCCATCTAGAGGTCACCCTAAATAAGCGTACCAGGCTTCAAAGCAATGAAATCATAAATGTGCCCTGTAGGGTGTGCCAAAGGGAAATATTGTGGTTTGACTAAACTAAGTTCTAAGAACGTTGGCCGCGGCAACATTTTTTGACGGAAATTGAAGAAAATCGATAGCTCCCATCTAGAGGTCACCCCAAACAAGCATACCAAGTTTCAAAGTAATCTGATCATAAATGCGACCTGTGAGGTGTGCCAAAGGAAATTGTGGACGTACATACTAACGTACTAACATACTAACGTACGTACGTACGTACGTACATACGCCGACGGACGAGAAGTGATGGCAATAGCTCAGCTTGACTTTGTCAAGTTGAGCTAAAAAATGACAAGAAGTCCCCACAAACTGCTTCCACCACCCTGACGGCAGTGATCTGGATGACTAAAGAGCATCCCAGTCTGGCGTGTGTGCGTGTGGGGGGGGGGGGGGGGGGGGGGGGGGTGAGTGAGGGTGTGTGTGTGTGATGCCCAGGTCACGCTACCACTAATTTTAAATGTTAAATGTGACCATATAATATTGACCAAGATAACTGGCGTTTTGCCTATGACCCCCCCCCCCCCCCCCCCCCCCCCAACTCTTCCTTTGATCACAAGTGGAGAGGTGGTGGCACAGGTAATAGCAGGGTAACTTGATCACATTCAAAAACGTTTGGGGTTGTGCGGCCTGGGAATCACTCAAATCCCCACCCTATCCTCCCACTCCACCATTTACACAATTATTCTTCACCTTATGGAACTCTGCCATTGCAACCAACCCCCACCCCACCACACTAATTTGTCAGTTTGACAGAGCTGTTGCAAACACAGACACAACATACTCCACAGAGTCACCCAGATACAGTTCACGTCTCTTTGATTTACACAGTTGTCCTAGCAGACCGAGAAAAGTTCGGAAAAAACAATCAATCTTGAGTTATTTCTTATTGATCAAGTGTGGATATTGCCGATTCGAAATAGGTAAAAATACACGCAAGCAAAACTAAATTCATCGTGAAAAATAGAATGCAGATAAATATGTACTTTTCCTCCTGCTAAAAGGTGAATGAAATGGCGATGCTTTCAGCTGAAAAGTCTTGGTCCGATGGAATGACCCTGTTGTCGAAGAGTGAAAAAAAATAGAACGGGGAATTCCCATACACGAAATTTGGAAACTAGACAGAGTGCTAATGATTTCCAACTAAATAACATAATATGCAGATGCCAGATAACACTGTAACTTTATCATTTAAAGAGTAAAATATTAATGAAACTTTTGATTCAAACTTTTGTTACTTTGTGTTACCTTTCGATTTTTGCGACGTGATTAAAGTTGAAGTGACCCGCATTTGGTAAAGATTCGATATCGGTAAAATGACTGTATCCCTCAATGTGAGATTCATATTTTAAGTTTTGGTGGCAGGAAGTT
The DNA here is from genome assembly GCA_031216915.1 of Pictodentalium vernedei. Taxonomy (NCBI): domain Eukaryota; kingdom Metazoa; phylum Mollusca; class Scaphopoda; order Dentaliida; family Dentaliidae; genus Pictodentalium; species Pictodentalium vernedei. The sequence continues at coordinate 149,870,220 of CM062290.1, read as the reverse complement.
GGCCGTGAGTTTGGGATTTTCAAAAGCATTTTTTTTGGTGAGTAAATTCTTTTTTTTAAATTTTTGTAATCTATTAGGTAGGAAGCAATCATTCATGTATTAAATAACCATTACTACTGAAAAGTAATGAAAAAAACATCATGTTTTTCACCTGTCCACTCAAACTACAATCTTCACTTTACAATCACCTTAATCATTTCTGTAGGGCCGTTAATATAACAATAACATGATTTTGGAGGGCATTATGGTTCATTAGCGGCCCTGCAGCAATGATGAACAGCCCAAGGGTTTATTAAAGGCCCGAGACGAAGTCGAGGGCCGTTAATAAGCCCGAGGGCTGTTCATCATTGCTGCAGGGCTGCTAATGAACCATGATGCCTGACAACAATCATGTTATTACTATTATTACCACTCCCTGTTACAGCTAACCACACGAGGGAATTGCTGGGAGTCTTTCGGATTTGTGCATTAAAACACAGAAGAAATTAGTATGTTATGTAAATTGAATTTGATTTTTATTACGTCACAGAATAACAATTAAATTCTCCTCCTGTCACTTCTTTCCTCAATCACTTTGGTGTACAGTAATAGTTAATGGTACAATTATTCAGATTTGCACCTGCCAAGAAATTATGAGAAATAGATTGCATTGGATTGTAAGTTTGCATATGAGTGTTTGAGGTTGGTACATCAATATTGAAGACTGTCCCAGCAGGAGCATCAGGTGGAATGCTTATAATTCCATCATGTGATACCAAGTTCATTGAGGCTGAGGTGTATTGCTACTAGTACAAATACTGGGGTACTAGGAGGTTGTACTACTACTCTGGACACATTGGGTTCCAACATGTCCACATGAGTATTAGTACTGGGAGGACTAGAAACTCTACTAGCTGAATCTAAAGTACTGAAGTCAATGCTGAAACAGCCTTGAGTGAAATCTTCGTCATCAGGGAAGTCTGGGTCAGGATTGACACTCAAAGTTGAATTTAGAATATTTGAACATTCTCTCTTTTGTGCAATTGATGTGTCATTGATATAATGTTTTAAGCTTTGTGTGTTTTTATGATTTGTCACACTTATAATGTTCTCAGGATTCACACCTGCCTGAAACAATGTTGTGACAGTGGAGGCCCGCACACAATGGCATGTATAGGTTTGAGAGAGGCCAGCATGGTCAGATATGCGTTGCATCATGTTGCTGAGAGTGTTTTTTCCTATTGGTTCATTGTTATACCATTTGTCTTCAGAACCAAATGTTCGCTTAGCTCTCTGGAACAATCTGTCACATGAATCATTAAGTTTGGTCAGATAGAATTTATAGATTTTGACTCCGTCACCATACATCCTTTGACTGTTATAATTCATTTCATTTTGTTTGTTTCCACCTTGAAAATTTTTAGTTGTTTCAGTCTGTTGTTGCTCTATGTACTCCACCCCATCCGAATCAACATTGACACCAAATGTTTTCTTTGTCATCGCTGTCCAGCCTTCTCTCCCCCTCCTCCCAAAGCTAAAGCATAAATAAAACCACACTGCCTCCAAGAGAATTTGAGGAGATGACTTGTAAGAAAGGAAATAGGCTCCAAGTCTCTTCATATCTGCATCACCAATGCATTGTTTGTGTTTAGGCTTTGGATTCCCACTTTTGAAGAAAAGCTTACACCGAGCTTCAAACATCTTGTTTGCTGCAGTGAACTCCTTATCTTGCAAGATATTTAGCGGACGGCTTATTGGCGCAGATGTTATGGTTCTATGTATAGCAGCTCTTATACAAGTGAGAGAACTTGGAGTAAGACTCGAGCCTTGCTTTGTAGATTTTACTTCCGCATAGAATTTTCTGAGATGCACATTCAGCTCAACTGGTGTTATAACATGGAAATCACAAACTTTATTTCTTTTTTCTAACCAGTCCATGAACTTTTTCAAACCATACATTGTTGATCTGCTAGTACTGTCAGGTTTCGAACTATTCTCAAGAAAATTCAGCTGGTTTTCTCCAAATCACTTGATTGAGACATTTTCGTTTTTTATTTTCAGATTTTAACTACCAACGTGCCGTCTGTTTATTTACAAACATCACGTGATGAATTAATTAACTGGTGAGCCAATCAGGGGAGGGGGGCAAGAGCTATCGAAATTAGGTGACCCATTTCAGATGCAATCAAGTTCTAAAAAGGGCGGTTGTAACGAACGAACGATAATTATATCAGTATACTTACAGTGCGACCGATTCACATTGCAATGAAACTTGTTTCCATCTGATAGTGCTTCATTTCAGCACAGAAATAATCACTAAAGTCGGTTCGATATTTCTGTTTCGATCGCGCGTTCGCCTTCCGTTCAGAAATACAAAGGGACATCATCCGAATGTGAGCAATTCATTAGACCATGGAATCTAAAAATAGCCGGGCCGCGGGCCGCTAATGGTTATTTATACCATTATCCGCCCGCGGCCCGGCTTCGTCGAATGACGTCACTGAAATTATGGAGTTTTAACGGCCCTCCAAAATCATGTTAATCTACTAGTAGCTTATAGATTTAGTGGTAATAATAAACCATAACGCCCTCAAAAATCATGTTATTGGTATATTGGCGGATTTTACAACAGATTTGAATGGGAGGAATCTGAATGCAGAGGGGGTAGCCACCACGGGTCGCAGGTCGTTTCGCCCCAAAACCTGTTCGCCCCTGGGTCGTTTTGCCCCAATTCCTGTTCGCCCCTGGGCGTTTTGCCCCAATTTCAGGGGTGGGTCGTTTCGCCCCAGAAAATTTTATCACGACAGGGTGGATGGTCCAATTGAGGGGACTAACAGAGAACTACTCGTTGGAGATCTCGGACCTAGACGTTGGGGCAAACCAGGGTAAAAAAAATAGTCAGGTAACCTTATTTGTCGAGAGGGGGTCAAATCAAAGAGGTTTTTGGGTGGCCTGTGTGTTAAAGAGAAGCCTGGTTTTGAAGAGTACCTTGATGGTACCTTTGAGGGGTCACTGTTGTTCAGGCTGAGGTCGCGGTCCCTGGAGCTGAGGGGAAAAAGTGATAGCATGCCGTCTTCGTCTCACCTCCCTATTGCAGTCTATGCATAGCTCTGACATGTTTGCGAATGCAATAAGAATTCAGAATGAATTTACTGTTACTGGCGGGGGTTTATATAGACCAAAAAAGTCGGGATTGTAAAGGGGTTTTCAAACTTAAACTTGTTGTTTACATTGCAATAACATTGCTGATTAATTGTTATCACGTGATTAATGTTTGAGACATTCATGTCAGTACCAACGAGAGATTTTTTTTACATTTCCATTTTCCATAACAACATATACACCTGACAAAACAGCACGCTAAAACCTTTCATTTTATTCAGTGTAATATAATTTAGTGCTAAGTGGATTTAAAAAAAAAAAAACTTCAACAGGCGTTTCCAAAAAAGGTAAGTTTTTAGTTATAATTTTTACTGTCAAACTTAAGGGCCTATATAAGTAATGAAATTTGGTTTATTTTGAAAATTCTCACCTCTCATATTCCTTAAATTCAGATTAAATATACACATATTATACATCAAAATGAAGGTTGGGATGTATAGAACATGGAACACATGTGTAATCAACTCATAGAGTCGACTGTAGGCACCACTGGTTCCCGGAAGTCTGCTGCCGTATGCGCACCAGAACTGATAATTTAGTAATATTTCACGAAAACAACTTGTGGCCAAATGTGCTTTACATATCCAAGAACAAAGCTAGGGGATAAAAATTCTTCAAAACACGGCGACAGAGCTGCATGGGGGTAAATTCAAAAGCCTTTGCTTTTGTTTACGTATGAGTACTTTCGATTTCCGGACGACGTCAGCGGACAGAAAAAAAGCATGTAAAAACAACGCCGTCTAAAATCAATTAATGAAAAAGATCGCCTTCATACAGTATACTGTTATTAGATAGAGATTGCATAGTTGCCATATTCAATGCAGGGTATCATGATACCTGTTGAAATTTCTTAAAATTAGGATTTTGTTTTTCGATGGAAATTCGTGGTAACCAGTTCATGGGGCAGTTTGCACATGTCTGTCGAGCATGGAAACCATCTTCAATAAAAAATGCAGACAGTGTTGTCATTGTCCAAAATGCAGTCCTATCGCTGTATTCGAAGTGTTTTGAATGCCTAGCTTTGTTCTTGGATATATGAAGCACATTTGGCCACAAGTTGTTCTGATGAAATATTATTTTATAGGTTCTGGTGCGAATACGGCAGCAGACTTCCAGGAACCAGTAGTGCCTACAATCGGCTCTATGAGTTGATTACACGTGTTTTCATGTTCTATACATCCCAACCTTCATTTTGATGTATAATTTGTGTATATTTAATCTGAATTTAAGGAATATGAGAGGTGAGAATTTCAAAATAAACAAAATTTCATTACTTATATAGGCCCTTAATGGTGTAAAGACTTAGAGGAAAAATAGTTAAAAACTATTCAAATAATAATAAAAAACACACCTCTGACCCTGGTCGTTTCGCCCTAATCTTGCGGGGCGAAACGACCAGGGGCGAAACGACCAGGAGCGAACGGATATTGAGGCGAAACGACCCGGGACCCCACCACGTTCTGATAGCTGAACTGGGCATACGCGAAAATACACGACAAGTGAAGACCACGTGTCTTTATTCCATCCACAGGCATGCACGATAGAAAATAAAATTGATGAATTTAACAGTAATTGTTATGGCACTGATAATTGTGATATTTTTTAAAATAAATATGCTGTATGGGAACACAACAAAGCCATTTCGTTTCACTTGTGTAACTCACAGGCGGCATGATGGCGGTCGTTTGCAAAAGAGAGCGAAGCAAGGTCCTTTTTTTGAAACGCGCGTTTGGTGCTATTTTATTCGGTACCTTCGTTTTTGCCAGCCTGTCTTCACGAGAAATGTCCGTTTCGTCCGCTAGCTACCCGTTTCGTCAATTGGAATTACACCCAAACCGTCCTCTTGCCGAACCGTCCTCTACAATTTGATCCAACCCGGCCGCTACATATTGACCCAAGCCGGCCGCTAATGAACCCAAACCGTCTTCTAGAAAAATTATTTATCTATATCTAACCAAGCGACAGTTCATAAATATCATTTTGTTACCAAATGTTCAACATCTGGTAGTAAGATAATATTTATAAACATTGCTCCGACAAGTATTCAAAATTAAACGTTAATTATTCTGAATCTGAATTGGTTTACTGTGTAGCCCGCGGTGACGCGTATGTTAACACAGGGAAGGAGGCATGGTGTTATTAATTGCGCTCTGCGTCCTTGAAACAAATTGTCTCAATGGCTGTCTGGCTACTGGCATTCCAGTCCACAGTTGTACGTGGAAAAAAGGAGTTTCTGAATTCTTCTGTTGATGTTCTGTATACAGCCAGTTTTGTGTTGTTGTTGCTCCTTGTCCGAGATGGACCCTTTTGGATGAAGCGCTCTTTTGGTATTGCGTCGCAACCAGAGATGATGTTCTGGAGTGTTTGGATGCGTTTGTTCTTCCGGTGCTCTTCCAGGGACGGCCAGTTGAGGGAGCGGAGCAGATCACTTACGTTGCTATCTCTACGATAGTCATTGCAGACAAGGCGTGCGGCACGTCTTTGGGTCATCTCCAATTTCTGTCTTTCTTTTTATAAGGATCCCACACTATGGGACACACTAAAAAGTGTAGCCCGAGCCCGAGCTGAGAATATGGTGTAGCTGAGAAATAAAGTTTCGTTTTCTTTCTTATTTATCGTTAGATTTCAGTTATTTTTGGTATATAAATCACTGGTAGCCAAATGAATCTAGACAAAGTGAAATGGGTATTTTTAAACGTATATTTCGTGAAATATACGAAAAAATTACTCAGAGAGACACTAAAAAGTGTATCCGAGAATCTGGTGTAGCCGAGTAATAAAGTTTCGTTTTCCCGTTTGTTTGTCAATTAATTTCAATAATTTTTGGTATATGTATTAGTGATAGATAAGCGAATCCAGACAAAGTGAAATGGATATTTTAAACAGTATATTTTGAGAGAAATACGAAAAAATAACTCCGAGAGACACTGACAAGTGTAGCTGAATTTCCGAGCCAGTTAATTAACTGGACCGGCTTCGATATACACGTGAAAGTGTATCTGGATTGCTGAGCTAGTTAATTAACAGAGGCGAGTATGGATTGTGTCAGAACAAGAATTTCAACGGGCGATTGAATTGACTTGCTGGGTTATGAGTTAAGAAACAACAACGACCGGTTAAAGCCATCTTTTATTCTAGATAATCACTTAAAAATGAATGAAACGAGATTACAAAAAAGTCTTCAAAGTGAAGTAGACAGACATGACATAAAACAAGCGATAAACAGCATGGCACTCGATAACAGTTAAAAATAAAATAGCGTGAAAAAAGTTTATAACACATAACATAAGATACACGGAAATTGCACGATTTTTTTATTTGTTTAACATCGGGAGTTGCATTTATTTTTATTTATTCATCCACTTATTTATTTATTCAATTCAACTGAATGAATGAATGAATGAACGGACGAAGGACAAAATGTAATTTAACATATGATAATATAACATTTTATAAACATTCTTACAATTTTTTACAAATGTATCCGGCATTCTTGGTAAAAGTTAATACATAATAATAAAACATTTCATAAATGACGTTTGCACACTTATAATGCGCCCAAGATTCACAGTTTTCCTCACTACATTCAACCATATTATCAAATAAATTTGGCATTCTTCACAATCCAAGCCCAATATGTCATTTTATGCTACCACCGTCACACCTCGTCCTCTTCCCAGCGAACATTTTGGCCTCCTTTGTTTACCCACATATACTGATCACAAAGAGCGTCTTTTGTATAATATCTTCAAACTAAAAACAAAAAATAGAATAGCCATGAAGAATAATCACCAAGACTATTGTTATGATGCTAATGTTAGGATTACTGTTAATCGCCTTTGTTGTGAAAATAATGTCAACATACTAGTTAATTAACCGGCTCGGCAATTCACCTACACTTGTTTGTGTCTCTCGGAGTAATTTTTTTCGTATTTCTCATAAAATATACTGTTTAAAATATTCGTTTCTTTTTATCTGGATTCGCATGGCTATCACTAATATATATACCAAAAATTATTAAAATTGAGCGAAAAACAAACGAGAAAACGACAATTTATTACTCGGCTACACCAGATTCTCGGCTACACTTTTTAGTGTCGCTCGGAGCAATTTTATTGTATATTTCACTAAATATACGTTTAAAAACACCCATTCACGTTGTCTAGATTCATTTGTCTACAAATGATTTATATACCAAAAATAACTTAAATCTAACGATAAATAAGAAAGAAAACGAAACTTTATTTCTCAGCTACACCATATTCTCAGCTCGGGCTCGGGCTCGGGCTACACTTTTTAGGGTGTCCCCACACTATGCAGCCATATTCTAGTTTCGAGCGGACCAGTGATTTGTAAGCCGTTTCTTTCAGGCTTTTTGGTGCATGTTTCAAGTTTCGTTTGATGAATCCCAGTGTACTGTTTGCTTTGGAGTTGGTCTTATTTATGTGGGTGTCCCACTTTAGATCATTTGAAAATGTCAAACCCAGATAGGGATTGGTATCTACCTCTTGGAGAATGTGGCCATTGATTTCGTAGAAGTGCTCGAGTGGCTTGCTACTCCGAGATGATCGTAATCCATATCTAACCCATCGACAGTTCATAAATATCATTTTGTTATCAAATGTTCAACATCTGTTAGCAAAACAATATTTATGAACATCGCTCCGACATTTAACAAGTACTATTTGAAAATAGTTTCTTTTTTAAATAAAACAACTAATTTGAAGAACGAGTGTTACCAACGTTCGCTCTACGATAAATAAAGATTGTTTGACTTCAAAAATGCCTTTAAATGCAACAGTTTTAGTTATGTTGGGTGGCCTTCGGTAGCCTTCGGTAGCCATCAGTGGCATTCGGTATTTAGAATGCCACCGATGGCTACCGAAGGCCCCTCTGTACTAAACTTTTGATCTCGTTTCAAAGAGATCAAAAGTTTAGTACAGAGGGGCCTTAGGAGAGCGTACTGGAAGTATATAGAGGGTGTTGTGCTATCACTAGAGGATGATAACCAATGTAGTGGACTCAAACGTTTCTGGACCTACATAAAACACAAACAGACAGACTCAAGTGGAATATCGCCACTCAGAAGTGATGGCCTGCTACACTCCGACCCACATGACCAGGCAACAATACCGAATAAACGGTTCCAATCTGCGTTCTCACAAAAAACCAGTACCGAGGAATTCAAAGGTCAATCACTTATGACCGGTACATATATCCACAAGCTCCAGACTTAACCATAACGTGTAATAGGATTGCCAAATTGCTTAAAAAGCTCAACCCGCATAAGGCGGATGGCCCGGACGGCATCAAACCAAGGGTCCTAAAAGAACTAGCAGATAACCTAGCCCCGATCCTCACAATCATATTCCGAACATCTCTTGATACTGGAGAAGTCCCATCTGAATGGAGAAGTGCCCATGTTAGCCCAATTTACAAGAAAGGTGATCGCTACAGGGCTGAGAACTATCGTCCCATATCACTCACCTATATCTGCTGCAAACTGATGGAACATGTAGTTACTAGCCATATTATGAAGCATGCGGACGACAATAACATCATGTATCCCCTACAACATGGCTTCCGCAGCAGACATTCGTGCGAAACACAACTCATTGAATTTGTTGATGATGTCTCTGCAAACATGACCTCCGGAAAGCAGACAGACGTCTTGATAATGGACTTCTCAAAGGCTTTTGATAAAGTTAGTCATAGACTTCTTATTCACAAACTAGACCACTACGGCATTCGAGGGAAAGTCAATACTTGGATCAATAGCTTCTTAACCGACAAAACACAGGCAGTAGTTGTCGACGACGAGACATCAAGCCACGTAAGTGTGGAATCTGGAGTACCTCGGGGATCGGTCCACGGGCCTTGCCTCTTTCTCTTCTACATCAACGACATGCCAGAGGGGCTAACTGCAACAGTGAGGCTCTTTGCTGATGATACAATTGCCTACATCACTGTAAAATCAATTTCCGACGCCTGCTCACTCCAGAGGGATCTAGACAAACTTGGTGACTGGGAAAGAAAGTGGAAGATGGAGTTTCATCCTGGAAAATGTAACGTATTATCGATCAGCAGGAAAGCCAACCCGATCAACCACCAATACTCACTACATGGCCATATCCTGGAATCCGTCAAAAGTGCAAAATACCTGGGCTGTCTAATTACATCAGATGGGGTAACCACATAAACAATGTTTGTGGTAGAGCCAATAAAACACTAGGCTTTTTACGTCATAACCTGAACATCAGCTCAACAAATGTAAAAGAAAATGCATATAAATCATTGGTTCGACCTCTTGTAAAATACGCATCATCTGTTTGGGACCCTTATCACCATAAGAACATACATAGGCTTGACATGATCCAAAGAAGAGCAGCACGATATGTCAGTAATAGACATGGGAATAGATCTAATGTGGACAGTATGACTCAACAATTAAAGTGGAGACCTCTAATCGAACGCCGACGGGACGCAAGGCTTACTATGTTATACAAAATTGTAAATGAGAAAGTGGCAGTAGATAAAGATAGTAAGCTAATACCACTAGTGCGCAGGACGAGGTATACCCACCACCGAGCCTTCCAAATACCATCAAGCCCCAGTGACTATAGAAAATATTCCTTTTTCCCACGTACCATCAGGGAATGGAATTCACTACCACCTGGGATTGTGTCCGCAACATCATCTGACGCCTTCAGAGCCCAGGTCTCACAAGCACAATTCTAATAGAACGATGCTTCCTTTGTCTTAAAACTTTATCTGGTTGTTTTAACTCTAACATGTACACTCTACCATGACAGTACAATCAACCTGTTGATTGTGGCCATTATCAGGCAGAACCAGAATGATTTGAATTAATTGTGAACAATGTCACAAATACAGATTGCAGGATAGGATTCGACAGTAAGCTAGAAGCTTTTGATTGTCGTCTCACTTATAAATGATGATATTACACTAATTGGAAGTTAGAGTCAATTTGAGTATTGTAATAGAGTGTTTAAATGAAATTATAGACACGGTATATATATAATACCAATTATATAATCTAGATAGGCAGTCGGGACGTAGGACGCTTGGGGTGGGATGGGGGGGGGGGGGGGGCTAGGGTAAATTTGAGCATTGTAATAGGGTGTTTAAATAAAATTATAGACATGGTGTATATATAATATTAATTATATAATCTAGATAGCCAATCGGGACGTGGGACGCTTGGCGTGGAATGCGGTGGGGGTAGTGAAAATAGTGAAACTAACTGTTTCTCTACATACAGCTTGGCACAATGGTAAACGTAACACTTAGTCTGGGTAAAATTAGGCAAATGAGTGCTTGTGGGAGGAGGGCCATGTGTCTACTCTATATTGTGTAAAAAGTAGTACCGGTAACAAAACAATTTTAAACCAGCCAGATCTATGGTGATCTTTGATGTTGAATTATCGATTATCAGTTTTCTTTGAGGGGATATTCTGTTTTCAAATGCACTAACTTCAGGCGCAAATCACCTTACTTACCGAGAACAAATTAAACTGCATGCAGTCAGTGTTAATTAACAGTCACAATCTTGTTCTCGGTGGATAGACTCTTTTCAGTTCGGCGGCGAATACGAGATTTATCACCACAGACTCAGTTGGCGAAAAAGCTCTAAATTTGACTTTTCTTATTTTTTATACAGGATAGAGTACCTATATGCTACAAACTAACATTTATTTTTGCCTTTATTTATTATTTTGAGTTGTTCTCGGTAAGTAGTCTTACCCATTTCGTCCGCAAGCAATTTCACCCATTTCGTCTGCCAGCGAGACCGAACCGTCCGCTGACCATTTCGTCCGCTAGCCGTTTTATCCGCTAGGATTTGTGCAATGAAAAAAACAACTCTGATTTTCTTTTATTTATTTATTATTTATTCTTTATTAATAGCTAAATAGCACATAATTCAGTGAAAAATGTGATATAATGAGAAAAATATTGTGTGGTACTTAGTACTTTTTTCTGATTAATTTGCATTTATTCAGGGAATAATGGAGAAATAAGTAGAGCAATTTAGTGGAAAAAAAGTTACATTTATTGAGAAAAATTTGTAATACTTCTGAATACTTGGTAAATTTTTCTGATTATTTTGCATTTATTCAAGGAATAATGGCGAAATAATTAGAGAAATTTAGTGAAAAAATTTACATTTATTGAGAACAATTTGTTATATTTGGTAATTTTTTCTGATTATTTCTGACCCCAATTAACAAAGTCACAGATAGCTGTAAGGAAGCTGGCTTCCTTGTACAGGAGACCTACCAGCAAAAAGAATTGAAGATTCCGACGGCCTGCCGACCAATTTACACGTTATGCCAGCCTCCACATTTATTGTTTGTTCTAACAATCACTCCAAAAACAGACGAAGTGTGTGGTGGCCACAGAGTCGAACAGACCCACTGGTTCTCGGCATAGGTGAAAAGTTGTTCTATTGCCGAAAATGTCGATTGTTCCTTCAAGTTTGTAAATTCCTCAAGGATGTGCGAATGGTGTATGTACGGTAGAGCCATGAGTTTTGTTAATTTTGAGCGTATGGAATAAGTCCAATACACAACGGCTTTCTTTTCTTCTTTTCTGGTGTATGAATAGCCTCTGTTGTCGACTGGCCGACCCTTCCCACGTGCAGTCCCCAGACCGATAGCAGTGTACTCTATTGTGGGTGGGTCGTCCATAAAAACGTCAACATTTCTTAAAGGTTCTACTCTTACTAAGCTTTCATTCAGCTCAGCGGGTGTGTGAAAGTCTTCTCCGATTGGTCGATGTTGGTTTCCAATTCGTCCTCCATGATAGCCGCAAGACTGGACGGATTTTCCGTATTCAATGGCGGCATGCTACAGCCATAACATCTCCAGTCTATCAGTACTTCTAGACCTTTGTTCATCCTCCTGTAAACGTTTTGGGTAATTCCAGTATGGCATTTTCTGTGGTGCCATCTTTGACATAAATCACACTGGATGGATTGCTGTCTTTCTCTACACATATCCGAGCAGTACACACACATGTCAGATTCCATGATTAACTGATGCCGTACAGTTTGGATTTCATCGAGCATCAAAATTTTAACAACATAATAGATAAGAACAATTGAAAAATTCATTGGAATAAAAAATAAACCCAGCGGACGATTTGGCTCAAATTGTAGCGGACGAAATGGGTGAAATTGCAGCGGACGAAAAAGGTTGGGAACGAAATGGGTGTTATTATTTGGGGTGGGGGGGGGGGGGGGGGTGGGGGTGCTGCGTGATAAAGAGAAGCCAGGCTGTAAAGAGTAACTTGTTGACACCTAATAGGGGAATAAGATTCACCTGGATTATGATGGGGAAGTGGAGAATGAAGAATGAAGGTCATGTGGTTAGTGCTTGACACAAAGGAGAGGGTAGCATAATTATCGGAGAGATTGGGAAGATTTGGGTACGGGATGTCATCAAGCAGTTCGTCTCAGAGTGCTGGGAGGAGAGAAAGGATATGGACGTTTCGTCCACCAGCCCAATCATCCGCTTGCAATTTTACCCAAATCGTCAACCAAGGGGTTGAAAATCGCCAAAAATTGGGTGGAAATAACTTTAATGATATTTATTCAGAATCAAATAGTTCAAGATAATAAATAGTGAGCACGGCATTTTTAAACGTACAACATAGCACATCTTTCTAGTATGTTTCTTGGCCAATTATAAAAACTTCCTTTCATTTTTGTTTTATAATTTTGCGATTATTCATGGTTAAGCACAGAAATATGATTTTTTATCGAACTTACTATACCATAAGTTTTGATGCGTTTTTTAACGTAATTAATTCTTATAATATATTTGCTAATATTTTGCGATTATTCAATGTTGTTAAGCGCTGGTGGCGCCTATCAGTGAATAATTGCAAAATTCTAAGATTGTTTTACGCAACTTAATATACTTTAAGTAGTTTTTATGTGTTTCTTAATAAAATTAATTCTTATAATATATTAGCTAATTTGTTACCATAATTTTGCGATTATTAAAGGTTAAGCGCCAGGGGCACCTTTCAATGAATAACTGCAAAATTATAAGATTTTTTTTTCACGGAACTTAATATACCATAAGTTTTGATGCGTTTCTTGATATAATTAATTCTTGTAAATCTTAATTCTCATAATATATTTGCAAATAATTTTGCGATAATTCATTGTTAAGCGCTGGTGGCGCCTTTCGATGAATAATTGCAAAATTATAAGATTTTTTTATGGAACGTAATATACCTTATGTAGTTTTGCTGTCTTTAAGACTAATTTTAATTTAATTTAATTATTAAAGTTATCCTTTCAATGAATAATTGCAAAACTGAGCACTGTGGGAGCATTGCAAATTAATGTTGCTGATCAATAAACTAATTTCTACCAATGTTTGTCTAGGTGTTTTAGCCTGTCTTTCAAACCCTCTCCAGGTAAACTCCAAAGCGTTTTTGAAAGCCTTTGTTCTTTTGTTTACATGACGACGAAATTAATTAGATCGCTGACTTGTTCCTTTTGTTCTGGAGGTCTATTTCAACAATCTCGTATAAGTATATGGAATTTTAATGCAAGGAGGCACATTAAGGTATATTAAATAGATAATATACGATAAAATTGAAAAAAATAAATAGATACATGAAAAATGATTCAAAATGCAATATTTCAAAATTTTTCCCCAGCGGACAAGTTTCGGACGATTTGGATAAAATTGCAACAGACGACTTGGGTAAAATTGCAGGGGACGATTTGGCTAGCGAACGATATGAGTGTAATTCGGAGAGAAGGGGCATAGGGATAAGGAGGCATTCGGGAGAACAGGGCTAATCAAGGCCTTCACACCTGGGAACCGCGACAAACCAGCAGCCGCCCAAAGTGTTATAATTATTATTGTAAACACTAACCAAGTACATTAACCGCGTAGGTGCTGCAGAACTAAATTGTAGAAAAACTTAAATATGTATTTATTTTCCATGTAAAGCGTTTTAGTTTAAACAACATTTTTATCCAATAAGTGTTATTTGTTTCATAATAGAGGCATCAGTGTTTTATCAACTTAAAATAAATAAACAGGAAGACAATATAACAAAATAAGCAGTTAGATGATACAAGGTAAATGAGGGATTTGACAAAAAGCTTGTAGCTTATGTTGGTCATCTCCCAAAACTAGACATAGACAACGTAGGAAGGAACGTGGTATAAAAAGTGGAATGAATGAATATACTGCCGTATTGGGGTCGTGGCTACGTTTGTACTTTAATCAGCACCCCAGTACCAAAACAATTCTGCACAGCTTGAGTAGCCTAAGATTCTGAGTCGTGAGGTAGGAGAACCATGTCAGAAAGTTCTGAGAGTGAAGAGCCAACACCGCAATACGTCATATTGTTTAAACCTTGTTTGTGTATAAAGAGATGTGGAAAGCAGCGATGGAAAGCAAGAAGAGAACAGATCATAGAAAACCAACTTTAGAACATGACAAAATGCTTTTCGATTCACGACAGTCGTTTGTGGGACAGCTTATATATACACCCAAATAAGCGAAAGGTAGAGGAAAGCCCTTTTTACAGCTGCGTTCTACAGAATCCCTTCTGTGGTTATGACTTGATCAGAGGTTGACCGTGAATTCGACGACGAGATGGCTGGAGGGACATTGTTGGCAATATATGGAGGCGACATGCGATGATACATTTTACGGAATTGTAACAATTTGTGTTTCCTGCGTCTTTCACGTAGGGGATCCCAACGAGTATCGGAGTAGAGTAAAGTTTTCCTACAACTGGTTGTATCCCCTGTAATTATCCTCGCTGCTGCGATCTGGATTTTGTCTAATTCGTCAACTTTAGTTGCTGAGCAATTGTCTCAGACAACGTCGGCGTATTCTAGCAGGGGGCCTAATAAATGCCAAATATATCTTATTTAGAATGCTGCGATCGAGTTTGAATTTCTGCTTTCTCAACAGATCTAAATGCGTCCAGGCTTTAGAGCAAATATGGTCAATATGGTCGTTGCAGGTGCACGTGGTGCTTAATATGACTTCTAAATGTTTCTGACTACTGACTTCGGTTATTTTTGAATAACCTAAAAAGAGTGGTGGATGGGTGGTTGATTCACTTTTACATGTTATTAGCATACTCTCTGTTTTGAGAGGGTTGAACTCAACCAGCCATGCATTGGCCCAATGTTCAATTGTCGCCAAATCATGATTGATTAGGATAGAAGCTTGGTCTGGGTTCTCAACAATTAAGTACAGGGAAGTGTCATCTGCAAAGAGGCGTATGTTGCTAAGTAAATTTTCAGTTATGTTGTTGATGTATATTAAGAAGAGTAAGGGACCCAGTATCGAACCTTGCGGAACGCCAGCGTTAATGGGTCTCCTCGATGAGGCATCAGACTCTATCACAACCCGTTGTGACCTATTCGAAGGGTAGGATTTCAAAAATAAGAGTAATTCACCTGAGATACTAATTTGCTTCAGCTTGTGAATAAGACCATTATGCCACACTTCATCGAATGCCTTGCTGACATCACAGAAGGCTACCCTGATCTCTTTTCCTTCGTCGTCGGCTCGATTGATTTCGTCATAGATGTCAGTCACCTGAAGGACAGTTAAATCGCCAGGCGTAAAATCTGATTGGAACTGACTAAGAATGTTATTATCAGTTAAGTATTGCCACAAGTGTTTGAAAACACATTTTTCAAAACCTTTACCTACACAACTGAGCAATGATATTGGACAATAATTAGTGTCTGACTTCAATGGCTGTTTTTTTTTCCAAGATTGGAGAGACATTCGCTTTTTTCCAGAGTGGATGAAAATACGAGTGATTCAACAGTACTTAAAAAGAATTGTAAGAAGTTCACATAGCGACGATTTACATTCCTTTGGGAGATGCGGACTTATAAGACCGGGACCAGATGCCTTGGAAGCCTTTATAGATTTCATCACGTCTAGTATTTCTCTACAATAGAGAGTAATACTGTCAAGAGTTTGTGAAGCTTGAGGTTCGCAGTCAGAGAGAGACGCTTTTAATCATCAACGGTTGATATCGAAACAAAGTATTTGTTCAATACTTCGGCTCTATCAACATTGGTGGAAAAAACTTTATTTGAATGAATAAGCGTAGGAACTGCCGCTGTTTTGCTGCTACCAATGAAGGTTTTAAACGTTTTCCACCAATGTGAAGCTGGTGTTTTGTTACTTCCTAAAATAGTTTGGACTTTGGATAAATACGCCGCTTTGGCTTTTCGTACTGCTGATACTACTTCATTGCGTTTACATTTGTATTTAGCCCATGCCTTTGGATGCCCAGTACGTTTAGCGACGCGGTATAATTCTTTTCTCTGTCTGATTAGTAATCTAATCTCGCTGTGGAACCATTTTGGCTACTCCAATCGCACAGTGATGATTTTGTCTGGAATATTTCCAGATGCCGTTTCGAGTATTTTGTGATTGAAAATCGAAATGATAGTATCAAGGCATGTTTCATCAAAAAGGGAATTCCAGTCAACGTTCGAGAGGGCCTCATTTAAGGCTTCATAATCACCCTGGGTATACAGCCATACTTTCCTCTTAAAGGATGGGGGATATGGTTTCAAAAAGTCGATGTCCATGGATATTGAGCAGTGGTAACGTATCACGTCTGGGGCAATTGGTCCCAGGACCTCACAAGTCTTCACATTCACTGAGTGACTCACAGGAAAGAGATCTATCAGAAAGGCTGACGTTTGAGTGAAAAATTCAATTTCAATTCAATTCAATTCAATTTTTTTATTTCACAGTATACAAATACAAATACAAATAAAATATTAGAAGAGAGTTACAAAATCATGAATAGTTGTGTAAATGCATACTGTGGGGAATGACATAGCATAGTCTAGTGACTGTCTTCCTGTCATCCCCAAGACAATAAAAGGTGACTAAAGTAGAATAGCATATGGCGGGTTTTAGATTTAAGTAAACTAAATACAGACAGCAGGTAGTTATTGTTTTTACTTTACATATAGCATGATTTTGGTTGGGATTAGTTATTATTTTCCCATCGTGGATCAAATTCTGCAAAGTTCCAACTCAGCTTGTTTTGGCCTGATAATTAACCTTGTTTCTGAATTTGACAGAATAAATATATTCTCCTCAATAACCAGTTCCATGTCCGTATGTCAATAGGGTGATGTATGGTCGAAAAAACCATTCATGACCGTCCGATACCGATAGGTTTAACTATCAAAAACAGTCAGGGCATCTTGGGTTGGTGCAGCTAACATTGGCATTATATGAGTTTATGAATTGGTCAATTAATGTTTTTTAAATGGCATTCGTGTGAGGGTTTTTATCGTTGTATCTAAGTCGTTCCACAATTTAGGAAAAGAGAAGTACGGAAGCGCGGCTGAGAACTGGGTACGCGGTTTGTGTGTGATTAGATTACCACACTGCCTTGTATTCATACCAGAAGGATTCGCGTATACTTGGAATGTATTATCAAAACTGACGGGGAGGTTGTTGTGGGACCAGTCATACATGAATAGAAGAGAATGTAATTTGTGGAGATCGCTAAATTTAAGAATTTTTAAACGTTTGAAAAGGGGGTCCGTATGTGAGTTGAATTTTTTGTTCGCTATAATACGCATAGCCTTTTTTGCAAATTCAGTATTTGTTTAGTTGCAGGTGTGTTTCCCCATATGTGAATCCCATATATTAAATGGCTTTGAATTAGTGTGAAGTAGAGTATACGTAAGGTCTTGGGCGGCAAAAATTTTTTTGCTCTATTAAGGATATAAATTGCCCTTGACAGTTTCGTACAGAGTGCTGTTACGTGATGGTTAAATTTAAGGTTCTCATCCAAGTTAATTCCTAGGAATTTTATGAATTTGTGTTGATGATTATTTCCTGCTATTATTAAGTTTGTATTATTTAATGTAATGTGGGTTTGTACGTTGCTATAGTTGTAATTGTCATTTTGGGGATGGAGAAGTAAAGCTTTGGTTTTATTTACGTTTAATGATAATTTGTTTGCTAAGCACCAGTCATTGAGTTTTGACAGTTCAGTATTCGCCTTCTCTGTCAGCACGTTAAGGTCGTTCCCAGATGCGTAGCCTGTTGTGTCATCCGCAAATGACAGGATATTCATGTCCGTCGCTTCATAAATGTCGTTGATATACAGTACAAACATAAGAGGACCAAGTACAGAACCCTGTGGTACACCCGTAATAACATTCAGTAAGTCTGATGATTCACTCATGAATTGTACATATTGGGATCTCTCGGAAAGATAATCCTGAAACCACGAATTAGCTATTCCTCTAATGCCGTAATGTTCAAGTTTTCTGATGAGTATTTCGTGGTCAATCGTATCGAATGCTTTTGAAAAATCTAAAAAAATGGGCAGTGTACAATCTTTAGTTGCTCTGTTATTCATTATGGAAACATGATTGATGAGATGCAATATTGGATGGAATGTTGAGTGTCCCTTTCTAAAGCCGAACTGATAGTTGTAAATAACGTTATTTACGTCCAGGAATTTTGTTAGTCTTTTATGCATTAACTTCTCTAGGATTTTAGAGAAAGAGGGGAGGATACTTATTGGACGATAATTGTTGAATGACTGTTTATCTCCTGATTTGAAAATTGGTATTACTTTTGCGACTTTCATTTTGGATGGTACAGTTCCAGTTGAGAATGAGGTATTGATAACATGTGTTAAAGGAAAGGCAATTTCATGTATAATGTCTTTCAATAGTTTCGGAGAAATGTTGTCCTGACCAGCAGAAGTTTTTCTGGGAAGACTTTTTACTGAGGATATGACTTCTTCGGTGGTAGTAGGTGACATGAAAAAAGAGTCGGAGACGTTGTTTTTTAGGTAGTCACAGAATTGACATGAAAAAAGAGTCGGAGACGTTGTTTTTTAGGTAGTCACAGAATCGATGTGTGGAGCCAGTCATGTTGTCAATTACTCGAGTTCCGATGTTAATAAAGTAGTTGTTAAATTTCTCAGCAATTTGGATGGGGTCAGTGAGCTCAACATTATCTTCAATAAATGATGATGGTAGTGGCGGAGGAAGATTTGACTTGCTTATTGCCTTGCGGATAATTTCCCAGGTTTTCTTAACGTTTCCCCTGTTTTCTGAGATCACTTGATTATAATAATTTGTTTTAAGTTTACGTTTGAGTTGGTTAAATATTTGACAATAAGTTTTATATTTTGTGATATTGTCATTGGTCGGGAACCTGTACTTTTTTGCAAGTAGTTTGGGTTTATTTAAGGAGGACTGTAAGAGACCATAAGTCATCCATGGTTCTCGTTTTATATATTTTTGGGGGGTCTTTATAGTTACCAGCGGAAAGGCTTTATCAAACGCCGTGTTCAAGATTTGTAAAAAATTCTCATAAGCTTCATTGGCACGAGGCTCTTGGCATACATTGTTAAAGTCAGATTCAGATAGTAACTGTTTAAATGCGTTGATATTCCGTGTGCTGAATATTCTCTTAGGCTGGTAGGTGTTATCCTTGGGGCAGGAGCTAAAGTCTCCAGTGACAATTAAATCGTCAATTGGCATGTGTCTCTGGCTTTTTTTTATGGAAGCTGATATGCTATGCCATGTTTCTGAGTGACTGTTTGGTGGTCGGTAGAAGCCCCCAACAATAATGACTTACTATGTTTGGTATATATGTCGACCCATAAGTACTCTGTGTTCGAATCTCCAGGCCTGGCCGTGTCGAAAAGAAATGTGATCTTTAATATAAACGGCAATCCCACCGCCTCTTGTGGGTCTGTCTTGGCGCTACGGTTCATGGAACCCGTGGATTGAAATATCGGAATTGAGGTCGGTGTCGTGCAGCCACGTCTCTGTTAGTGCCCAGTCACATTAAAGGGTGCTTCACATTCGACGGCTTCTATTTTTGGTCTTAGACTCTGTACATTCAAGTGGAACATTTTCAAATTGTGTTACATACCTTTCAGCTCGAAACTTCAGACTAGTAGACAAAAGTGTGACAACAGATACTAACAACACAACAACAATATTGAAACAGCTGACTGGAACACTTTAAAAACACCGTGCTCGGGTAAACTGGTATTAATTTTTGTAATATTTGTCTTGGGCCACCATTTCAGTGACTATAGTCAATTTCCCTATGAACACATGTGAGCATTCGACCTGGCCGACTTACCACGAATAACAGGAGACACGGAATTTCAGGCACTCAGCAGCTGATCCAGCTTCATTGTTACTTGCGCATTGCCTAGCGTCAGAGCAAAGCCTGTCTAAAAGGGGGAGGCCCCCGACCTTCAAGTTCAGATATGTGTATTTATTTTTTTTCTGTGTTGAAAATACACATGTTTTAATTATACAATTAGCATCAGGCGATTTACAGTGGGGTACTTCTTTGGGGTATTACTAGGCAGAATAAAATGTCTCCATGTTATCTTCGGTTAATTAATCTCGCAATGACCAGCTCTTATAGACTGAATCCAATCCATACGGCTATCAAGTATGTTATTTCTTCGCGCACGCTGATTTTATCTTCAGAAATGTTGCGTGCCATGTTCAGGAATCTTGTAACATTGTTATCTGACATCCCAAGACAAGATATAAAGTGTCGAGAACAAGCTAGTTCAGTGAGACTTGGGTTTTGGCCGTTTTGGAGGCGCCATAATATGGTCTCATGCGAGCGGGATTTCTCGGCAACCAACGAAACTCTGTTGTACGCCGCTATTCTCAGATTAGGTGGAGGTAAGAGGGCTACAGGTCCGAATTCATAGAATAGATTCCGAACGAAGTAAAGGCTTAGTTTAGATGTCGTTAGCGAGGATCGACTCGCACCGGCCTCAAAGTGTAGGCTATTGTGTTGTTACATTAACCCTTAGGAACACAGAAGTTGATCCTGTAGTAGTCTGTTTTAGTATCGGAGTGTTGTGAATATCGATTCAAAGTCGACCAGTGACAATTCGTGCAAGCACGGAAGCGCATTTTGAAGTTGTGATTTATGCCATGAATTTGTGAATTCCAAAAGGACATGAACACTCGAGGAGAGTTCTATCAAAGGACACATTTAAAAGGTATGTGATGTCAGACTTGCTAAGTTAGTCGACCGAGTGGATGAAACGAACCCAAATGAGAACTATGTTGAAACAAGGTAATTAACATTTCTAGTCGGATCCCCGACAGTCAGGTTGCAGACACGCACAGACGTGAAAGTTTAAGCTCAGTGTATGAAGCTCCTGCTGCAAGACCGCGACAGTGACATTTCCAAAGTGTGCTATAACACCAGTACAGGGCTATATATAGATAAACTGAACTTGATGAGAAACTACATAACCCATGTGATAAATATTTGTGCCATGTGGATCAAATCGTTAAATGTGTTATATATATTGAAATCAGTTTATTTTAGGTGTAAATAAAAGAATCGTTATTACTTAAATCATTGTTTCTGTTACGCAGCCTGAAGTGATTAGGAACCACACTTAACGAAGAACGAACCTATTTCGGGTTTACTTGACAGGGAAGAAAATCATAGTGCGGTCCCAACTCAGCTCTGTGAGCCGAGTTTGGCCCGTGCCCGGATTCCGACCCTCCTTGTTGGCTCGTCCCCCAATATTTTGAACGGCGAGGCTAAACAACCCCATGTCACCCGTCCCACGCGGATGAAGGTGTTGACTCCCAGACATTTGTACACCACGCAGTGAAAATAGCATATGCTCATTAAATCGAACATTGATTAAAACATTCCGAATTTACTGGGATTTACCACGTCACATTCCAGTTAGGGAGTTTGATTCAGTAAAACAAAATACATTTGGTTTTAAAGAGAAAGGGCCGCACCAAAATGTAGACACGATTCGTAGTCTGAGACAGTGTCACAGAGCTTTTCTGCCCATAGAGCAATAACCTATTGAAACGAGGTGTTTTATTCTTAAACTGGAAGGAAAAGCGTGCAAATTAATGTAGGCGGTGCCCAAAATGGAGATGTAAAAAAAAATCATGGAAATGTCTTCCCATCCCCGATTCTGAAATGTCACTCTGGTATAGTTTACAGAGATTAAGAACCACTAAATAGAGTGGTATTTTTTTCACAAAAAGAAGCGTTTGTCGTATTTTATCAAATCTTCTGGGATTTAATATCGAATTGTTCATGGTTACGAGTTGCGACCACCGGGTCAAGTTGCCACGGGTCAACTCGCCACGGGTCAACTCGCCACCAAAAAAAAAAAAAAAAATAATACAAGGCAGGTTTCTGACACAACATGGGTTTATTCATGATCCAAAACATATAACAAAACATAACATTTAGCACATGAAAAATAATTTTATACATTAAGCACCTTATCGGATTTTTTCAATAATTGGACGAACATTTTATACTTTGAGCACTGTAAGTATTGGTCAATCGATAGGACTTGTTGGCGGGCCCAGATATTTGTACTCGGTGATACATTGACAGGGTTCCCGCTGATATCAGGTAATCAAATTCAAGCACTATTTAAGAACCTTTCAAGGACATTCATGTGAGGTTACCACTCCATGAACACCAAAGACTTCCAGCCACGAGGACCTGATTCCTGGAAAACCCTAGAAGAAATTCAGGTCCGAGGACCTGATTCCTAGAAAACCCCAAAGAATTTCCGCCACGAGGACCTGATTCCCGGAAAACCTCAAACACGGTACATAAATAATTCGTCCCTTGAGTGTAGTAAGGTGTCATCTGCAATGCTATATCATTGCAGATGGCACCTTATTGCACTCATGGGACAATACGAAAATAAAAGAGATGCTGTTCCAGACTAATTTTGTTCCATCTCATATGACAGGTTATCATGACTTCTTGCCTCAGGAGTAGTTAGGAAAACTGAATTTAAGAACTCTTCAGGATGGTGTTGGAAAAAAGTGAAATTAATTAATTAAATTACCGATGGGATAATTTGCGCTGTGCACAGGCCTATTTGTTTTTTCTTTTTTGCTGAAAATTTGAAGAATACCATTAATATATGCTCACCTTGTTCAAAATCTAAGACAAAGCTCTCAACCACTCGGTATTGTACAGTGTCTTCAAGAACCTCAATATAATCTGTCTTTCGGCGCCCTGACATGTGATTACTTGTGTGTGATTTAATAGCTTAGGTTTAGGGTTTCTTCAGGACAATATTGCAAACTTTTATTGAGCCGTCATCACCTTTCAGTGACAGCTGATTCGACAATCTGTGCAATCAAAACAAACCCAAAAATATCTTCTATTTTTCATTTTCATGAAAACTCATTCTCGGACGGTCACAGATTGAAAAGTAAGTACAAATAACCGATTATTTTTTGAAAAAAATCTTAAAAAATCTGTTAAAAAACTTTTCGAAACTGAGTCAACTCGCCACCAAAAAGTGAGTCAACTCGCCACTAACTGGTGGCGACTTGACCCGCAAAAAGTACTGGTGGCGAGTTGACCAAGTGGCGAGTTGACACGTATCCGATACAAGATGTCGTGGATAGAAGTTGTAACATGTCGAGAAACCTATTGCCCTACGTCATATTGATGGACAACATAATTCAGTGTTGCCCTGTAGGATAAAGTCGTGAAACCTATTTTCTCATCCACGCAGAGAAGATTTATCGTGTTCATCTTTTGAGTGTACGAAATTGCTTAAAAATTATGAATATTGTCTTGCGTTTAATTGTTTGATTTATCTTCTTCTTTTTAGGACCAGCCTCCATCAACTGGTTGATGATTTTGCTGGTTTGGTTTCCCGGGGTGCGCACGGATTTGCCCTCGTGGAGGGTTTATAGATTTTGTTTCATAGTTATTTTCAAGTGGCAGTCAATAGTGAGGGTGGTTTGCAATACCTGAGACTGTAGGGGGTTAGTGTTTATAGTATGATGGTAGCTGTTAGATTGTTTTATCATTTGTCGGTTATATTTAAATACTTTTTAGTTATGTTTAGTGGGACAGTATAGCGGAGATAATGCTCCACTGACTGCTCCAATTATACTGTTTTTAAATAAAAGAAGTGTTTTGCGATTTTTTTTACAAATTCCCTATCTATATACACATATGTATATCTATTTTGTTTAGGCTTTTAGTTGGGAGGGGCTGCAGTTTTCACCCGGGTAATCCTCTGACATGTCTCCACTACTGTTTCCTGTTTCGTCCTTATTTGAGTTAGTTTCTAGTGCTTCTTTGAATTTATTATAATTTTCTAAGGTGGCAGTTTTTTGTGGAAGATTGTTCCAGTCCTGTATTGTGCGTGGAAAGAAGGACCATTTACGTACATCAATGCGAGATTCAAGCACACAAAAAGCATTGTGATGGGAATGGCGAGTGGTACGATGTGGCTTGTTTAGTCTAGATTTATGTTCAATTGCTACTGTATTGTGTACAATTTTATGAAGCATTTGAAGTCTAGCATTTTTACGTCTTTCTTCAAGTGTTTTCCAGTTTAGGCTAGCTATCATGTCTGAGACACTTGATCTGTTGTGATGTCGGTTTGTCACATATCTTGCTGCACGCCTTTGAGTTTTTTCAATTTTATTTATCTCATTTTTTTGTGTGTGGGTCCCACACTGTACTAGCATATTCGACCAATGGTCTAACTAGGGCTTTATATGCTTGTTCTTTGATTTTAAGAGAGGCAATGTTTAAATTCCTCCTAAGGAAGCCAATGGTTTTGTTGGCTTTATTGTAGATATTATTTATATGTATGTCCCAGTTTATATCAGATTTTATTGTTAGGCCGAGGTATTTGATGGTGTCCATACGGCTGAGTATATGATTGTGTAGTGTATATGTATTTATTTGCTTGTATTTCTTGTTTGTTACTGAGAGGATGTTACACTTGTCAGGGTGGAATTGCATCAGCCACTTTGTTTCCCATCTCCCCATTTCTTGCAGGTCATTTTCGAGCTGTGTTTTTGAAGATGGTTTGTTTATGATGGTATATGCAAGTGTGTCATCTGCAAAGAGGCGGACTGTTGATTTTATTTTGTCCGCAAGGTCGTTTATGTAGTACAGGAAGACACATGGGCCAAGGACTGACCCTTGTGGAACACCTGATTCTACTGGGCTATAAAAGAAAGGAAGGTAAAATGCGCTGCTTACAGAAGAAGTAGGAAGCTTAAAGGGGTGGATAACAATGACACGAGACTAATGAAAGGAGAATATGAACTGGCACGGAAAAAGGTGAATGAGATAAAGGATAATAATAGGAAGGAGCGCAATTGCAGTCTTGCCAGAACAATAAAGAAAACGGGGGGTTCGAGCTCAAACGTATTTTGGAACTGGGTAAATAAACGGGGGAAAAGTAGTGTGCAGAGTATCAAAGTGGATGGGGAAAGTACAGAAGATAAAGGCCGTATCGCTTCAGAGTTAGTCAAGCACTGGGAAAAGATAAACGATAGGCGATGGGGCAGTGGGTCCCCACCAAAAAGAAATACACTGGTGGAGGAGAACCTATCCAATCGTGTATGTAGCGAAATAACGGCAGAAGAAGTGCGGAACGTGGTCTAGAAATTAAAAAATGGTAAAGCGGGAGGGACTGATGAAATTCCGAACGAATTCCTCAAAAATGGAGGGGAGGCACTTATTGAAGTCCTGACAAACCTTTTCAACCTGGCTCTGCGAAAGCAAGAGGTCCCCAGAGAGTGGAGGGAAAGTAAGGTGTCGTTCATACACAAAAAGGGGGATAAGGAAGTTCTAGATAACTATAGGGGGATATCAGTTAGTAGTAACATCGGAAAAGTATTCTGTAAGGTCATATACGGTAGACTAGAGGAAGTTATAGAAGAGAAAGGTTTTTTAGGAGAAATTCAAAATGGTTTCAGGAAAGGACGAAGAGTCACTGATCACCTATTTACACTCACCCAACTGATAGAATCAACAAAGGCTGAAAAGAAAAAGATGTTTCTGGCATTTCTAG
Organism: Pictodentalium vernedei; assembly: GCA_031216915.1. Lineage (NCBI taxonomy): Eukaryota > Metazoa > Mollusca > Scaphopoda > Dentaliida > Dentaliidae > Pictodentalium > Pictodentalium vernedei. Next base: position 149,844,171 of record CM062290.1, on the reverse strand, counting down.
ATGTGAAAAAAGCGTACGACCGAGTGTGGAGGGAAGGTGTGTGGCGGAAGCTCGAGGGCATCGGACTGGGGGGTGACTTTGTGGGAATCATGAAAGCACTGTATACAGATGTGCAAAGCCAACTCAGTCTAGGGAGTATCACTACAAAACGAGTCCCTATGGATATAGGCCTCAAGCAGGGGTGTATCTTTTCACCGATTTTGTTTGCATTGTATGTTAAAGATTTAGGGGACGAACTAATTCAGAGTGCGGAGGGGGTAAATGTTGGAGACATAAAGATACCAGGCTTATTCTTTGCGGACGACATGGTGTTAATGTCTAGAACTGAACAGGGGCTAGAGAAACTGCTGGAAATTGTTGGTAGATATGGGAACACTTGGCGGCTCGAACTAAATGAAAATAAAAGCAAGGTAATACCCGTTGGACGCAAGGTAGATATGACGAAGAGATGGAGAGTGGGGGAGTTCTCAATCCCCGAAGGGGAAAGCAAACAAATCACTGTAGGAGAAACGGGAGAGTATGAGTATCTAGGGGTAAGCATAAATATAACGGGAAGAGGGGTGTACAGAAATTACTCAGCCAAACTGATTCTGAAGGGGAAAAGAATTCTGAACCAACTAAAACTTTTAGGGAAAAATAGTTTCAACAAGGTCTTTGTGGGGAAAACACTGTGGGAGAGGGTGGGTTTACCAAGTATAACGTATGGCACGGACGTGATTCCATTAAACCAAACCGTTACTAAGAAGTTGGAAAATACTCAAAATGATGCCGGCAGATGGATAACAGGGTCGAGTAATGCTGCAGCTTTGGAAGCAGTAAGGGGGGAGCTTGGGTGGATGAAAATCAAGGACAGGGTAGATTTGGGAAAACTGTGTTACTTTAACTACTTGAGAAACCTGCCTGACAACCGGTGGTGCAAATTGATGCTCGATACCATTTGGAATTCTAATATAGAAACGGGGTGGTCAAAACATGTGAGGGAACTAATGGACAATTACTCTATAGAGGTCACAAACATAGAAGTAGGAATGAAAGAAGGCAAAAGGTTTGTCAAAGAGAGAGTCATGGAAGATTGCAATCGAAACTGGCGAGCAGGGGTTAGCGTGAAAAGATCACTGCAGGGGTTACAATATAAAGAAAAGCCAGCTTTTGAGAAGTACCTAGATGGCACCTTTGGAGGGTCACTGCTGTTCAAACTGAGATCAAGATCACTGGAGCTTCGGGGAAAAATTGGGAGAGATGGGGAAAAGGGATGCCAAATGTGCCACTCTGGAGTAGTGGAGACCCTGGAACATTTTCTCTTGGAATGCCCACAGTATATACCTCATAGAATAAAATTTACTGGAAGAATAATGCAGAAGTGGGGTGAAGAAACAAAGGATAGATGGCTGAAGGGGGACACGAGGGAGAGGGTAGGAATGCTTATTGAAGAAATTGAAAAAGAGGAAGTGAGGGACACTATTAAGCAGTTTATATCTGAATGCTGGGAGGAGAGGAGGGGAAGAGGGGGTGGGGTGCAGGGGGAATGATGGCCTTCTCTTATGAGGACCGCGACAAATCAGCGGCTGGCCAAAGAGTTATTATTATTATGGGGTCAGAAGTTTGCCCTTGCACAACAACGGATTGTGTTCTATTACTCAGCCAGTTTTGGATCCAATCATAGATCTTTTCCTGGATCCCGTAATATCTGAGTTTGTGTATAAGCAGACTGTGATTTACTTTGTCAAATGCTTTAGCAAAGTCCATAACGATGACATCAGTTTGAACTTTGTTTTTTATGTTTTCTGTAAGATCATCAACAAAATCGAGTAGTTGAATTTCACAGGATCTGGCTTTTCTAAAGACATGCTGAAGGCGGTAAAAGATATTATTTGTTTCGCCATGTTTCATGAGGGCACTTGTAATTATATGTTCAAAGATTTTACAACAACAACAACAACAACAACAACAACAAAACAACAACAACAAACAACATCATCAACAACAACCACAACAGTATTGCCACAGTGACTGATTCACAGGTGCATACACAATAATGTTAATTGGCTTTTCAGTTCTGTGTCTTACGAGAACAAGGCAATACCACGAGGGCTGAAATTTTGTTGGGACGAGTTACTTGTTGTTACAAAATTTGTCATTCGTTATGGAATGCTGGGAAATTAATTTTCTCGACACGCCTCCTTTCCAGAAAATGATTTTTTTACCGAAATTTCTGTAAGTTCTTATCGAAGATTCCACTTGCAAATAATATGACTGATTTCAGATGTTTTCATTTCGAATCACAAGCATTTTCTTTTCGCCTTTCTAAATATTCATGAGAATTTGTATGGCAGAGTTTTCCCATTTTCGTGCAAGTTGGGGGAATAAGGTTCCGCTCTACAGATTTCCAGGCTACCCCTCTACGTTCAGATTCCCCCCTTTCAAATCTGTGGTAAAATTCCCCATCTATTTTTGATGGGAACTCAAAACTCGAAAATCGGAATATAAATCAAGCTTTCACCCTTATCAACGGAGACCTTCGTCGATAGTACACATATTTCCTTACATTTATGCAGAGTAATCCTTTATGTTATCCTTTATTTATCGACATCTGAAAATGTTTGAAGCATCAACAATCGCTTCTATGTCGTCCATGTTACTTTTCGCGCTATAAAATAATAACCCGGAGTTGCACCTAAACAAATATCGATGCGGAAACGGAAAAACTGTCGCATTCGCACAGGGGTGGTCGATTATAATTATTGCATGGGGGCATTTTATTAGGAGTTGCCGTTTCCGCATCAGTATTCATTTTGGCAGCAATTCCAGATTGCGTAAAAAACGTGGGCGACATCGAAGAGATTGTTGTCGCTTCAAACAGAATCTGCTCCTCAGACAGATATGCACCATGGGACATCGGGCATTGTGTTGCTGCAAAACCATTACACTACCTACCCCCCCCCCCCCCCTCTCATGAAATGGTTACATTCCTGCATGCGAGCATCTGAAAATCTCCTCGTCGGCGATATACTCTTGCCCTACCATCAATGCACCGTAGACAAAATCATGATTCAACACTAAAAAGAACTGTGCTCCAATGCTGCTGAGTCCAGCGAACATGCTGATGTACCCATTCCATTCTGATGGTACGATGACATTGGGTAAGAATTGGTCTATGGCTTGTACGTCTACTTCAGATGCTGTGTTCAGCGAGTCTGTTGCGGACAGTTTGTGCACTGATTCTATTGTTAGTGCTACCAGTAGTAATTGCTGCTGTCCTCGTTCCTGGAAGGAAGCGATCTCGCAAGTGAGACGTCCTGAGGTGTTGGTCTTGTGCAGGGGATTAACCTTGGTAGTTTTTAAAATGTCGGAAGACAAAAACTAGCACTTTTTTGACTCAGTATATTATGATTTTTTGACATGTGAGAGTAGGTTATTACAAAATTCTTGCAAACTGTACCCCAAAATAAAAAAAAAATTCTTGAAACTGTACCCAAGGTATCTGCCTACCTTATATGTATTAACCATCAAAATCTTCAGTCAGTTAAGAAAGACCAGAAAAAAATCTTTGGAATGTGCCCAAGGTGACTGAAAATGCACATTTTTAAAAGTTTGCCTGAATATATACAAGCTCTTTTTCTGAAGAAAAGGCTTTATTTATCACAAAACCAACAATTAATAGCTGCTTACATTTTCTTCCATGTGGTCACACACAAAAATATTTGTTTTCAGCAGTGCCACAAAATGTTTACTGTTACAAAACATGACCAACCAAAGCCAATTTTAATTGGAATTTTCCATTTTTGCATGTACATTTATCTTTATCTTTTCAGGGTTTTAATAATGTTATAAGATGATCGGAGGTGTGTTTATTTACAATCACAAGGGAGAAGTTCTAATCTCCCGTGTGTTTAGAGATGACATCGGGTAAGGATATTGAATTTGTATTTTCACACAGTGCATGCTGAATGTATTGAAATGATTTGTACCTAAACAGGTCTTAAAATTTGTCTGTATTTGAGAGAAACTTGCAAACTCCTCCTGCAAGAATGAATATTATCACTTATTTATCACTTATTTGCACTGAGTGACCTTTGAATGTGTCTTGCATGTACAATATCAACATGTTTAGAAATACTGTTACACAGCTTCTATTTTTAGCTAATTGTTTATTTGGACAGGGTTTCCGCTATACAGACATGGGATCCCATCAACGGCCCTAATCCCCTCGTTGACTTTCCCCTACCCAAAAGGTCCTCGTAGGGCTCTCATCACAGACACTCTTAAGGCTCGCATCAAAGGTAGAGAATTATAGGGACAAAGGAACAGCAAAAAATAAACCAGATTCAATTTTTTTTTAACAATTTGCAATAAACTTGACTATGGAACTACAGGATCTGGTGATAGGTTAGATTTCATATGTGCACGATTTGGGTTGGGTTCCATTAGCCCACATTAGTAAATTTTGTGTACACTCTGAGGTCAGCCATTTTAACATGCAAACGGCATAGCTCCTCCACTTGGGTGTCTCAGATGTGCATTTCAGACAGATGAGATCATGAGGCCGGTAATGGTGAACCTAAGGATTCGACGGGGCGACCATGGTCGCCCTGTCGGATCCTTGGATTCCCCATTACCGGCCTCAACATTTTTTTCCTAGCGGAAAGCCTGATTTGGATCACTCTTGTTTGCTTGAAATTGGACAGAATCATCTGGAAACTAAATGAGGTGATCAATACCCATGCTAAAAGGACATTTGTATAATATATATATACATATGTATAATATTTTACGATTTTATATAGTGAAGGTTTTTAATTTATTTCAAGTCTTTCTTTTAATTAATTATTTTACAGAAACTTTATTATGTAATTAATACTTGAAGATATAGTTGTTATACATTGCTAAAACTATTCTACTCTAACAAGCCATAACTTTTAAGTAACAGTTAAACCATAACCCAACATAGTTATGTAAGTTACAGAATGTGGAAGGTGGATCGTTGCAAAACCATGTCATAGCTGAGTTTCTACCCAAAAAATACTATCTGTGAAAAAGCATGAGAACAAAAGTTAAAAATTTTGGAATAAGGACAAACTGTCCTGCCCCTTAAGACAAAATGTCCTGGGATAAAATGCCTTTGGATAAAATGTCTTTGGTGAATTTGCATGGGTGGACAGAATGCCCTCCGGACATAATACCCCCAGGATAAAATGCCCTCAACCATATTTGTTATTAAGCATGATCTACCTGGTATGCATGCCAAATGTTATAGCCCCCATATTATATTGAGATTGATATATCCTTAGTTGATAATTCTACAAGATTGATATTTATGCACCAACAGGCAACTTTTCTAGGAGAGCTAGTGGATAGAGGCAAAATAACAAGGAACTGACAAATACAACAAAACTGATTTGAATTGAAAAATTGACTAAAAACTGCTTTTATTTTCAAATTATTTTGATTAATTATGTATACAGCAGTCTAGCCAAAGCATATTTTATGGTAATTGAACATAGGTGGGCGAATAATACGCCTGTTATCAGTATACAGATACAATATAAGTATGAATAGTTATAAAAATGAGGAACCGGAATGGAGGCGGGGATGGCGGTGGAAATGTTTGACTGCTTTAACTTTGAAAATAATAAATGTTGGAATGACTGCTTCCCGGCCCAAAAATTTGACAGAACACCGTTTGAAAACCACCGAGAAAATAATCCGTATTTCCATTGGATAATCTCGCAGGATCAAAGGGACCGGTCGAGTGGTCATTCCCATATTCTTGCGCAATTATTTTATGACCTAGAGGGGGGTTCCGTAAATGAGAGAACTTGCAGAGTTACCTACTAGATGGGATTCAGCATGATTAAAATTAAAACTGGATCTGAAAAGGTGGAACCGATACGGCATCGGGAACAGGCAACTAATGATAACTGATTCCCGGACGAAGTTTGTCGATTTCTTTTATGCATTAAACCTGCTGTTGCATAAATACAGATAGTTGCATTAATGAAACTATCTGGATATATTTTTTTTGCATTTTCTGACTGGTCTGACTCATTTGCACTGAGTGACCTTTGTTTACATCTTTGTTACACTAATCTATAGTACATATAGCTGTTGATTGTTTAAGTGTGTCAAGGACCTTGTTACTTGAATTGTGATAGAATCACCTAGAAACTGATAGAACTTTGTAGACATTTCATCTTCTTGGACATTCTATCTGGTTACTATATATAGGTTTGTCAGCAGAATTCAAAAACTCATTTTTTTAGAAAGCCATTTCAGAACTTATTTTCACAGCAGTTGTTTCCATTGGAAATTATTCTAGGACAGTGCATTTATTATAGAAGCAGTGCTTCTTTGTGAATTTGGAAGATTAATTCCAAAAGAGAATTTTGAAGAGAATCTTTTCATCTTGGAAAAGAGAATTTATACTTTCTGTGAAACAGAATAATATTATTTTGTGAAAAGTCAGGATTCTACTGGATTATTTGGAAATTACCTGTGGCACCAATACTTCTTGGATTTTTACTCCATTTGAATGTTGCAGTGTGTAATGATATTAATTCTGTAACAGAAAGAAATCTGAGATCCAACAACAATAACTTCACTTTAACTGTACTGAAATTAAATAATAATATTAAAAATTCCCTGTGGATACCTGGGAAGTGAAGCAGTGCTTGTTTATTGTGGTAAACAAGCTCTTTTTTATTGGTAAAATAGGACATGGTAACCAATGCCTGTGGTGGAAGTCCTCTAGATTGGGCAACATGGATATAAACGATTGACTGGACTTGACTTTATATCCATGTATCAGTCATGATGGGCCATTGTGGAGAAATATGTGACCTTTAACTGGTATAGTGGTTGAAGTCCATATTCGGAAGTGCATGTGCCGCAACTTAAAGGCTTCCTATTCCCATGGTTGTACTTCATATTATCTTTGAAGTGAAAGTATTAAGTCTGTGTGAATTTGCCTTGTTACAATTTATGGGAGAGTGCCTGTTGGCACTCTCCTATAAATGGTAACAAGGTAAAGACAAGTGATCAAGTTTTGACGACCAAAAATTATTCAGCGCGCTACTATTTAAACACCAATAAATAAACAATAAAATAAAAAAATAAGAAGAAAGGAAAATGGTACAAAATGTTTTACAGTGTGTGGTTTACAGAAAAATTAGTCCAAAATACAGTTCAATAGAATCCAGTAAAAGGTGTGATGAATCCACCTGGTATTATAATGGCCAAGGATGTTCTACAGAAACAGTATCTAATAAATTTTAATGAAATGTTCTGTCAGAAATCCAGCAGTATCCAATAAATTCTGGTGTTGCACTCCACAAAATTCAAATGGAAATAATATCTAAGTATTAGCTCCACAGGTAGTTTTACAATAATTCAGTTGAATTCTGGTTTTTCGCAAGAGTAAATCCTGGTTCACAAGAAGAATAAATTCTCTTCAAAATGTTGCAATAATGTTCAAATGATTAGTCGACTAGTCGTTGTCGAGGATGGTGCTGATATAGCCTGAAACGTTGTCGATGCTGATATAGCCTGAAGTCGACTCTGGATTTCAGGGTCGACTATTCAGAACAATAGCATTTTCTATAAAAACATTGCAGTGAAACAAAATTCAGACGCAAGGTCTACTGTGGGGGAGTTAAAATGTTTGTTAGTTGAGCTGTTCATAGATGTGAAAGTTAACTGTGTTGAGTTGGTTCTTCTGAATTCACAGACTGTGGATGGTTCAATGCTCTAAGCCTCTATCAGGGCTTTCCAAAAAAGTGAGACCAGAGTTAGCTGTGTTGAGTTGGTTCTTGTGAATTCACAGACTGTGGATGATTCAATGCTCTAAGCCTCTATCGGGCTTTCAAAAAAAGTGAGGGTCTCGGAACAAAAGCCAACATTTTCCTTGCTCATTTTTCATATTCAGCCAAGTGCAAATAATGTTTTGTTCATATAAATTTGTTTTATTACAAATTATAGGTGAGTTCCTTTAGGCACTCCAATAATTTGCAATAAGATAAATCTTCATGACCAAATTCAGACCACAAAAAATAATCAAGCCTTCAACCAGATAATAATGTTAATGGTATAGTTATTTGAACAGATTCCCATGCCATTTAATTTATTACATATGTGATCGATTCAGTGCTATTGTTATGTAACTCTTGGTGCTGACTAGTCAACTTCAACTCGACTTTTGGGATTCAACTCCAGAATTCCAGAGCCGTTTCAACACTACTTTGGAAATTCTTTTCCGATAAAAAATGACTCGATAGCCAATATCACAAAATTCTTCAAAATAATCTAAGCTGCTTCTATCTAAATATAAAATACAGTGTACTGTTCGGTAATAATCTTGAGGGGTTAAAAAAATGCTGAATGTATAAACTATTGTAACTTCTCAAATTTAATGCCGTGTCTCTAAGATGAATCCATGAGATTAAATGAATGACTGGTAAAATGAGTGAAGTTTGTTGATATAGTCATCAAATGACAATTTCCAGAAAGAGAAATTTCTCCAATGTTCTTTTGTTCCATTAATTCCCGATGGCTCATTTGAATCACCACATTAGGTTTCTAGATCATTCTTTGTAATTTCAAGTAAACAAGTGTGAACCAAATAAACAGTGAGCAAAAACAAGGTCCTCTGTGACAGTATTTGTAAACATGTAGTAGGTATATTCAAAGGTCACTCAGTGCCAACAATCTATCAACCCAGATAAAGTCGGCTTATTTTTAATGAAAATAATTTTAGAAAATGTAAATTTGGGAAATTACTGACTCGAATATTTCTTTTCTCTTTTCTCCCCCCAATTTTACCTGAATCTCACTTACTTTTGCCCATTTCTGTATTTACACATGTACAGTTAAAACTAGAAGTCCTGTCATGAAATGCACACAAATAGCACGTTGATATGTGCTTTAATGTGTGCATTATGGCCCAAGTAAAGCTATCAAATTATGTACATATGGACTGTGCACAAGCAATGTTTCAGCCAATGGACCTCCGGGTAACCCGGAGGTCCATTGGCAGAAACATTGCATGTGTTTGCTATGAGTAACCAGGAGAACCTGCCATGCTTCGGATGCCATTCGATATGGTAATTGCGCGTAATTCCAATGCGCAATTAAGCGTAGATAAGCGCACTATTCGCGACAGGACTTCTAGTTTTAACTGTACTGTAAAAGAGATGCAACCTTAGGGTCACATCTGGGGATTGATCTTGGAACCATGTTTGAAGGTAAAAAACACCAGAAATAATTCTGGCACTGGAAGCCAGTTTATAATACAGTTTTGACCCCCCCCCCCCCCCCCCAAATACTTTACAAAACATGGAGACAATAGCACATTGAAAATATTGACTGGTCTACCCTACAAATTCACTGAGCAGCCATTCACTTTTTGAAACCAATATATATTGATCCCCTTTCCAGAAAATCTTGATTTTGGGTTGAAATCAGGGTTAAGAAACTGAAAACTTAGGAATGCTAAATTTTTAAGGTCTTTTTTTTCAGCCGAAATGCTGTTGATGCCTTCAGAGTGAATGTTATTCATGCACGACAGCAGGTGAGGTCACCAGTGACAAACATTGCAAGGACAAGTTTTTTCCATGTCAAGCGAGCTAATGTCTGGTTTGCTGCTGTCACCAAACAAAATGTTAATGCAGCCATGGTGTTCGAGTTTCTGTTGAAAATGGTGGAAGTGATGAGTGCTTACTTTGGGAAAATCACAGAAGACAACATTAAGAACAACTTCGTACTTATTTATGAAATACTTGATGGTATGTTTTTCTTTTATTTTATGTCACCTTCTAAGATAGCAGGAAATGTCAAAACAAATATTTTTCATTTTCTGTAAGAGAATATCTCTCAAAAGTGATACACTTTACGCAATAAATTTAAATAACACATCATGCAATAATTTAACACTATCAAATTAGTGTTCAACTGATGATCGGAACCGGCCACCACAATCGGCCAATAATCGATTGTGGGCAATTGGATAACAAAGGCAATGGTTCCTGGAACATCACTTCAACCGATTGTTGCCAAGAATTTTGTGACGATTCATAAACCACATTTTAATGATCTTCTGCAATTGTTCAATTGTTAATGTAAAATGATGTCAGTGATACCATTCAGTAAAGTTGAGAAATAACCTCAATTTGTATTCTTAATCTCTGTAAATGCCCCTTTATGGGATATTCAAGTTAAATGACATGTACAGCTAACAATTGGGCATACTTGTGGCAATCGCCAGTTTATGCCAGAAAAGTGAAGGTTGCACTCCATTGACTTAGGTCACAGTAAAATTACCAGTCTGAGAGCCATGTTGACCGCCCAAATGTGCATGACTGGTCAGCAACCTTTTTGGTATTCATTTGAACGCTATATCAAATGCATGTTTTCAGTATTTGGATGTTTGAATTGCACCTAAAATATAGCAAAGCATATAATAAAGTCTACCTTCTCTTTCCGAGGTAGCAGAATTATCTCATTTGTGACCAAAAGGAATCTTATATTTCCTTGCAGTCACTTGTGAGATAATTAAGGTGCATTCGCAAAAGCAGTTGGTACTCTGTTTTATTATTCCCCCGAGCTCCTTGGGAGGTTTGGTGTGTATATAGTTGAGGTATCAATCCATATGTCTGAACGTCCATCAGTCCAAAGAAACATTTTGTATTATAATTCTGGCATCTGGTGTCGTATTTTGATGTCCTTTGGTATTATAATAGATCAGCATGGGGGAAATGATATTCACAAATCATGGGCTTCACTACCAGAGTTATGGCCCGTACATCTGTCCGTCCATACAAACTTTTTGTACTATAACTCTGGCACCAGTTATCAGATTTTGATGTTGTTTGGTATAAGGATAGAGCAGCATAGGTGAAATGATATATACAAATTATGGGTTTAGTCCACACAATCATACCCAAGTTATGGCCCTTCTAGGACTTAAACACATACGTCTATCTGTCCATACAGACATTTTGTATGATAACTGTGGCATCTGTTGCCAGATGTCGATATCCTGTGGTATTGTTATAGACCAGCATGGGGAAAATGATATCCACAAATTACGGGTTTTGTCCACATATTCTTACCAGAGTTATGGCCCTTGCAGGACTTAGAAAAATAACAGAATTAACTAACCTTTTACATGTCAGAATCAAAGGAAACGTAAGCTATGTTACAAGCAGGAAGACATTGACTGCAAAAATAAACTTGTTCAAGAAACTGCAACAAGAAATTGGCGCATCTCACGTCCAAAAGAATCTGATTTGTATTCATGTCACTGTAACGAACGAAATTATTGTCAAACTCTCCATTTTCAGAATGTCTGGTGAGGCAAGATGGAAAATTTGCTATGTCATTGCATGAGTATCTTATGACCTGAATATTACTTACATATTCTTCATTTACATTCATGCTTGTTTGACATATTTCAATCCCACCTGCCCTGGAGGCTACAGTTATTATTAATTGCCAATACTCTGCAATACTACTGTTGGGGGCCAATGCCCACACAGAACATTGCTCTTGTTGCCTTTTATCTTTTATCAGCTTGACATTTATTATGGGTTTGAAACTTAATCTTCTGCAGAATTATTTACAGTACAGGGCGAACAACAGTACTTCTAAAAATCTAATCTAATAAAAGGTTTTTTTTTTAAACTCAAGATATGAGCCTTAATGTTTGTCATGATTTACCAGGAACAATTTTGATTCTCAAAAATTCCTGTTGCGAGAATCAGTTTTCAGTTTCTTAAATATTTATACCCCTTGCAAACAAAGTTTGGGGGTGGGGGTGTGTGTAGTATATAGGAATCACCCTGTCCATCCATCCATCCGTCCGGCTGTCTGTCCATCTGTCCGTCCTTATAAGCACACCTCCTCCTAAACCGTTTGAAGAATTTTCATGAAACTTTACACAATGGAAGAACTCCATATGAAGATGTGCATGAAGCAATATAATTCCGTTCTGACGGGCATGGGGGGGGGGGGGGGGTGGTATGGGGGGGGGGATCACTTTGTGAGCTTGCTCACAGTACCTCTAGTTAGAAATGGAGAATACTGTTATACCCCATTGAGTACAACATGTACATATATTCCTAAGCAAAAAGCGAATGTCATGTTTATATACTTAGGAAAGTTTAACCTTCAAGGTTCCAGTTTCAATTTTGACGAGTTCCAACATATAGGGGTTTTGGTCATCTTGCTTGGGGAAATTACAGTACTGAGGCAGTGGTGTCGAGTGAAGTCTTGGCTGCCATTATAGGCAGCCAAGACTTCACTAGACGTCTACCAGTGCTATGTGGAGTTTTGTTCCCTTATTATGAGGGTGCAAAGAATAAGAATTCTTGCTTTTTAAAGCAACTTTTAGCATCTAGCACAAGAATCAAATGAACATTTTGTGAAAATCAAAGTTGATTCTCATTGTTATTCTTTGCGAGAATCATTTGCCCGAATCGATTCTGATTCTTATATGAATTTTAAGCCCTTAGATATTTATATTTTTTGACAGAAAAAACGATATTTGAATTCTAGAGATTCCTTTTCTTACAAGGCAAACTGTCAATCACACACAGCTTATTCATGCTCAAATGGTTTTTTGGGAGAGCTCCATGCCACTTGCCCTGATACTGTTCCCTGTTTACATTGTTGAAGGATAAGAGAAGCAACAAGAGCAAGCAAAGTTGCATCCTTGAATTTAGGAATGATGTAGGTTGTTCATCAGCTATCAGGCCTTTAAATTCCTCCAGATAGCAATGGTAAATGGTGTGCCCAAATTATGTACATGTAATTGTTCCCAAATTTTGCAGTGCTCAAATTTAAAAAAAAAAGTTTTCCTTGTTTCCACCAAATTTTGTTAGGTCAAGTTACCTTGATGCATGCAGCATAGTTTTTATCAAAGTTTTTAAAGTGGTGATAATCTGTAAAAATGCAACAGCTGAGTCTGTTGATCTGTTCATTATGTTCAACATGGTCGTATAGTCCACTGTCTCTGACAAAACATGTCGACAATAGAATCTTGCTGTTCATGTAGACATTCAAGTCTTTATTCTGTTTCCAGATACTGTCATTCAGGGATGAAAATGGTATGCAATAAAATTTGCTGAAATTTGCTAAAATTCTCATATCTCTTATAGGCCTCAATCATCGGACAAAGGAAGAAGTTCTTCCTTTTCTGGTTCAGTCTAGGCAGGTGTCGCAGGCCTTTGCCGTATTCTTCAATAAACATACCGTTTCTTGGACCACGTCCACTTAAAACAGTCGGAGAAGATGTTCAGAGAGCTCCTCTGCATTTGGATGAGCAGACCGGGGATCTAGATGTATCCTTGCCTGCATCATTCACTATTCGCTCAGACACAATTGAAATGGCAATTTCATCAAGTAGAGCGAATTTGGATGCAATGTCTTAAGCAAATCACCTTACCAGAGCTATGGCGCAACGTCTCAAACGGGAAGGAATTTGAGGACGTTCGTACCTCTCTTAGAGTTCTTTCCAGGGCAGTTGTGTATACCAAGTATAACTCCGCCCTAACAGTGGCTAATCTGGAGTTAATCAGACGTGATGCTGTCCTTGCGTTGTCATCACTTACAGATGACAAGGTGAAAAGCTCGCTCCGGTCTCTGGACATACTATTTTTGATGACAAGCTTTCGTTAGTCTATGAAGAGGCTACTAAGGCGTCAAGTGCTCTGATATTGTAGTTGGCGTCTCAACAACCCACTTCAGCAGACGAGGAGGATGTTCCAGATCTGAACGTCAAAAGGGAACTCCTCACGAGGGTACAAGAAACTCTCTTACAATTACTCTGGAGGTCATCAATATAGTGACTCAGGAAGGTGCGTAGGTCTGATTGTGACTATTGGTCAGATGCCCCTAGGCTTGTGGGATGAGGTTCTTCTTGGGGAGGATGTAGTTTCTCCTCCCGTAAACCTTGCAGGTCATACAGTGATGTTCCAGTCCTCTATTGATTGCCAGATGGCGGAAGGTTATCAAACTTCACGAGAAACTGGATAGCAGTCACCGAAGATCAGTGGGTGAGAAGTGTAGTCTCAGAGGGCCTACGGCTATCATTCTGAGCGGAACCCCCACTAACAAGGTGTCCACGTTGGACAAATCTTCCGTCGGATCCTTTCAAAAGAGAGTCTGTCCTAGTGGAGGTGCAGGCTCTCTTATTAAAGGAAGCAATAGAGGTCATCAAGACTCAAGATTTGCAGGGTTTTTACAGTCACCTGTTCCTCGTACCGAAGCCAGATGGCTTGTTCCGACCGGCAATAGACTTGAGCTGGATAAACAAGCTTATCGTGGCGCCAAAATTCTATATGGAGACCATTCGGTTGGTAAGAGCGAGCATTCGAGTGAACGATTATGCAGCAAGCATAGATCTTAGGATGCCTACTTTCATGTCCTGGTACATCCGGCATTCAGAAAGTACCCTCGGTTCGCCATACAAGGGAAGATTTATCAGTTCAGAGCAATGTGCTTTGGTCTGAACCTGGCTCCCTGGGCATTCACTTGAAAAATGAACTCAGTAATGTCGTCTGCGGTAACGTTGGCTTACTTGGACGACATTCTGCAGAGATACGATTAAGAGGATTAATCAGAACGATGTTCAGAGTCTGCTTCTATTACTCTCGGTTTCATCGTAAATGAGAAAAAGTCGGATCTAGCTCTGTCCAAGTCATTCACTCACATGGGGATGAGCTTCGAGACTCACAACAATCTGGTCCGTCTGCCGTTACCCAGAGCGAAATTAGTCAGTTATTATTCTTGCTTTTGTCTACACTGAGACGCATTAACAGTGAGGGAATTCATGCGACTGATGGGGTTGTGCAACGTGTCCCCTCCAGATAATCTTTACTCAGAACTGGAGTGTGAAGACACATTCGCTTGAACCAGTATTGTTTTAACGGACCTAGTAAAACAAAGGGTTCAGATTTGGGCAGACATTCAGTGGTTAACTCAGGGAGTTCCACTGCAACTGCCGGATCCAGCTTTCACGATTATGATAGATGCGAGTCAGATGGGTTGGGGTGCGACCCTAGATCCCGCAGACTTGAAGTGTCAGGGTCTTTGGGACCCTCGGTTCCTAGAGAAGCACATAAACATCAAAGAGATGATGTCAATATGCTAGCTCTTCAACATTGGATTCACATAATAGCGAACGTCCATGTTCAGATTTTGTCGGACAATTCGACAGTAGTAGCTTACATCAGGAACCAAGGTGACATTCATTCAATTCCTTTATGCGAATTAACGGAGAGGATTCTCCTATATGTCATGAATCATCATGTTCAACTTTCTATCCGTCATATACCAGGTCGTCTGAATGTTAGTACTAGCAGGCTCGCTTTCTTGGAAAGGTCGCCTGTTGTCATTGGAGTGGACGCTCAACAAGCGAGTATTTAGGCAGATTTGCTACCAGAGAGATCGCCCCATGATAGACCTGTTTGTGACACACTGGAACAATTAGTTGCCGTCGTTCATGTTGCCATGCCCAGACCATTGAGTGTACGCAGTAGACGCACTGTCAATCTCATGGGTATGAATGATAGGATATGCGTATCCTCCAATTCAGTTGATTCAGTAGATTTGTTTAAGATCAAACAGTCTCGTTGTGAATCCCACTAGTAGCACCTCTGTCGTCACAGAAACCTTGGATCAGCCTTTTCAGGTGTCTGTTATGGGATGTTCCCCGGAAGATTAGTCCACGAAAGGACCTTCTGTATCAGGGAAAGTTTTTATTCTTCACTTCCTTCTCCGCCCTAGTGGCATATGGAGTCGGTTAGACATGAGGGAACCATTGTGGTTCCTATATTATTTTATGACTAACACAAGAACGATTAAATCATGCGGGTGAGAAGGATGAGATATGACTTTGAATACTTATATTGGTTTTTGGTACCGCTTTCACTGATTCCAGAGCACTCCCCTCTTTCTTTCTGAAGATTCCTTCAAAAGAATGGGGGGGGGGGGGGGGGGGGTGGGGGGAGGTGATTTTTATTACCTCTCCTCCGGTTTGATAAGAATGTAACTATGAGTGAAGCTGTTTTGTCTGTAATTATATCCGACATACAGCTGGAGTTTTATTGGCTCACCAACGTTAGTTGTGTGAGCCTATGGCATAGCCCTCATGTCGGCGTCAGCGTCGGTGTCCGCTCTCAAATATTTTGAACTTTTGCGTACAGGTTTTGATTTTTTGGCTTTTTAAATTTTTTTTTAGTTTCTGCATATTGCTATGGTGGTTCACTATAACATTTAACTCTTTTTCCAGGGTATTTTGTCTTAATTTTAACCCTTTGAATCAAATTTTAGACTTCTTTTGATGTTTGCGTGCAGGTTTTGATGTTTTTTTTTTCCTTTCTTCCAAGTGGAGATTTACCTTGCAGCATATATCCATGCTTTCTATTGTATGTAAACATGCATCTTAGGGCTATGTTTGTATTATTTAACCCTTTTCCTGCTGAATTACTTCAATTTTGGACTTTTATGTACAGCTTTTGGACTTAGGCTTACAGCTTCTTACTTTTATGTACATGTTGTGATAAAAAAAAAACAATTTCAAGTGAGGTTGACCTCACTGCATATTGCAGTGGTGGTTATTATAACATTGATATCTTTCCAGTTCATTTTTTAATTTTTTTTAACCCTATGAATAGATTTTTAGACTTATTTTGACGTTTGCGTGCAGGTTTTCATGGTTTTTTTTTTTTTTTTTCCTTTCTTCCAAGTGAAGATTTTCTGCATATTGCTATGGTGGTTCATTATAACATTTAACTCTTTTCCAGGGTATTTTGTCTTAATTTTAACCCTTTGAATCAAATTTTAGACTTATTTTGATGTTTGCGTGCAGGTTTTGATGTTTTTTTTCCCTTTCTTCCAAGTGGAGATTTACCCCTTGCAGCATATGTCCATGCTTTCTATTGTATGTAAACATGCATCTTAGGGCTATGTTTGTATTATTTAACCCTTTTCCTGCTTAATTACTTCAATTTTGGACTTTGTTTGTTTACAGGTTTGGATTTTGCTGTTTAATAAAATTTTTTCTTCTTTGCATATTACTATGGGGATTCACAATAACATTTAACTCTTTTCCAGGGTATTTTGTCTTAATTTTAACCCTTTGAATCAAATTTTGGACTTATTTTGACGTTTGTGTGCAGGTTTTGATGTTTTTTTTTACTTTTATGTGCAGGTTTTGAGGTTTGTCTTTCTTCTCTTTCAAGTGGCAACTTACCTTGTAGCATATTGCCATGGTTCCTATTTTATGTTAGGATGCTTCTTGGGGCTATTATTATATTATTTAACCCTTTAGCTGCTTATTTACTTTAATTTTGGACTTTTGTGTGCAGGTTTTGATATTTTTTTTTAAGTGGAGTTTTACCTCACTGGCATATTGCCATGGTGGTTACTGTAACATTTTCAGGGTATTTTTCTAAATTTTAACCCTTTGAAACAAATGTGATACTTTTTTTACTTTTATGTGCAGGTTTTGAGGTTTGTCTTTCTTTTCTTCCAAGTGGATATTTTTCAAGTAGAGTTTCACCTTACTGGCATATTGCCATTGTGGTCACTGTGACAGGGTATTTTTCTCAATTTTAACCCCTTAAACAAATGTGATACTGTTTTTTACTTTTATGTGCAGGTTTTGAGGTTTGTCTTTCTTTTCTTCCAAGTGGCGACTTACCTTGTAGCATATTGCCATGGGTTCCTATTTTATGTTAGGATGCTTCTTGGGCTATTTTTATATTATTTAACCCTTTAGCTGCTTATTTACTTTAATTTTGGAAATTTGTGTGCAGGTTTTGTACTTTTGTGTGCAGGTTTTGATATTTTTTTTAAGTGGAGTTTTACCTCACTGGCATATTGCCACGCTGGTTATTGTAACATTTTCAGGGTATTTTTCTAAATTTTAACCCTTTGAAACAAATGTAATACTTTTTTGACTTTTATGTGCAGGTTTTGAGGTTTTTCTTTCTTTTCTTCCAAGAGGATATTTTTCAGGTAGGGTTTCACCTTACTGGCATATTGCCATGGTGGTTACTGTGACATTATCAGTGTATTTTTCTCAATTTTAACCCATTGAAACAAATGTGATACTTTTTTTTTTTTACTTTTATGTGCAGGTTTTGAGGTTTGTCTTTCTTTTTTTCAGAGTGGAGACTTAGCTTGTAGCATATTGCCACGGTTCCTATTTTATGTTAGCATGCTTCTTAGGGGTTATAATTATATTATTTAACCCTTTAGCTGCTTATTATCATTAATTTTGGACTTTTGTGTGCAGGTTTTGAACTTTTTTTTTTACTCCAGCTGCCCCTTTACATTTACCACCTGTTGGTGAGCCACGGGGTACTGATACCCCCTCTAGTTGTATATGGCATATATTTGTGTGGGATATTCTCTCATTCTCAAATATACCATCCTAACTTTTTGGGGCTTAGTTCGGGCTAGCCTTAAAAATTGGGAACTCTTTACATCCAATTAGCATAGTCTTCATGCTAAGTATACGGAATTACTTGAACTGGGCTCCTTTTTTATGATATGTCTTCTCAGTTACTGTATAGAGAGACATACATGTAATTCCTTTTAAATTTTATTTCCTTTCATCTTGGATTACAGGATTGGAACTATGTTGATCTACTAATTCTGAAGTTCTAGGCCCTCTGCCTTTTTATACGCCCGTTTGAAAAACGGGACGTATTATAGTATGCCGTCTGTCCGTCCGTACGTCCATTTGGTTTCCGAACAATAACTTTAGTATTTGTTTTCCGATCGGCTCCAAATGTGGTATGTGGTTTAATCACAACAAAATACAGGTCATGTTCGAATATGGGGTCGGTCCGAACATTTTTCGCCTGAATTATGGCCCCAGTTGGACTTAGAATTCGTCAAATATTTGGTTTCCGGATGATAACTTTATTATTTGTTTTCCGATCGGCTCCAAATGTGGTATGTGGTTTAATCACAACAAAATACAGGTCAAGTTCGAATATGGGGTCGGTCCGAACATTTTTCGCCGGAATTATACCCACAGTTGGACTTAGAATTCGTCAAATATTTGGTTTCCGGATGATAACTTTAGTATTTGTTTTCCGATCGGCTCCAAATTTGGTATGTGGTTTAATCACAACAAAATACAGGTCAAGTTCGAATATGGGGTCGGTCCGAATATTTTTCGCCTGAATTATGGCCCCTGTTGGACTTAGAATTCATCAAATATTTGGTTTCCGGATGATAACTTTAGTATTTGTTTTACGATTGGCTCCAAACTTGGTATGTGGTTTAATCACAACAAAATACAGGTCAAGTTCGAATATGGGGTCGGTCTGAACAATTTTTGCCTGAATTATGGCCCCTGTTGGACTTAGAATTCTTCGTCAAATATTTGGTTTCCGGATGATAACTTTAGTATTTGTTTTTCGATTGGCTTCAAACTTGTTAGTCTTTTTCTCAAATGACTGAAAAATTTAGTCATTTCACAAAATCACTGATTTCAAAGTCTGACCGTAACATATATATATATGCCAGTATAAATTTCTCGCACTCTAAAAAAATTGCAAATGTGTTAAAATGGTACAATTTGAACAGTTCACGGGCGTATGATGCAATGCCCAGCGGTGCTCTTGTTACAATTCAGTTAGTCTGGGCCATTGGTTTACAGTGTAAAAATGTTATAAATTTCAAGTAATTTGTATATTTTTATACTTACCAATGGCCCCGACGGAGATGGCCCTCTCATGAGTGGGCATTCATTCCTTCCCGCTGAATTATTATATAGTACTCTCTTCTGCAAAGAATGATGTTGGTGCCAATTCCGGTCACTCCCTGACATCTGCACATGTGCGGAGAGTAAATGTATGGAGGGCCAGATAGGACTTTTAATATTTTTATACTGTACCAATGACCCAGACATAGCTGGTGCTAACTCTTAAAAATATAGGGCCAAACACAAATTTTGCCCCCCAATCCCCAAAATTTGCATCTAAAACCAAAGAAAACATGTCCTGAATGGCCCTCCATACTTCACCTCTACTGCGCATGCGCAGTGTCAAGGACGTCCCGAAATTGGCGCCATTAATCATTCTTTGTTTGGCCCTTCATCAGCTAACATCTGACTGATCTTTGTGCTTGTAAATCTCAGTTTAAATGATGCCAGACACATAAATGTTAGTGAAATGGTGATTCTAAGGAGGATATAGAAGGAGGAGAGGAAAAATGAGTGACAGAAAATAATCGGGCTGTAACTTAAAATTTTTTAATGAAATTATGTTGAAGTTACCTATATTTTTATACTGTACCAATGACCCAGACATAGCTGGTGCTAACTCTTAAAATATAGGGCCAAACACAAATTTTGCCCCCCAATCCCCAAAATTTGCATCTAAAACTAAAGAAAACATGTCCTGAAAGGCCCTCCACACTTCGCCCCTACTGCGCATGCGCAGTGTCAAGGACGTTCCGAAATTGGCGCCATTAATCATTCTAAGTTTGGCCCTTCATCAGTTAACATCTGACTGATCTTTGTGCTTATAAATCTCAGTTTAAATGATGCCAGACACATAAATATTAGTGAAATGGTGATTCTAAGGAGGATAGAGAAGGAGGAGAGGAAAAGAATGTGTGACAGAATATTATCAGGGCTGTAACTTAAAATTTTTTAATGAAATTATGTTAAGTTACCTATTTTCAAGGCAGCAGCCATTTTGTTGTCATTCTGATTATTTAGTTACACTGTTTTTTAAGTGTTTTCCTCTCTCCCTGTCCTTTAAGTTCCCCCTTGCTATTCTCCCATGCTTTTGGCATAGTTTTTGTAATTATTATTACTAAATTTTCTTGGGAGTTTTAGCTGAATAACAGAATGAATTCTGTTCTTTCCCCATGTTTACGTCTTCACCTACGGGTGGTTAGGCGTTGTGTTCTGCATCTACCATCTGATGTTCTGCAGTTTCTTCCCTGGAAGTCTCTGTTTTGCATCAGATAGTGTATTTTTGGTAACTGATTTCGGGCCTGGGTGCCTGGAGTCTTATTTTAGTGTTTTTACACTCATTGTTTACATTTACAACAGCCCTCTGTGTGAGGGGGGGATTTCTAAAAAATAATATCTTGATGTTATTTTAATCATAACTAGATACATTATTATTGTTCGTAAGTGTTGAATAAATTGTTTAAAATTTTTTTAAAAATTTTTGTCCACACTTAGGCTTGGGATCCATTGGGGCTCAACGTTACTTTTCAGAAACTTGGGCTGTTCTGAAAAAATATTTTTTTCAAAATATTTTGATTTCAATTATTTTTTCTATATTAATGGATCATATTATTATTATGTATTTTGATTGCCAGGGGTTAGTGCGAGTACCAGGACTTGTTTTCTTTTCACATTGAAAGGATATTGATCAATTGTTTTAAGAGGAAGTCTTCCTCTGACTTTATTATCATTCTATATGTGGTCAGTGTACTCGCATTAACTCCTGTTCTGTATCGTATGATTTCGATGACAATATGGGAAGCGTATGTCACGGTATGTTGTTGGGGATTTGGACACTCCGGTCCTTTCCCCGCAGGGTCACTCTACTTTATCAATTTCTATTTCAGACGATCAAGATTAGGGTGATGTATCTGTGATGTCTTCCAACAGTGTGCCTCCGTCGTCACAATTAATGAAGGGCTAGCGGAAAAGTGCTCATGTAAATACGCCAATTGCCTAAGAGGACCCTAGTAGGTTCGACGGCCTTTGACGTCCGCTAGCTCGCCCGGTGTAGCGTCCATTCACCGAATGGTTCGGCAGCCGGGTTCGTCCGTTGCGGTCTGGAAGGAATTTTGGGGTGATGCGAGCACTATAAATTAACCTAATGCACACCCAGTGACGGCGGATCAGAGGGAGAACGCAGGAAGCCTTTTAGTCCGGTTCATAGCTCGTTCCGGTCCATCCGGACGGCAAGCGAGAGAGGCCCCTCTCTCGTTCAACAACATCTGGCCCCAGATGTTGTGGTACAAAATGTGTCGCAAGCGGAGCATACGTCTGTCGCTCGGGACGCTCCGTTGTATAGGCAGTCCGCTGAGACTGCTAAGGCTTCCTCTTCTCGTCAGCGCACACGACCGCACCTTGGCTGCGTGACCGCCGATATATTACCAGTTTCGCCGATCAAGGATTCGTCGGCGACCAGGTCACACCATCCGGTAGCCAGGGACACAAGGCCTGCAGACTCCGGACGTTCGCATAGGAAGTGTGCGGGAGTCAACGTACACGGAGCTTCCGGCGGCAATGCATCGTAACACCGCTACTGCACAGGCCTCGGGAACGGACGTGCTTTCCTTAATAGCACAGTTTATCGCAGCATCCCAGCATCAACTGAATCTGTCGCATATATTTTATCCGACGATGCTGGGTCGGGACGCTCCGCGGAAGCGGGTACGGACGTCCGAAAGTTTCATCCGGTCCGACGGGATACCGAAAGGGATTCGGAGGATTTCCAGCTTTCCCTTTCGGAACAACATATGCTGTTGTGTATGCCATCTGACTTGGTCTTCTACAGCTTCTTTCGTCGGACCAGAATGCTGCGATGCCGGATAAGAAACTGATAGCGTCGGTGGACTTAGAAATTTTTGGTTCGGTTCAGGGACATCGTCCCTCAGTTCCGACATAGTCCAATAATGTCACACAAACTTTCGAATTATTGAACAACGCTATATATATTATTATTTTATGCTTGCTAACCAAGCATTTCTGGTTTCTTGTTCGAAGAGTTATGGAGATGTCTTTCAAAAGTGTGCCTCTGTCGTCATAGTTAATGAAGAGTTAGCGGCAATAAGTGCTCATAGAATATGTCTATCGCCTACGGAGTGACATTCGCTAGCTCACCCGGTGTAGCATACATTCATCGAATGGTTCGGCTGCCGGGTTCGTCCGTTGCGGTCTAGGAAGGAGATTTGGGTGATGCGAGCACTTTAATTACTTTAGTACTCACCCAGTGACGGCAGATTGAGGACAGATCGGAGGAAGCCTGTTAGTCCGGTTCCTGGCTTGTCCAGGTCCGTCCGGGCTGTGAGCGAGAGAGGTCCCTCTCTCGCCCAACAACATAGGGGACCACATGTTGTGGTTCAGATATTTTACATTCGGAGCATATGTCCGTTGGTCGGGACGCTCCGTTATATTGACAGTCCGAGGGACTGTCCTTAATGCTTCCTCATCCTCACAGCAGGGCACACGACCGCACATTGGCTACGTGACCTCGAGTATCCGATCAGTTTCGGCATTCAGTGATTCCACGGCGAATAGGTCGCGCCATCCGGTAGCCAAGGGACACGAGGCCTATACACTCCGTTCGCTTGCATATTGGTAGTATGCACGGGGGTAACGATCACGGAGCTTCCAGCGGCAATGCATCGTAAGACCGCTTCTCCTCAGGCCTCAGTGACGGACGTGCTATCCGAGTTAGCACAGTTGTTTTGCAGCATCCCAGCAATTGATAGTTTCTCGGTCGAATCAGGAATTATCCGACGGCGCTGGGTCGGTGCGGTCCGCGGTTGCATCAGGTACGGACGACCGAACGCTTTATAGCGTCCGACAGGATGGCGAAAGGGATTCGAAAGATTTCGAGTTTTCCCTTTAGTAGTATCGGAAGATGCCTTTCATATCTTCTGGCATTATCTTCCAGTGATTATTATTTCGGACTTCATTGCTGCGATCTTGGATAAGAGACTTATAGCGTCATTGGACTCGGATTTTTCGATCGGTTCAGGGACATTGTCCCTGACTTACCGACGCAGTCCAATATTGTCATTACAACATGTGTTTTATTTTTCGACGCTATATATATATATATACAAGCCTGCTACTAAGCATGATAGTTTAGTTTCTTGTCCGCGTTGCTCATTTCTGCCATTTTATCATTGATACAAATAGTTTATTTTGGCAGAGCAGGGCATACCGAGAGTTCATATGCGTCTAGACGGTGTGATTAAAGACTGCATATATTCTTTTTCGCCGTTTATGTCTTTTCCAATTTCAATGTTGGGAACGACATTATGTATAGTAGACTTAACTTAGACGCTTTATTATACGTAATCCGCCTTACTGAGGCGTTATCATTACGTCTTCAAGAAAAGATTTACGGGATATTATTCTCAATGTAATTTCTTTTGAGGGCAGTAGTTTGTTCACGTATAACTCCGCCCTTCAGTGGCTGATTGGAGTTAGTTAGACGTGACGCAGCCCTAGCTACATCCACACGCGTGGATAGTAAGGTTAAGAACTCTCTCAGAGTCGCTTCGTTCTCGGAGGAGCTTCTCTTCGACGGCAACTTTTCGGCAATCCATGAATTGCTCGATTTACACGTTCTCTCGTCTATCTAGTGTTACAAGAGATTCAGACTGGGGCAAACATTCGGTGGTTGACTCAGAGAGTGCCGCCGCAGTTGCCGGACCCGAGTGTGGCTGTTATGACGGTTGCCAGTCAAACAGATTGGGATATAATACTGATCCCTACGGATTCGAAGTGCCAGGGTCTTTGGGTTCCGCAGTCTTTTAGCAATCAGTTTTCTTCACCGCGGAATAATGTTTTTTTAGGCTTGCTTTATGTCATTGCATGAACATTATTCAGAAACGCATGCCCAAATTCCTGTCCTTTAATTCGACAGTAGTGGCGTATCTCCGGAACCAGGGAGGCACTCTTTCGTTTCCGTTATTCAATTTAATGGAAAGAATCCGTCTGTTGGTTATAGTACACCAAGTTCAGTTTTGGTCCGTCATATTCCGGGTCGTCTGATTGTTTTATCGGACTCCCGTTCTCTTACGGGTCGCTTGTTGCTGTCAGAATGGACTCTCAACAAACAAGTATTCAATCAGATTTGCTATCTATGGGAGCGCCCAATGATGATTTATTTATGACACAGCTTGCTAATCAATTGCAGACGTATGTGTTGGCTTGTCCAGATCTCTGAGCTAATATTGTTAACGCTCTATTGATCTATAGGACGGAATGATAGGATACGCGTATCCTCCGGCGCTGTTGTTTTAGCAGGTATTGCTAAGATAAACAACCACAATACTTTTCTGTTGATAGCATCTCTATCTTCACAGAGATCATGAGTAATTTACTCTCTTGTCTACTGTGGGTCTTAACGTGAAATCTTCCTCTATGTGAGGATCTTTTTCACTGGGTAAATCGTGTCATCTTTATCACAACCAGCAAGGTCGCAACCTTCATGTATTCCGTTGTGTGGTCCGTATTGCATTGTAAGCACTGTACTGGACGAGCTTTGGACGCGATTTCTTACTATAGGAGATCCTCTTCTTCGCTATTCTATGCGACTAAAGTGGAGGCTCTTCCGTCGTGGTGTAGGGATCATTATGTTCATATTGTTGATCCCTCCATACTACTCATTGCTATTTCTTAGTATACTTGTTTCACAAGATCTACTGCAGCCTGTTATTATTTAGGTTATAGGTTTATGTTACCTCATACCTATGCACTCTACGATAGTTTACAATTGAGTCTTTTGTCTCTTTATCTAAGTCAGTTAGTAACTTTTTGATAAATAGACTTAGAATCTTTAGATTAAATTCCTATACGGATTTTAACTTCGGTTCTTATTTAGCTAAGTAATAATTTGAGCCTCTGGAAACAGTAGTTTTCAAATTCTGACCTTTTAGACAGTAATTCTGTTGGTTTCTCTTTTACTGTAGAGTCAGTGAGTTTCATGCACTATCGATGGATGATTTTCACTTTCATAGTTTCGGAATCAATACTTCCGTTACTATTTAGGTTGGATTGTTGCATAAGAGTTAGGCTCCTATTATCCGGAACCTATTATTTTAAGGTCCTTCCGTCTTCGTATGGGCATAGGCCTTTACTCTTTCCGGGTACAGTTTATGTATTTATAAACAGATATCTGTTTATTACTATGGGCGTAAGCTTCTTCTGTCTTTGATGTCTAGTAGAAGGACGTTACGCTCCATTTTATTGTTAATGGATTCTATTAACTATCGGTACTGCTTATGGTATATCATTGACTTAGCAGCTGTGCTTAAGATTTCGGCTCATGAAGTAAGAGTTCTTCTACTTCTTGGGCTTACATTAATAGTGTCGCTATTATAGATTTTTGAAGGCCGCTCATTGCGCTCAGCCATCCACATTCATGAATTTTATCTCAGAAATATCGAGTCCATTTCTGGAGGCCTCTATTGTTAGGTCTATTATCTACTGCTCAGAATGTCATTACTTAACAGTTGCTACTATAGCTAGGTAGGCTGTCTGTTTCGGCAGTGTCTCCGTTCGGCTGCCCTCTTCGCTCTGGGCTATTTGACCCAGGGCAAGAAAAAGGGGGGGGGGGGGGGAGGGTGTTCCCTTGGGTCACCTGTTTTACTATGAAAACAAGGGGATACCTCCTCCGGAGTTAGTAATTCTGAGCTGTTATTGGGATGGTTGTTTAGTGAGAAGTTTAGGTTTTTAAAATTCATTCAAGTCTTAGTTTTTAAAGTATAGCTTTTTAATTATTGCATATGTCAACGAACATGATTATGCAATCCTCAGACACTTTTAGGAGTATAAGAGTCTCTATTCTCTAGACTTACTTTATTTATTGGCTTACTTTAAAAATTATTAGTATAAGGATTATATTGGATATTAATAGAGTACATGGATGTATGAAGCTCAATTTTGGAAGGTGTTGTATCTTTCTAATTTATCATAAATAAGAAAGATACATGTAAGGCCTATTACTTCTTTTTCCCTACAGGGGATGACTCTATTTTATTTTATTGAGCGTATTCCATTTTGCTCTATGTCCTTGGCCCTCCAGCCTTTTTACTATTCAGCTATGTCTGGGTCATTGGTACAGTATAAAAATGTTGAAAAAATTTATAGTAATTTATATATTTTTTATACTTACCAATGACCCAGACGGGGATGGCCCTCCCAGGAGTTGGGAACTCTTGCCTCCCCGCTGAGTACATAGCGCTTACCAGGCACTGGTTATTAGAATGATTAATGGCGCCAATTTCGGAACGTCCTTGACACTGCGCATGCGCAGTAGGGGCGAAGTGTGGAGGGCCTTTCAGGACATGTTTTCTTTAGTTTTAGATGCAAATTTTGGGGATTGGGGGGCAAAATTTGTGTTTGGCCCTATATTTTAAGAGTTAGCACCAGCTATGTCTGGGTCATTGGTAAGTATAAAAAATATATAAATTACTATAAATTTTTTTAACTTTCAAGGCAACACCCTGTTGTGGTCATTCTTGTTATCAAGTTACACTGCTTGTTCAGTGTTTTCCTCTTTCCCTTTCCTTTAAGTCCCCTCTTGCTATTCTCCCATGCTTTTGGCATATTTTCTGTAATATTATTACTAAAATTTCTTGGGAGTTTTAGCTGGATAACAGAATGAATTCTGTTCTTTTCCCCATGTTTACGTCTTCACCTATGGGTGGTTAGGCGTAGTGTTCTGCATCTACCATCTGATGTTCTGCAGTTTCTTCCCTGGAAGTCTCTGTTTTGCATCAGATAGTGTATTATTGGTAACTGATTTTGGGCCAGGGTGCCTGGAGTCTTGATCTGGTGTTTTTACACTTATTGTTTACATTTCCAACAGCCCTCTGTGTGAGGGGGGATTTCTTGAAAATAATATCTTGATGTTATTTTAATCATAACTAGATACATTATTATTGTTCGTAAGTGTTGCATAAATTGTTTAAAATATTTTTAGAATTTTTGTCCACACTTAGGCTTGGGATCCATTGGGGCTCAACGTTACTTTTCAGAAACTTGGGCTGTTCTGAAAAAATATTTTTTCAAAATTTTTGGATTTCAGTTATTTTTTCTATGTTAATGGATCATGTTATTATGTATTTTGATTGTCAGGGGTTGGTGCGAGTACTAGGACTTTGTTTTCTTTTCACAATGAAAGGATATTGTTCAATTGTAATAAGAGGATATCTTCCTCTAACTTTCATAATCATTGTATAATGTAGTCAGTGTACTCGCACTAACTCCTGTTCTGTATATGTTAATTTCGATGACAACATGGGAAGTGTGCGTCACGGTATGTTAGTGGGGAATTGGCCATTCCGGTCCTTTCCCCGCAGGGTCACTCCATTTTATCAATCTCTATTTCAGACGATCATGGTCAGGGTGATGTATCTGTGATGTCTTCCAAAAGTGTGCCTCCGTCATCACAATCAATGAAGAGCTAGCGGAAAAGTGCTCATGTAAATACGTCAATTGCCTAAGAGGACCCTAGTAGGTTCGACGGCCTTTGACGTCTGCTAGCTCGCCCGGTGTAGCGTCCATTCATCGAATGGTTCGGCAGCCGGGTTCGTCCGTTGCGGTCTAGAAAGGAGTTTTGGGTGATGCGAGCACTATAAAACAACCAAGTGCACACCCAGTGACGGCGGATTAGAGGGGAGAACGGAGGAAGCCTTTTAGTCCGGTTTATAGCTCGTCCAGGCCCACCCGGGCTGCGAGCGAGAGAGGCCCCTCTCTCGTACATCAACATCTGGCCCCAGATGTTATGGTACAAAATGTTTCGCATTCGGAGCATACGTCCGCCGCTCGGGACGCTCCGTTATATAGATAGTCCGGAGAGACTGTCAATAAGGCTTCCTCATTCTCATGGCAGCGCACACGACCACACCTTGGCTACGTGACCTCTGATATCCAGTCAACTTCGCCAATCAGAGAATCCTCGGCGACTAGGTCACGCCATCCGATAGCCAGGGACACGAGGCCTGGAGACTCTGGACGTTCGCATAGAAAGTATGCGGGAGTCTACGTACACGGAGCTTCCAGCGGCAAAGCATCGTAAGACCGCTTCTGCACAGGCCTCGGTGACGGACGTACTATCCCAAATAGCACAGCTTATTGCAGCATCCCAGCAACGACAGAATCTCTGTCGCATCATGTAATATCCGACGACGCTAGGTCGGGACGCTCCGCGGAAGCATCAGGTGCGGACGTCCGAAAATTTCATACGGTCCGACGGGATGACGAAAGGGATTCGGAGGATTTCGAGCTTTCCCTTTCGGAGCAACATAAGCTGCTGTATATGTCATCCGACTTCATCTTCTAGAGGTTCTTCGTCGGACCAGAAGGCTGCGATACCGGATAAGAAACTGATAGCGTCGGTGGACATAGAAATTTGTGGTTCGGTTCAGGGACATCGTCCCTCAGTTCCGACACAGTCCAATAATGTCTCAGATACTTTCGATTTATTGAACGACGCTATATATTTTTTTTTATATGCTTGCTATTTACAAGCATGTCTGGTTTCTTGTTCGCAAAATTACTGAGATGTCTTTCAAAAGTGCCTCTGTCGTCATAGTTAATGAAGAGCTAGCGGCAATTAGTGCTCATGGATTATGTCAATCGCCTAAGAGGTCCCTAGTAGGATCGACGGAGTTGACATTCGCTAGCTCACCCGGTGTAGCGTCCATTCATCGAATGGTTCGGCAGTCGGGTTCGTCCGTTGCGGTCTAGGAAGGAGATTTGGGTGATGCGAGCACTATAATAGACTTTAGTACACACCCAGTGACGACGGATTGAGGAGAGATCGGAGGAAGCCTGTTAGTCCGGTTCATAGCTCGTCCGGTCCGTCCGGGCGGCGAGCGAGAGAGGTCCCTCTCTCGTGCAACAACATATGGGACCGGATGTTGTGGTACAGACATTTCACATTCGGAGCGTATGTCCGCCGCTCGGGACGCTCCAGTATATAGACAGTCCGAGTGACTGTCAATAATGCTTCCTCATCCTCACATCAGCGCACACGACCGCACATTGGCTACATGACCTTGAGTATCCGGCCAGCTTCGTCATTCAGTGATTCCATGGCGAACAGGTCACGCCATCCGGTAGCCAAGGGACACGAGGCCTGCACACTCCGGTCGCTCGCATAATAGAACACGGAGCTTCCAGCGGCAATGCATCGTAAGACCGCTTCTCCACAGGCCTCAGTGACGGACGTGCTATCCAAAATAGCACAGCTTATCGTAGCATCCTAGCAAATGACAGATTCTCGTTCGGATCAGGAATCATCCGACGGCTCTGGGTCGGTGCGCTCCGCTGTTACATCAGGTACGGACGACCGAACACTTCATAGGGTCTGACAGGATGGCGAAAGGGATTCGGACGATTTCGAGCTTCCCCTTTCGGAACAACAGAAGCTGCCATACATTTCTTCCGGCATTATCTTCCAGAGGTTGTTCCGTCGGACTACATTGCTGCGATGCGGGATAAGAGACTAATAGCGTCATTGGACACGGAGTTTTGGATCGGTTCAGGGACATTGTCCCTGAGTTGCCGACACAGTCCAATAATGTTAGAACATTTGAATTATTGAACGACGCTATATATAAGCTTGCTCCCAACATGTTAGTCTAGTTTCTTGTCCGCAATGTTCTATTCTGCCTTTCGTGAATTCTAGGAAAATTATTTTCTTATTGGGAGAACTGGGCATACCGAGAGTTCCTTTGCGTCTAAGACGGCGAGGCTGAAGACTGGGAATTATCTTTTTCGCCGTCTATGTCAATTCCAACCACGATGTTGGAAACGACAGTGATGTATAATAGACTTAACTTAGACGCTTTATCATATGTATACCACCTTACTGAGGCGTTATCATTACGTCTTCAAGAGAAAGAATTCCAGGTTATGATCCTCAGTGAGATTTCTTTCAGGGGCAGTAGTTTTTCCACGTATAACTCCGCCCTTCAGTGGCAACCTGGAGTTGGTTAGATGTGACGCAGCCCTAGCTACATCCACGCGCGTGGATAGTAAGGTGACGAACTCTCTCAGAGTCGCTTCCGTCTCGGAGAAGCTTCTTTTCGATGGCAACCTTTCAGCAATCTGGAATTGCTCGATATACACGTTCTCTTGTCAATTAAGTGTAACAAGAGATTCAGACATGGGCAAACATTCGGTGGTTGACTCAGAGAGTTCCACTGTAGTTGCCGGATCCGAGTTTTTTCGATTATGACGGACGCCAGTCAAACAGGTTGGGACACAATTTTGATCCCAACGGATTCGAAGTGCCAGGGTCTTTGGGTTCCGCAGTTTTTAGGCAAGCACTTAACTTCCAAGGAAGAATATTATTTTGGCTTGCACTATGTCATTGGATGAATTTTATGCAGAAACGCATGTTCAAATCCTGTCCGATAATACGACAGTACTTGCGTATATCCGGAACCAGGGAGGCACTCATTCGGTTCCGTTATAGATTTTAACGGAAAGAATCCTTCTGTTTGTTATAGAACACCAAGTTCTGTTCGGTTCGTCATATTCTCGGTTGTTGGATCGTATTAGCAGACTCCCTTTCATGTAAGGGTCGTTTGTTGCCGTCGGAATGGACTCTCAACAAACAGGTATTCAATCACATTTGCTATCAGTGGGAGCGCCCAGTGATAATTTATTTGCGACACAACTCTCCAATCAATTGTAGACGTATGTGTCACCGTGTCCGGATCCCCGAGCATATATAGTTAACGCTCTATCGATCTAGTAGGACGCGATGTTAGGATATGCGTATCCTCCAGCGCTGTTGATTCAGCAAGTATTGCTAGGATTATTCTTTCACAATACAGTTCTGTTGGTAGCATCTCTGTCTCCACAGAGACGGTGGATAAATTTACTTAGATGTCGCCTGTGGGACTTTCCGCAGAAACTTCCTCCATGAGAGGGTCTTTTTTCGCTGGGGAAATCGTGTCAACTCTATCACAACCCGCAAGGTCTCAACCTTCACGTATTCTGTTGTGCGGTCCTTCTTGCATGGCAAGCTTTGTATAGGACGAGCAGTGGACGCGATTCCTAACTGTAGAAGGACCTCCTCTTCGCTATTCTATGCGGCTAAAGTGGAGGGTCTTCCGTTGTTGGTGTAGGGATCTTTATGTTGATATTTTTGATTCCTCCATACCTGACATTGCAAACTTTCTAGTATACATGTTTAACGAGATCATCTGCAACCAGTTACTTTTAAAGGTTATAGGTCTATGTTATTTGATACCTATGCACACTATGATAGTTTACAATTGAGCCTTATGTCTCTTTATCTAAGTTAGTTTGAAACTTTTCGATAAGAGACCTAGAATCGTTAGATTAATTCCTATTCAGAATTCAGCTTGGGTTCTTATTAACTAAGGCAACGGTTTGAACCCCTTGAGGCAGTAGTTTCAAATTCTGGCCTTTGAAGGCAGCAATTCTCTTAGTCTTCTCTTCTGCTGAAGAGTCAGTGAGCTTCATGCACTATCGGTGGACGATTCTCACTTTCGTAGTATCGGAACTCTATTCCCTTTACTACTAATGTTGTATTTTTGATTAAGAATCAGGCTCCTAATAATATCCGGATCCTATTGTTTTTAAGGTCCTTCCGTCTTCGAGCGGGCATAGGCCTTTACTCTGTCCGGATAGACCTTTATCTATTTATTAACAGATCTCAGTTTATCAGTAGGACGTAAAGCTTCTTCTGGCTCTGATGCCTAATAGAAAGGTCATTACGGTCCATTCTATTACTTAATGCATTCAGTTAACTATCGGTACTGCTTAGGATAATCTATCCTTAACTCAGCAGTCAGTGCTTATGATTTCGGCTCATGAAGTAAGAGCTCTTCTACATCTTGGGCTTACGTATATAGTATTGCTATTATAGATTAAGTAGGCTGCATATTGGTCTCAGCCATCCACATTCACGAATTTTTTTCTCAGAAATATTGAATCCATTTCTGGAGACCTGCATTATTTAGGTCCATTATCAGCTGCTCAGAATGTCGATCACTTAACAATTGCAACTATAGCTATGTAGGCTTTATGTTCCGGCAGTGACTCCGTCCTGCTGCCATCTTCGCTCTGGGCTATTTGACCCAGGGCAAGAAAAGGGGGGGGGGGGGGGAGGGTGTTCCCTTGGGTCACCTGTTTTATTATGAAAACAAGGGGATACCTCCTCCGGAGTCAGTAATTCTGAGCTGTTACTGGGATGGTTTCTTAAGTGAAAACTTATGTTTTAAAATTCATTCATGTCATAGTTTTAAAGTATAGCATTTGAATATGTCACGTGTCAAGCGGGTGTTATTATACTATCCTCGGACACTTTTAAAAGAGTATAAAGAGTCTCAATTCTCTGGACTAACTTTATTTATTGGCTTACTTTAAAAATAATTAGTATAAGAATTATACTGGATTTTAATA
This sequence comes from Pictodentalium vernedei, assembly GCA_031216915.1. NCBI lineage: Eukaryota > Metazoa > Mollusca > Scaphopoda > Dentaliida > Dentaliidae > Pictodentalium > Pictodentalium vernedei. The sequence goes on along the minus strand of CM062290.1, from coordinate 149,810,999 downwards.
GAGAATACGGATGTTATGATGCTCAATTATAGAAGGTATTGTGTCTTTCTAATTTATCATAAATAAGAAAGATACACATGAAGCCTATTTCTCCTTTTCTCCTTCAGGAGATGACTCTATTTTATATAGTTGAGCTTATTGGATTTTCCTCTATGTCCTGGGCCCTCCAGCCTTTTTACTATTCAGCTATGTCTGGGTCATTGGTACAGTATAAAAATCTTGAAAAATTTATAGTAATTTATATATTTTTTATACTTACCAATGACCCAGACGGGGATGGCCCTCCCAGGAGTTGGGAACTCATACCTTCCCACTGAGGACATAGCGCTTACCAGGCACTGTTGGTAAGGGTTCGAAACTGTCCCTGCCTGTTTTTCGTTACAGAGTTATGGGCCTTAATTAATTTTTATGAATTCTGAACTTATTAGCATTATAACTTGAACAAAGGTTCTAGTTTTGACATCCTGCATATGATTGATAACCCGGTTATGGACATGCAACACTCTCTGATTGCCACCACAGTCATCATTTTGCAGTATTTTATTTATGTATGCTTTACCCACTGGTGTAAAGTGTGTCATGATCGGGTTTGCAACAAAAGCGATCAATTTTGTGATCATGGGACTGTTCTTCTGTCATTACTAATAAACCCTGGTAGGAGCTGTTTTTTCCACCCAGTGAATATTCAAAATATTTTACAATATTTACATTTTATCAAGAGCAAAGCACAATGATAGCAAGTGTCATTCAGCTCATGGGTATGGACCATTGTGTATGGACCCAGTGGTGAATTAGCTGAAATACTGCTGCTAGTGTGCTTCTTGTGCATTGCTCTTAACCCTTTACCTAACATGAAAAGCAGACGACACTTGCAAAAAAAAAATTCTTGAATAACTAATTTTTTTCATGTTTTGTCTAAAAGACATAGGTTATGACCCCTCATTGGAACGACCTCGACGAGCTCATTCCAAAGAGGGGTCATAACTTATGTTTTTGAGACAAAAATTGAAAATTAATTGGCGATTTTTGTGAATAGCGCTGGCCAGTTTTGGTCATTACGTTGTGTAAAGGGTTAACAGTTATCAGCATCTGTCAAGTGGAAAATCTTCCCCTCTCGACATCTCCCCTGTTGGTAACTTGGTTGTACTCTAATTGTATTGAATATTGTTCCGACATCTAAAAATGTCATTTGAACAGAGGCTTACATGTCTTAGAGAACAGAGTTTAGGCCTAAAAAAGTTACAGGTCTGTTTCTCAGGCCTTCCCGCATGATCCATTTGGCTACCACATGCTCTTTTTATAATCAATGCAAACTTCAAAAAATAAAAATTGGACTGTAGATTATGAAGCCTAAGACATAAAACAACCAAGAACATGAACTTCTGATGACAAAGAAATAATTACAAAAAGTAAAAAATAAAATAAACACTCGTCCGCATGCAATCTTACATAAAGTGATCTGAGAAACAGAAAATCTACTTTATGTGGCCTTACCTGAATGTTTTAAATTTCAGAGATTCTCGATTTTGGTTATCCTCAAAATACAGACACAGGCATACTGAAAACCTTCATTACTCAGCAGGGCGTTAAATCTCAGGTAAGAATATTTTTCCTGGTAAGGGCGTTTACAGCACAACTCAAAATGAATTTTAGAACGGTTTCAGTGAGAAAAAAAATGTTTGGGCAAGTTGTCCCAGAAGGAGGGAAAAATCCATAGGTAGGAAATATGAATGTTATCTCTCAAATCATTATGCTGCATTACCACATGCTATTCAGGAACATGAAACATGTAATTTGAATATCATAAGATAATCACTGAATAATCACTAATGAATTAGATACGGGTGGCCGGTGAATGAAAGGTGGGCTTTGACGCATGATTCATGATTTTTGACTTGAGATTGGGAAACATGCTAAAGTCAGTAGATATTTAAGTCTTACCCAGTAAGGTTAGTGGTCCCTTTACCCAACACAGACGATTTCAAAATTTATTATTTTAAATATCATTTTTTAAATTTTTTCAAAAAATTTTAACAAAACCATATCATGTGACCCCTCTTTGGAACGAGTTCTATTTCAAGAACCCGTTTGTCAATTTCAACCAAATTTGGCATGTATTATATGTGGGTCCTACGCAATTGATTGATCCCCCCCCCCCATTTTTTTTTTTCACAACCCCGTGGCAACCCCAGGGGCTAAAAACAAAAAAAATTCAAAAGCCCATATTTCCCAAATCACACAGAACAGAGAACTGTTAATTGGTATGAAGTATCCTTAGGAACAATAGAATGGATTGGTTGAAAAAAATTGCCTCCAGTTCTGTCAGGGTGTCCTGTAGATGGTATTGAAAATAATGATGAGTCAGCATTTTTGCAATAAGATTTCCCGATACAAATTGTTGGAGTTTCCAATTTTATCTCTTCCATCAACTTCTGTCAATATCTACCTGTCAAACGCACATTATTTTGTTACGTTGAACAAAAGGAAATGAAAATAATTCTGAAATCATTTTAACCAGCTCAAGACTTCCGTAATTGACAGAGGAAATATTGGTCTGATTCCTGTATGAATATCTTTAATTTAACCCTCTCAAGACTTAAAAGTGTTTTCCAAATATTTTATTTTATGTTGAACCCTTTCAATATAGTGCACTTGTATGTTTTTCTGGTTCCTTGGAATTTTTTTTATCTAATTCCTGTATGAATATCTTTAATTTAACCCTCTCATGACTTCAGTGTGTTTTCTTAAGATTTTATTTCATGTTAAACCCTTTCAATGCTGTGCACGTATATGTATTTTTCTGGTTTCTTGGTAACATTTATCTGATTCCTGTATGAATATATTTAATTTAACCCTTTCAAGACTTCAATGTGGCTTTCAAAGATTTTATTGCTGCCTTGATCAGACCTTTTCAGTGCTGTGCACATATATGTTTTTCTGGTTTCTTGGAAAAAATGTCTCTGATTCCTGTATGAATATCTTTAATTTAACCCGCTCAAGACTTCAGTGTGGGTTATAAAGATTTCATTTCATTAATACCGTAATCGAAAACCTATTTCTGGTTTCTTTAAAAATATTTTACCCCCCAAAATAAGCCTCCATAAATTCTCTTTCTGTTTAGTTTATTTTTGATGCTTTAACCATTTTCACACAGACTAAAATTTACTGGTGGCAGTAAAATTCTGTTTCTCTAGTTTGAAATTTTTCTTATTCTTTACATCCACTTGGCCAAATTCATTCATTTAGGGCACAAACCATCTTTGGAGTAAACCTTTTCTCCTTTGTTCAAATGAATCTGCTGCCATCTTCAGGCTGGTGAAATTTACTCTTTTGATTTTTTCCACCAAAATTACTATATCCCTTGGGGTGGGGGTTAATGCTTCATAAACCTAAAATTCTTTAAAAATTCTCTTTTTATAATCCACTTGCAATAATGCTTAGATTTCTTGTTTGGAACTTACTTTAGTGATGCCGATTCTTTTTTTCAAAGAAACTCAGTAAGTTTGCATACAAAACTGAAAATTCAAAGTCCTGCCTGGTCCTCCATAGTTTTGTTGACTGCATATGCGTGGTAACCAGAAAGGTACTGGAATTGACACACACATTCTTCTGTTTGGCCCAAGTCAGTAAACATCTGAACTGACGTGTGCTTTATAATCTCTTTTTTAAAGATGCCAGTCACAAATCATTGATGATTATGGTGGATTCAAGAATGTGAAAGGATGCTGGAAGCGAATTATGGTGGTTTTAGATGTTCAGGGCTGTAACTTTAAAATAATTATGTAAAATTATTCATGTTTCCCATTTTTGGGACATGGGCCTGAACGTCATCATTCTTGCTAATGATTAAACCTACTGTTTGTTAAATGTTCCTTCCCTCTCCTCCCATGAACCCACCTGTTAAGCTCCCAAGCTTTTTGGGGGTTTTTATTGGAATTTTTTATTAAATTTCTTGGGAGTTCAATGTGATCTACTAAATGTTTATTTTGGTTATCCCTTTGGTTATGTCCCCACCCTAGGGGTGTTTGGACATTTGTAATCTTGCATCTTCTACCAGATGCATTGTTTTTTCTTCTTATGAAGATCTGGCTTTGCATCAGGTAGTGATTGATTGGTTACTGACTTTGGGCTTATTGTATGCCTGTTGTTTAGTTTCCGTTTTTTCTTGTTGACGTTTTCAGTTTAACAATGCTTTAATTTTTCAAATTCTCATTTTATAGTATAGCACAGTTATTACATTTATAGTAGGATACATGTTTTAAATAATTCCGGTAATGTATCTTTAATTATTTAGTGTTTGTCCACACTTAGGCTCTATCGGGATGCCCTTGGGCTCATGAGGTTCCCTTTTGGGAACATAGGCATTTTCAGAAATGTTTTTGGGAATTTCCTTTTTCAACTTTAAGATTTCTTTCGAAATGATTCTGATTGCCGTATTTTTGTATTCTTATTATGTATAAATTATTTTGTAGTTTAGGAGTGCAGTGGACTTTGTCTTTGGCTTGAATATTATTATGAAATCCTTTTGCTCAAAGTGTAAGGTGAGAAAGTCTCTCGGATTTACATGCTTGTTGTCTTGCTTGTAGTCGCTGCACTCCTTCAGATACATGTGCTACTTTTGTGTAGATTGTGATGCCAAATGTTGGAGGTGGGTGATGCGTTATGTGCGCGGTGAAGTTCCAATGCTGGAACTGTCACTGCAGGCGAATTCCAGTTTTTAAGTTTCTTTTTCAGAGGAACAAGAACATGGTGATGGTATAGCAACACCCATCCAAAATGTGCTGCCGTCGTCGCACTCTGATGAGCAAACAGCTTGCTGCAACGGTGCTCATAAATATCAAGTAAGGAATAAGGCCTCTTATTCCTTCACAAGCAGCTAGCTAGACTGGTGAAGCAGTCACCTCGTTTGTAGAAGTCGTAACACCGGGTAAGTCCGTAGCGGTTGAGGAGAGTGTAGAATTGCGTTGAGTGAGCACCTCAAAATCTAAAGCACACCCAGCGACGATGGCAAAGGGGAAGAAGCCAGCAAGCTTCTCATTGGGATGCTTGGTGAGATCTGGGGTCAGATTGCGAGCGGGAGAGCCTTTTCTGTCTCATCGGGGGGGGGGGGGGGGGGGGAGGGGGGGTGGAGGGGGGGCAACTGTTACCGTTGCGAGAAATTTCACTGAGTCGGATCTAATGTCCTCGATGGCTGATCGAGGTGCTCCGTTCACACTGCAGCCGGGGGCGGATTTGGATATCTGGATATCTCGCTACTCGCTTCATTTAATGTCAGAATGACTGATGTGATCGAATCTACAATAGATTCTAGTTGGGCAGTTTTGGACGCTGTGTCCTATGCAGATAATATCACCAGGGCTTTGGACCATCATCTTATTGGGAAAGAAATTGACGATTTTAATTCGTTGCTCAGAGTTCTTTCTAGGGCAGTTATGTATGCCACGCATCATTCCGCCCTTACAGTGGCTAATATGGAATTGATAAGACATGATCATGCCGTAGCATTGTCTTCATTGATAGAAGATCGGGTGAAAAGATCTCTAAAGAGTCACTTCGGTTTCTGGGCATACTTTGTTTGACGACAAGTTATCCTTAGTGTATGAAGAAGCTACCCAAAAAGCTCTTTTGTTGAGGTCAGTTTCCCAGCAACAGTCGTCTGCTGGACGTGGAAGTTGAGGACGCTCCAATTCGCAGCCAGCAAAAAAGGGCTCCTCTCAGGGTTCTAAGAAACCCTCATACGGATACTCGGGGAACCGTCAGTATAACGACTCTGGAAAGAGGAGCAAGTCTTACAAAGCTTTTAAGCCAGATGTCCCTAACACGACGGCACGCTGTGTTTCTCGGGGAGGACGTAGTTTCTCTTCCTTAAAGCCTTGCAAGTCATACAGGTGATGGTCTAAACCTCTATTGCTCTCCAGTTGGTGAAAGGTTATCAAACTTCGCGAGAAACTGGATGGACATTACGGAAGATCAGTGGGTCAGAAATGTTTTCAGAACGGGTCTGCGGTTATCATTCCGTTCAAAGCCTCCACTGACAAGAAGTCCACGTTTGACAGATTTTCCGGCGAATCCTTCAAACAGGGAGTCTCTTCTTGCAGAAGTTCAATCTCTCCTAGTAAAGGAAGCAATAGAGGTCGTAGAAAATCCCATCTAACCAGGATTTTACAGTCAACTGTTTCTTGTACCGAAACCAGATATCTCATTTCGACCGGTGATAGACTTGAGCTGGATACCCGTGATAGACTTGAGCTGGATAAACAAATTGATTATCGCTCCAAAGTTCTATATGGAAACTATTCGGTCGGTAAAATCGAGCATTCGAGTGAACAACTTTGCGGCAAGCATAGACCCAGAGGACGCAAACTTTCATGTCATGGTCCATCTGGCTTTCAGAAAGTATCTGCGCTTTGCAGTCCAAGGAAAGGTTTATCAGCTCAGAGCGAAGTGTTACTGTCTGAACCTAGCACCTTGGGCGTTCACCCGGATAATGAACTTGGTAATGTCATACTTCCAAGCTCATTCGGTGGTGGTAACATTGGCTTATCTGGACGACATTCTTCAGAGATATATGGCAACAAAGATGCACTTCAGAACGATGTGCAGAGTCTGATTCAATTATTTGGATGTCTTGATTTCATTGTAAACGAAAAGAAGTCAGATTTAGCTCTGTCCGTCCAAGTCCTTCATTCACTTTGGGATGAGCCTCCAGACTCACAGCAATCTGGTTTGCCTTCCTTTAATTTAACCCAAGCGAAATTAGTTGGTTGCTATGCTTGCTTTTGTCTAAACTCTCTCACAGTATCAGTGAGGGAGTTGATGTGACTGATGGGACAGTATGGGGCAGCAGCAGACTTGATTCCGCCATGTTGCTTACGCATGCGTCCTCTCTAGATTTTCTTTACTCAGAACTGGAGTGTCAAGACGCATTTGCTCAAAAGCCAGATTGTGCATGTTTTAACAGATCTGATGAAACAAAGGTTCAGATTTGGCAGATCTTGAGTGGTTGACTCGGTCATGAAGTTCTGCTTCAAGTACCGCATCTGGGTTGGGGCGCATCACTGATTTCCACAGACCTGAAGTGTCAGAGTCTTTAAGACCCTTAGTTCCTGGAAAAGCATGTAAACATCAAGGAGATGATGTCTATTTCGCTTGCACTCAAACATTGGATTGCTCACGTAGCTAACGTCCATTTGCAGATTCTGTCGGACAATTCCACAGTAGTTGCTTATCTCAGGAACTAAGGTGGCACTCATTCAATTCCTCTATTCGAATTGACGGAGAAAATTCTCCTATTTGCTCTGAATCATCGTGTTCATCTCTCAGTCTGTCATATTCCTGGACGTCTGAACGTAGTTGCAGACTCACTCTCAAGGAAAGGTTGCCTGTTGCCATCAGAGTGGACTCTCAACAAACGAATATTTCGGCAGATTTGCTACCATAGATAGATCTCTTTGCCACGAACCTAAACAATCAGCTTCCAACATTCGTGTCACCTTGTTCGGATCACCGAGCGTACGCAGTAGACTCTCTATTGATCTTATGGAACAGACTAATAGGATATGCATATCCTGCAACTCTGCTGATTCAGCAGATTCTGTTAAAAATCAAACAGTCTCACTGCAAAATCTTGCTGGTAGCACCTCTGTCAGCTCAGAAACCTTGGATCAACATGGTCAGGTGTCTGTTATGGGACATTCCTCGGAAGCTTCCTCCTCTCAAGGACCTTCTGCATCAGGGGTAGTCCCATGCTCTGCATCACAACCTGGAAGGTCTCAACCTTCACGTATTTCCGTTGTGCAGTCCTTCCGGTACGGAAAACAGTTTTCAGGACGAGCAGTGGACGCAATTTCTAACTTAGGAGGATGACCTCTTAGCTGAATTACATTGTGAAGTGGAGAGTTTTCTTTCGTTGGTGTTCAGTCGGTGGATATTTATGATCCATCTATTCCTCAAATTGCCAATTTTCTGGCCTACCTGTTTGACGTACTCAAACTGCAGCCTATCACAATTAAAGGCTATAGGTCTATGTTATCAAATACATATGCTCATCATGATAACTTGAATATTTGATTAGATCCTTCTTTGTCCAAACTAGTTAGAAATTTCTCCATATAATAGACCTAAGAACAAGGGGAAAGGGTGGTGGGGACGTTTTTTCCCTTTATATCATCTGGCTTTATAGTGAAAAGCAAGGGAATACCTCCTCCAGTGACAGTAGACCAGCATTGCTGCTGGGTGGTGTTAATGTGTAGCTTTGTGTGAAGCAACAGTTATGTCTCATTTATGTATTGCTTTTAAAGTGTAGCTCAGTGTGAAGCATTGTATGTGTTACGTGTCAAACGAGCGTTAATATACAATCCTCAGACACTTTTAAATAAATGAGTCTCGTTCGCTGGACTAGCTTTATAATTAGTTTCCTTCACCAATTTAGCATAATGGGTTATGCAAGGGAATACCTCCTCCAGTGACAGTAGACCAGCATTGCTGCTGGGTGGTGTTAATGTGTAGCTTTGTGTGAAGCAACAGTTATGTCTCATTTATGTATTGCTTTTAAAGTGTAGCTCAGTGTGAAGCATTGTATGTGTTACGTGTCAAACGAGCGTTAATATACAATCCTCAGACACTTTTAAATAAATGAGTCTCGTTCGCTGGACTAGCTTTATAATTAGTTTCCTTCACCAATTTAGCATAATGGGTTATGCTGGCATTAAATTGAGAAATTATTGTGTATTACTCCTAGATATGATTGGTGTTATGTCGTTCTCTTTTTTTATGAAGAGAAAGACACATGTAATGCCTCTGTCTTCTCCTATTCTCCTGTGGGAGCTATTGTTTATTGTGAAGTAATAGAGATCGTGTATTTCGTCTTAAGTCATAGGCCCTCCAGCCTTTTTACAATTCAACTAAATCTGGGCCATTGATTTTAGTATAAAAATATGATAAATTTAAAGTAATTTGTATATTTTTTTATACTTACCAATGGCCCAGACTGGGATGGCCCTCCCATGAGTGGGCACTCGTACCTCCCCGTTGATATGTATATAACATTTAGCAGGCATAATTGGGAAGAATGATGTTGGCGCCAATTTCAGTACCTTCCTGGTTACCGTGCATGTGCAGTAAACAAAAGTATGGAGGACCCAACAGGACTTTGAATTTTTGGTTTTGTATGCAAATTTTGGGAATTGGGGGGTTCAAAATTTGTGTTTGGCCCTGGAAATTAATGAGTTTGAACCAGCTAAGTCTGGGCCATTTGCAAGTATAAAATATATTCAAATTGCTTTAAAGTTATCCTTTTCAGATCCAATCGGCAGATGAAAACCAAATTTGTCATGTAATATATAACTAGGTCATAAGTATTTCATTTATGCTGGAATTATTTTTTTTTTGTGGGGGGGGGGGGGGGGGGGGGGGGGGGGGGGTGGTGGTAGTTAGAGAAAAACAAATATTTTTTTCGGTTGTTTTTAATACTTCACTGAACAGAGCTTGCAAGGAAACTTTTCTAGGACCAGCAGAAATGAATGGCCAAAAAAGTTGCCTTTTGTTGTGTCATGGCTAATCAAAAAATTGCTCTTGCTGCTGATCACTTACTGATACACTCATCTCTTTTGACAGCTTGAGCCAGGTGGGCATTTTGGGCTCACTTGAGCCTCTGGTTTAACTTTTCCATTGCTGTGATGTCTATTATAATGACTATGAATTGCTGTACAGTATCATACTGACCCAGGAAAAAGCCCATAATCAAAAATAAGCCCACCTACTAACTTTTCTCATTTCACTTTCAGAGTCTCTTCCTTGTAAATTAGCCAAGTGCTCTTACATGAGAATGACAACATCAATGATAGCCATTCATGTACATGTAAGTTGTTACAATGAAAAAGACCCCCCCCCCCCCCCCCCTCACCCTATGCACATTATATCAAAATTTATGGATGAGCTCATTCCAGTGAGGGGGTCACATGATTTTTGTTGAAATTATTTAAAAATATTTTTTTAACTGTTCAGTTTGTAAATTGATGTGTTAGGAAAGGGTTAACCCTTTACCCAATGCAGACGATTTCAAAATTTATTATACCCCCACTTCGAAGAAGTGGGGGCTATATAGGAACCGCCCTGTACGTCCGTACGTCTGTCCGTCCATATGTCCGTCTGTACGTCTTTCCGGACATGAAATTCTTGTGTGCGCAACTCCTCCTACATTTATCAATCAATTTGGACAAAACTTTTCAGACATCATCACTACTAAGTGAACATGCGCATATTCCAAGATTTTTGGTCTGTGACAATTTTAACCAGGTTATCTCCCTTTGACTTAGATTTATTGTGTCTTTCCATCCGAACAAATTCTTGTGTGCACAACTCCTCCTACATTAATGAACCGATTTTGATGAAACCTTTCAAACATCATCTCTACTAAGTGAACATGTGCATATTCCAAACTTTTTGATCTGCGACAATTTTAACCAGGTTATCTCTCTTGAACTTTGATTTAATATGGGTTTCTGCATGAAATTCTTGTGTGCGCAACTCCTCCTACATTTATCAGTCAATTTGGACGAAAGTTTACAGACATCATCACTACTAAGTGAACATGCGCATATTTCAAAATTTTTGAGCTGTGGCAATTTTAACTAGGTTATCTCCCTTTAACTTAGATTTATTATGGGTTTCTACATGAAATTCTTGTGCGTGCAACTCCTCCTACATTTATCAATCAATTTGGACAAAACTTTTCAGACATCATCACTACTAAGTGAACATGCGCATATTCCAAGATTTTTGATCTGCGACAATTTTAACCAGTTATCTCCCTTTGACTTAGATTTATTCTGTCTTTCCGTTCGAACAAATTCTTGTGTGCGCAACTCTTCCTACATTAATGAACCGATTTTGATGAAACCTTTCAAACATCATCTCTACTAAGTGAACATGTGCATATTCCAAACTTTTTGATCTGCGACAATTTTAACCAGGTTATCTCTCTTGAACTTTGATTTAATATGGGTTTCTGCATGAAATTCTTGTGTGCGCAACTCCTCCTACATTTATCAATCAATTTGGACGAAAGTTTACAGACATCATCACTACTAAGTGAACATGCGCATATTCCAAAATTTTTGAGCTGTGGCAATTTTAACTAGGTTATCTCCCTTTAACTTAGATTTATTATGGGTTTCTACATGAAATTCTTGTGCGTGCAACTCCTCCTACATTTATCAATCAATTTTGACGAAACCTTTCAAACATTATCACAACTAAGTGAACATACGCATATTCCCAAATTTTTTGTTCTGCGACAATTTTAACCAGGTTATCTCCCTTTAACTTGGATTTATTATGGGTTTTCAAATGGGATTCTTGTGTGTGCAACTCCTCCTACATTAATGAACCGATTTTGAATACATGTTGCACATTGTAAATGTGTTTTTCCAAATGTAAACCATATATGTGTAGGCTCTTTAAGTATTCAGTGCTGTTCTGTGGAAGGCCACATGCAAATACAAATTTCAACAACAAAAGATTATCTTTATGTATACATTTTCTTATGGCCTTCGCCTACATGATAAGAAGTGCATTCCTCTAAAAACCCAAAGCGGGGGTATTAATCACCTTCAGTGATAGTTCTAGTTATTTTAAATATCATTTTTAAAATTTCGTTCCAAAGAGGGGTCACATGATATGGTTTTGTTGAAATTCTTCGAAAAATAATATTTTTTCAGCTGCAGAATTTGCATATTACGTGGGTGGATGCACGCAATTCGTTGGGTAAAGGGTTAATGCATCTTTGTTATAGGATTGACCGATCCAGCTAACTTTGTGTCAGCTTTGTGTCAAATTCTCTTGCCGGCTTGACCTCTTAAAAATAGGCTCACCCATTTACTTTTGCCCTGGGCTTATTCCTGAGGCAATACGGTAAAAACACTGCTGCAAAGGGCTCCAGGAGTCCTCTATAACAGTGTATTATGACAGTTTATCAGCATTAAAGAAATTCGTAAAATAAACTGTTGAATACTGGATTTTCCATATCAATAATCAAACAATGATCAGCATATTAGATTTATCTTTATGTTAGATTTACAGACCTTCATTTAAAAAAAATCCTGGTGTGCTATACATCGTGAACCCAAGATGATGCCAAGGCGCACGGTTTCTTTGGTGGCGCGCCGATTTGGGAAAATGCCTCTTGGGGCACAAAAAGGAAAAAGGAGATGCAATTACGAAATAATAATATAAAGCACTGAAATAAAGTGCAAATTGGTTTAAATTTAATGATACAAACATTACAATTTCTTACCACTAAATTTCTAACTTTTAAGCATAATATACAATGGAATATTTAGCAAGGTACATGTAAATGCAGTTCAAAATCCTGACAACCGAAGTGAAAATCAAAGCACCGTCTGGGCTCTGAAGTTTTCATTTGGGTCATTTTGGGGATCTAGAAACTGTTGCTTGATGAAAATTGCCAGGAATACAGCACACAATGTTTATTCCAGCCAATCGGGTCCTCTAAAAACTTGGGTTTACCAGGAATTCCTCATTGACGTAATCAACTTTGTGACAGTCACTGTCACGTGATGCGAACACTTCAAAGTATGTACATTCTTTCAGAAATTTAGTGTCAATAAATTCCACATCGGCATTAAATTTATCGGAGTTAAAAATTAACATGGATTATCAACAATTTGCTCACAATAGCTTGATCCAGAGCGGAGTTTAGGTATGACAACGTCATTTCATGAAATAATATGCGAGGGTAAAGTCAAAATTACTGCCTATTTTCGTGATATAAACAATGAATACGAATGGGTAACAGGTACCGAGAAACGTTACATGTCCCTCACAGACCCAATATTATCATTCAGTGGCATGATGTATACGGCTAAAAAAATAGTTGACTATGAAAAATAGTAGTAGACTATAGCACCTTACAACAGTTATTCGATTAATTGAATAGGCGAGACAGCCAAGTGTTTGGAGACACAGTTTCTGAAACTCTGACATTGTTGATGTAAACTAAAAAAGTAACTGCTTTTTTTTTCCATTTGCATGATTGATCATTCCCTGCAAATTGTAATTGCGTGAGCGATGGCACATGAGAGCGATCGCATGCCATTAAAATGAAGGTCTGGATTTATCTTCTTTTTTACTTATAAAGTCTGTAAAAGTACCGCCTGAAATATTGTTTGTCTAAAACAGGTTAAGGAAACACTTTTTTGGGGTCACCATAATTGTTCCAACCTGGTTAAGACCCTTTAAGTGCTTTTCAATATCATCCTGGATGATAAAGTCAGCCTTATGATTGTGAGCAGTGGGATCCATCCATGAGACTTCAGGATGTTGTCTCATTGAAAGAGGCCATTTATGGTATCCAGAAAGATAAGGCATTCTGTATTACAATGCCAGGTGGTTACAATCAAGTGTATAATGTTCAGATGGTTACAATAAGGTAACATATGCATCATAATCATTGATTGAATGTTGAATAATGTATATGTTTGTAATGTTTGTGTAGGTGGTGTGTTCCCTCGGTGTGATGCTATGTGTGGGTGGAGGTGGTATATCTGTATTAATAGGTTAATGGTTTATGGATGGATGCAAGACCACCTGTAATTATCTGGCATTGTAACCATCCAGGAAAAGTCAAAATACAAAAATATTTCCTTGATCATTTTAGTGAAACAGCTTGGCATTATAACCTCTTAGGAGAGTATATAAAGGGTGGCAACCTTGCAGTACTTGCTTCGGATGAGTTTTCATATAGACGAAGCCGGTAAGGCGGAAAACATCAGTCAGAACCTCACCTTATTTCCGAGTGCTCTTGAAACCTTTTGAGTTGATCTATTTAATATGTGTTTTCATATGAGTCAGAAATAACAAGATGGCTAGCGCAACGATGGTCATGAGTCAAAATGATCTCAGTCTTGGCAGTAGCACTGGCACCATAACTGAAGGCAGCACAGAAGGAGAAAGGTGGGCCTGGAAAAAGAAAATTGATAGCATACCAGTCACAACAGAAAAAAAACCCAGCATATAAAATACAGTACGTGGAGAGTGTGTTATCACTAAATCACCCACAGAGTGGAGATTCCACCCAAGCAATAATTGCAAATTTGTTGCAAAGCATAACCAGCACAAGCAAAGTTTCAGCCAATGATTGGCTGAAACGTTGCTTGTGCTTTTTGTTGATATGTACAAAGTTTGAAAGTTATAGTTTGGGTGGGGGGCGCGGTGGCTCAGTAGGTAGAGGTGCAGGCTGCAAGCCGAGAGGTCCTCGGTTCGAATCCCACCTGCGGCAACCATGTTGTGTCCTTGGGCAAGACACTTCACCCCCATTGCCCATGTGGGGGCACGATGACGCCGTGTACTAAGGCGTACTGCACGTCGATGGTACGCATGTCTTCAACCAATCTAACCCTGTCTGTGCTGCAGTGTGGAGTTACGATGTTGGGGAGCTGGCAGCTGCTCGTCGTTGCTCGGTGGTTCTCTCCGGGTACTCCGGCTTCCTCCACCCGTAAAACTGCCACGGTCATGATTAGCCATTGTGCATAAGTATGTGACCTTAAACATCAATAAATAAATAAATATAGCTTGGGTGATAACTCCACTCTGCAGGTGATTTAATTACAATCCACTCTCCACATACTGTAGTCTGCATTTTAGAAACCAAAGAGCTCAAATTAATACTTCATGTTTTATTCATCAAAAAGTATGTGGGTCACAACATATCACAACATATCATCAGTACCCATCTACTAACAGCACCATTTGCAAGAATTTTGACAATAAATTGTGGTTCAAAAGTAATGTTACGTCCAAATGCCATAATTGGCCCCCCTGTAATGGCCCCCTGTAATGCCAACTGCATGAATCGTAACTATCTAGTTACTAACCTGCAATATATGGAAAAGGCAATAAGTTGGTGCAACTAATAAGCATTCCCTATCCATTTAAAAGAACGCATTAGTGACATTCATCATAAATATGACAAACCTATAGCTACACACTTCAACCAACAAGACCATTTGCACACGGATCCCCACTACCGTATCATACATGTTCTTTCCTCCAATCTGGACAACATCAAAACTTCCCAATAGGCTAATGTTGCCTTTGCGAAATGCAATGAATTTTTGCTCTTAAGACGCTCATCCCATATGGCTTGAACAAAAAGGATTTTTGATTTCTTATTACATACACTACGCAGCAAGCGACGATTACCTGAGTTGCCTAGGGAGCGCGGTGGCTCAGGAGGTAGAGGTGCAGGCTGCAAGCCGAGAGGTCCTCGGGTTCGAATCCCACCTGTGGCAACCGTGTTGTGTCCTTGGGCAAGACACTTCATCTCCATTGCCCACGTGGGGGCATGATGATGCCGTCTACTAAGGCGTACTGCATGGTACACATGTCTTCAACCAATCTAACCCTGCCTGTGCCGTGGTGCAGAGTTACGATGTTGGGGAGCTGGCAGCTGCTCGTCGTTGCTCGGTGGTTCTCTCCGCGTACTCCAGCTTCCTCCACCCGTAAAACTGTCATGGTCATGATTAGCCAGTGTGCATAAAAATGTGACCTTAAACATCAATAAATAAATAAATATACCTGAATTGCCTAGGTCTGAGGAACAGTGTCTCAAGATCACTCACAAGTTGTCGACGATTGTTGGAGAGGTTTTCTGTGATCTGTGCCCGACAGTTGATTAAAAACTCGGACAGTATGAGACAAATGGATTATCAACTTGATTGGTTTCGCGGACTGCACTGCAAAACAGATTATGTGATATTTGCTGTCCGGTATGTGTAAAAACTTCACAATTATTGCCGACAGATTGGAACGACAACCATTTCATTTTTCCCAAAGTTGTGAAAAGAAATTATGAAAAATATTAATACTAAATAAAGTTACTCCGACCATTTTCACCTGTTTGCAAAACGCTTCACAATTTATTATCACTGATTTAAACAACAACCATTTCAAAACAAACAATTGATTTTCCCCATAACATGTATATATGGTTCATTCCCACTCAGCCATCATTTTGAAATTAGCAAGTTGCATCTAGCCAACATTCTTGATTTCACACCTTCAGGAGATTTGCTTATGGTCTGTTTCAGATTAAGATTATTATCTTCAATTTACTCGCACATAATATTGTAACTTTTTATAAAACTTTTCAAAACGGTCAACTGTTTAACACATTTATCAGTATATTTTTAGCTCAACAATTGGATACGGCTCGGGCTAGAGGCCGTATTTATGAACCGATCTTTACGAAACTTCTTGGGTACCTTTGTTATGACCGTGGGACGAGAACGAGTGTTTTTGGGTGCGGTCCAAAATTCAAGATGGCTGCCAGCTGACATTTTGTACTGACGATGCAGAAATCTGTTTTTTGTACAGAACTTCCATATGAAAGCTCTGATTTGAATAATTTTTTGTATGGATGTTTAGTACCATGGGATACATCACATATAATACAGGTTTTTTTCTCGTGCATAAATTGTGCAAATTAGACTAATTTTGATGTTTTTTGGTGTTACTTTCAGCACTGTAAGTGCAAATGCCAATACGACTCGGGCTAGAGGCCGTATTTATGAACCGATCTTTACGAAACTTCTTGGGTACCTTTGGTATCACCGTGGGACGAGAACGAGTGTTTTTGGATCCGGTCCGAAATTCAAGATGGCCGATGGCAGCCATTTTGTACAAAATTAGGTGCAATCAGGTTTTTGCACAGAACTTCCATATGAATGCGCTGATTTGAATAATTTTTGTGTGTGAATGTTTAGTACCATGCGATGCATCACATGTAATACAGGTTTTTTTCTCGTGCAGAAATTATGCAAATTAGATGAACTTTGATTTTTTCAGTGCGACTTACACACAGTAAGTACACATGTCAATATGGCTCGGGCGAGAGTTTGTATTTATGAACTGATCTTCACAAAATGTCTTGGGTACCTTTGTTATCACCTTGGGACAAGAACGAGTGTTTCTGGGTGCGGTCTAAAATTCAAGATGGCTGCCAGTGGCCATTTTGTACCGAAATTGGGTCTAATCAGTTTTTTGTACACAACTTCTATACGGCTCAGACTAGAGGCCATATTTATGAACCAGTCTTTACGAAACTTCTTGGGTACCTTTGTTATCACCGTGGGATGAGAGCGAGTGTTTTTGGGTGTGGTCCGAAATTCAAGATGGCCACCAGCAGCCATTTTGTACCAAAATTAGTGCAATCAGTCTTTTGTTCAGAACTTCTGTATGAAAGTTCTGATTTGAATAAATTTTTGTATGAATGTTTAGTAACATGGACTACATCACATATTGTAAGGGTTTTTTTTCGTGCAGAAATTATGCAAATTAGATGAACTTTGATTTATTCAGTGCTACTTACACAATGTAAGCACACATGTCAATACGGCTCAGGGTAGAGGCTGTATTTATGAACCGATCTTCACAAAACTTCACGGGTACCTTTGTTATCACCTTGGGACGAGAATGAGTGTTTCTGGGTGCGGTCCAAATTCAAGATGGCTGCCTGAGGCCATTTTGTACCGAAATTAGGTCCAATCAGTTTTTTGTCACAAGTTCTATACAGCTCGTATTTATGAACTGATCTTCACAAAACTTCTTGGGTACCTTTGTTTTCACCTTGGGACAGGAACGAGTGTGTTTTGGGGTGCCTTTGTTATCACTGTGCTATGAGAACAAATATTTTAGGGTTCAGTCAGACCCACTCTGGGACTCAAAGATTTCTTTTCTAGTTTAGCATCTGACTGTCACCCACCTTTACAATACTTTACCTATACATTTGTTACAGGCAACGGTCAGTATTTATGTACAGACTGTAACAATACTTTATATGTACCTTTGTTATCAGGTCATTACCTAGATGTTTGTCATTGCTGTGTCACATACTATACATGTACATATCTTTGTCTTGACAAGTTGAGCTACAGTGTCACTGACACTTTCATTAGACTGTACCAATGACCCAGACTTAGCTGGTGCTAACTCTTAAATTTTAGGGCCAAACACAAATTTACCCCCCAATCCCCAAAATTTGCATCAAAAACCGAAAATTACATGTCCTATATGGTCCTCCATACTTTTACTCCATTGCACATGCGCAGTGTCAAGGAGGTCTCGAAATTGGCGCACTTATCTTTCTTTGTTTGGCCCTAAAATCAGTAACATGTCACTGATAATTTGGGCTTGTAAATCTCAGTTTAAATGATGCCAGACACATAATTTTGAAAGAAATGGTGGATCTAAGGATGAAATAAAGGATGAGAGGAAGAAACAGTGGCAGAATGTCTTCAGGAATGTAACTTATAATATTTTTATACTGTACCAATGACCCAGACATAGCTGGTGCTAACTCTTAAAATATAGGGCCAAACACAAATTTTGCCCCCCAATCCCCAAAATTTGCATCTAAAACTAAAGAAAACATGTCCTGAAAGGCCCTCCACACTTCGCCCCTACTGCGCATGCGCAGTGTCAAGGACGTTCCGAAATTGGCGCCATTAATCATTCTAAGTTTGGCCCTTGATCAGTTAACATCTGACTGATCTTTGTGCTTATAAATCTCAGTTTAAATGATGCCAGACACATAAATATTAGTGAAATGGTGATTCTAAGGAGGATAGAGAAGGAGGAGAGGAAAAAAATGTGTGACAGAATATTATCAGGGCTGTAACTTAAAATTTTTTAATGAAATTATGTTAAGTTACCTATTTTCAAGGCAGCAGCCATTTTGTTGTCATTCTGATTATTTAGTTACACTGTTTTTTTAAGTGTTTTCCTCTCTCCCTGTCCTTTAAGTCCCCCTTGCTATTCTCCCATGCTTGTGGCATAGTTTTTGTAATTATTATTACTAAATTTTCTTGGGAGTTTTAGCTGAATAACAGAATGAATTCTGTTCTTTTCCCCATGTTTACGTCTTCACCTACGGGTGGTTAGGCGTTGTGTTCTGCATCTACCATCTGATGTTCTGCAGTTTCTTCCCTGGAAGTCTCTGTTTTGCATCAGATAGTGTATTTTTGGTAACTGATTTCGGGCCTGGGTGCCTGGAGTCTTATTTTAGTGTTTTTACACTCATTGTTTACATTTACAACAGCCCTTTGTGCGAGGGGGGGATTTCTAAAAAATAATATCTTGATGTTATTTTAATCATAACTAGATACATTATTATTGTTCGTAAGTGTTGAATAAATTGTTTAAAATATTTTTAAAATTTTTGTCCACACTTAGGCTTGGGATCCATTGGGGCTCAACGTTACTTTTCAGAAACTTGGGCTGTTCTGAAAAAATATTTTTTCAAAATATTTTGATTTCAATTATTTTTTCTATATTAATGGATCATATTATTATTATGTATTTTGATTGCCAGGGATTAGTGCGAGTACCAGGACTTGTTTTCTTTTCACATTGAAAGGATATTGATCAATTGTTTTAAGAGGAAGTCTTCCTCTGACTTTATTATCATTCTATATGTGGTCAGTGTACTCGCATTAACTCCTGTTCTGTATCGTATGATTTCGATGACAATATGGGAAGCGTATGTCACGGTATGTTATTGGGGATTTGGACTCTCCGGTCCTTTCCCCGCAGGGTCACTCTACTTTATCAATTTCTATTTCAGACGATCAAGATTAGGGTGATGTATCTGTGATGTCTTCCAACAGTGTGCCTCCGTCGTCACAATTAATGAAGGGCTAGCGGAAAAGTGCTCATGTAAATACGCCAATTGCCTAAGAGGACCCTAGTAGGTTCGACGGCCTTTGACGTCCGCTAACTCGCCTGGTGTAGCGTCCATTCACTGAATGGTTCGGCAGCCGGGTTCGTCCGTTGCGGTCTAGAAGGAATTTTGGGGTGATGCGAGCACTATAAATTAACCTAATGCACACCCAGTGACGGCGGATCGGAGGGAGAACGGAGGAAGCCTTTTAGTCCGGTTCATAGCTCGTTCCGGTCCATCCGGACGGCAAGCGAGAGAGGCCCCTCTCTCGTTCAACAACATCTGGCCCCAGATGTTGTGGTACAAAATGTGTCGCAAGCGGAGCATACGTCCGTCGCTCGGGACGCTCCGTTGTATAGGCAGTCCGCGGAGACTGCTAAGGCTTCCTCTTCTCGTCAGCGCACACGACCGCACCTTGGCTGCGTGACCGCCGATATATTACCAGCTTCGCCGATCAAGGATTCTTCGGCGACCAGGTCACACCATCCGGTAGCCAGGGACACGAGGCCTGCAGACTCCGGACGTTCGCATAGGAAGTGTGCGGGAGTCAACGTACACGGAGCTTCCGGCGGCAATGCATCGTAAGACCGCTACTGCACAGGCCTCGGGAACGGACGTGCTTTCCTTAATAGCACAGTTTATCGCAGCATCCCAGCATCAACTGAATCTGTCGCATATATTTTATCCGACGATGCTGGGTCGGGACGCTCCGCGGAAGCGGGTACGGACGTCCGAAAGTTTCATCCGGTCCGACGGGATACCGAAAGGGATTCGGAGGATTTCGAGCTTTCCCTTTCGGAACAACATATGCTGTTGTGTATGTCATCTGACTTGGTCTTCTACAGCTTCTTTCGTCGGACCAGAATGCTGCGATGCCGGATAAGAAACTGATAGCGTCGGTGGACTTAGTAATTTTTGGTTCGGTTCAGGGACATCGTCCCTCAGTTCCGACATAGTCCAATAATGTCACACAAACTTTCGAATTATTGAACGACGCTATATATATATTATTATTTTATGCTTGCTAACCAAGCATTTCTGGTTTCTTGTTCGAAGAGTTATGGAGATGTCTTTCAAAAGTGTGCCTCTGTCGTCATAGTTAATGAAGAGTTAGCGGCAATAAGTGCTCATGGAATATGTCTATCGCCTACGGAGTGACATTCGCTAGCTCACCCGGTGTAGAGTACATTCATCGAATGGTTCGGCTGCCGGGTTCGTCCGTTGCGGTCTAGGAAGGAGATTTGGGTGATGCGAGCACTTTAATTACTTTAGTACTCACCCAGTGACGGCAGATTGAGGACAGATCGGAGGAAGCCTGTTAGTCCGGTTCCTGGCTTGTCCAGGTCCGTCCGGGCTGTGAGAGAGAGAGGTCCCTCTCTCGTCCAACAACATAGGAGACCGCATGTTGTGGTTCAGATATTTTACATTCGGAGCATATGTCCGTCGGTCGGGACGCTCCGTTATATTGACAGTCCGAGAGACTGTCCTTAATGCTTCCTCATCCTCACAGCAGGGCACACGACCGCACATTGGCTACGTGACCTCGAGTATCCGATCAGTTTCGGCATTCAGTGATTCCACAGCGAATAGGTCGCGCCATCCGGTAGCCAAGGGACACGAGGCCTATACACTCCATTCGCTCGCATATTGGTAGTATGCACGGGGTAACGATTACGGAGCTTCCAGCGGCAATGCGTCGTAAGACTGCTTCTCCTCAGGCCTCAGTGACGGACGTGCTATCCGAGTTAGCACAGTTGTTTCGCAGCATCCCAGCAATTGACAGTTTCTCGGTCGAATCAGGAATTATCCGACTGCGCTGGGTCGGTGCGGTCCGCGGTTGCATCAGGTACGGACGACCGAACGCTTTATAGGGTCCGACAGGATGGCGAAAGGGATTCGAAAGATTTCGAGTTTTCCCTTTAGTAGTATCGGAAGATGCCTTTCATATCTTCTGGCATTATCTTCCAGTGATTGTTATTTCGGACTTCATTGCTGCGATCTTGGATAAGAGACTTATAGCGTCATTGGACTCGGATTTTTCGATCGGTTCAGGGACATTGTCCCTGACTTACCGACGCAGTCCAATATTGTCATTACAACATGTGTTTTATTTTTCGACGCTATATATATATATACAAGCCTGCTACTAAGCATGATAGTTTAGTTTCTTGTCCGCGTTGCTCATTTCTGCCATTTTATCATTTATACGAATAGTTTATTTTGGCAGAGCAGGGCATACCGAGAGTTCATATGCGTCTAGACGGTGTGATTAAAGACTGCATATATTCTTTTTCACCGTTTATGTCTTTTCCAATTTCAATGTTGGGAACGACATTATGTATAGTAGACTTAACTTAGACGCTTTATCATACGTAATCCGCCTTACTGAGGCGTTATCATTACGTCTTCAAGAAAAGATTTACGGGATATTATTCTCAATGTAATTTCTTTTGAGGGCAGTAGTTTGTTCACGTATAACTCCGCCCTTCAGTGGCTGATTGGAGTTAGTTAGACGTCACGCAGCCCTAGCTACATCCACACGTGTGGATAGTAAGGTTAAGAACTCTCTCAGAGTCGCTTCGTTCTCGGAGGAGCTTCTCTTCGACGGCAACTTTTCGGCAATCCATGAATTGCTCGATTTACACGTTCTCTTGTCTATCTAGTGTTACAAGAGATTCAGACTGGGGCAAACATTCGGTGGTTGACTCAGAGAGTGCCACCGCAGTTGCCGGACCCGAGTGTGGCTGTTATGACGGTTGCCAGTCAAACAGATTGGGATATAATACTGGTCCCTACGGATTCGAAGTGCCAGGGTCTTTGGGTTCCGCAGTCTCTTAGCAATCAGTTTTCTTCCGCGGAATAATGTTTTTTAGGCTTGCTTTATGTCATTGCATGAACATTATTCAGAAACGCATGCCCAAATTCCTGTCCTTTAATTCGACAGTAGTGGCGTATCTCCGGAACCAGGGAGGCACTCTTTCGTTTCCGTTATTCAATTTAATGGAAAGAATCCGTCTGTTGGTTATAGTACACCAAGTTCAGTTTTGGTCCGTCATATTCCGGGTCGTCTGATTGTTTTATTGGACTTCCGTTCTCTTACGGGTCGCTTGTTGCTGTCGGAATGGACTCTCAACAAACAAGTATTCAATCAGATTTGCTATCTATGGGAGCGCCCAATGATGATTTATTTATGACACAGCTTGCTAATCAATTGCAGACGTATGTGTTGGCTTGTCCAGATCTCTGAGCTAATGTTGTTAACGCTCTATTGATCTATAGGACGAAATGATAGGATACGCGTATCCTCCGGCGCTGTTGTTTCAGCAGGTATTGCTAAGATAAACAACCACAATACATTTCTGTTGATAGCATCTCTATCTTCACAGAGATCATGAGTAATTTACTCTCTTGTCTACTGTGGGTCTTAACGTGAAATCTTCCTCTATGTGAGGATCTTTTTTCACTGGGTAAATCGTGTCATCTTTATCACAACCAGCAAGGTCGCAACCTTCATGTATTCCGTTGTGTGCACTGTACTGGACGAGCTTTGGACGCGATTTCTTACTATAGGAGATCCTCTTCTTCGCTATTCTATGCGGCTAAAGTGGAGGCTCTTCCGTCGTAGTGTAGGGATCCTTATGTTCATATTGTTGATCCCTCCATACTACTCATTGCTATTTTTTAGTATACTTGTTTCACAAGATCTACTGCAGCCTGTTATTATTTAGGTTATAGGTTTATGTTACCTCATACCTATGCACTCTACGATAGTTTACAATTGAGTCTTTTGTCTCTTTATCTAAGTCAGTTAGTAACTTTTTGATAAATAGACTTAGAATCTTTAGATTAAATTCCTATACGGATTTTAACTTCGGTTCTTATTTAGCTAAGTAATCATTTGAGCCTCTGGAAACAGTAGTTTTCAAATTCTGACCTTTTAGACAGTAATTCTGTTGGTTTCTCTTTTACTGTAGAGTCAGTGAGTTTCATGCACTATCGATGGATGATTTTCACTTTCGTAGTTTCGGAATCACTATTTCCGTTACTATTTAGGTTGGATTGTTGCATAAGAGTTAGGCTCCTATTATCCGGAACCTATTATTTTAAGGTCCTTCCGTCTTCGTATGGGCATGGGCCTTTACTCTTTCCGGGTACAGTTTATGTATTTATAAACAGATATCTGTTTATTACTATGGGCGTAAGCTTCTTCTGTCTTTGATGTCTAGTAGAAGGATGTTACGCTCCATTTTATTGTTAATGGATTCTATTAACTATCGGTACTGCTTATGGTATATCATTGACTTAGCAGTTGTGCTTAAGATTTCGGCTCATGAAGTAAGAGTTCTTCTACTTCTTGGGCTTACATTAATAGTGTTGCTATTATAGATTTTTGAAGGCCGCTCATTGCGCTCAGCCATCCACATTCATGAATTTTATCTCAGAAATATCGAGTCCATTTCTGGAGGCCTCTATTGTTAGGTCTATTATCTACTGCTCAGAATGTCATTCACTTAACAGTTGCTACTATAGCTAGGTAGGCTGTCTGTTTCGGCAGTGTCTCCGTTCGGCTGCCCGCTTCGCTCTGGGCTATTTGACCCAGGGCAAGAAAAAGAGGGGGGGGGGGGGGGGTGTTCCCTTGGGTCACCTGTTTTACTATGAAAACAAGGGGATACCTCCTCCGGAGTTAGTAATTCTGAGCTGTTATTGGAATGGTTGTTTAGTGAGAAGTTTAGGTTTTTAAAATTCATTCAAGTCTTAGTTTTTAAAGTATAGCTTTTGAATATTGCATATGTCAACGGACATGATTATGCAATCCTCAGACACTTTTAGGAGTATAAGAGTCTCTATTCTCTAGACTTACTTTATTTATTGGCATACTTTAAAAATTATTAGTATAAGGATTATATTGGATATTAATAGAGTACATGGATGTATGAAGCTCAATTTTGGAAGGTGTTGTATCTTTCTAATTTATCATAAATAAGAAAGATACATGTAAGGCCTATTACTTCTTTTTCCCTACAGGGGATGACTCTATTTTATTTTATTGAGCGTATTCCATTTTGCTCTATGTCCTTGGCCCTCCAGCCTTTTTACTATTCAGCTATGTCTGGGTCATTGGTACAGTATAAAAATGTTAAAAAATTTATAGTAATTTATATATTTTTTATACTTACCAATGACCCAGACGGGGATGGCCCTCCCAGGAGTTGGGAACTCTTGCCTCCCCGCTGAGTACATAGCGCTTACCAGGCACTGGTTATTAGAATGATTAATGGCGCCAATTTCGGAACATCCTTGACACTGCGCATGCGTAGTAGGGGCGAAGTGTGGAGGGCCTTTCAGGACATGTTTTCTTTAGTTTTAGATGCAAATTTGGGGGATTGGGGGGCAAAATTTGTGTTTGGCCCTATATTTTAAGAGTTAGCACCAGCTATGTCTGGCTCATTGGTAAGTATAAAAAATATATAAATTACTATAAATTTTTTAACTTTTATGTGTACCCATACTATGTATGGTACACATAATGCCAGCATCCGGAGTGACCATCCGTCGTTCGTCCATCCTTTGTCCGTCTGTCCATCTGTCTGTCCGTCCATCCATCTGTCCATCCATCCGTCTGTCTGTCCGTCCATCTGTCTGTCTGTCCGTCCGGCATCCATATCCATTTCTTTGGCATTCGATAACTTGAAAAATATTGCTTGGATTGTCAAGTTACTTTATATTTGTGTTCAGGTTACTGCTGTGCCAAGCTGTATAGTTTTTGGTGTAAATCAGGTAATTTGATCCTGAGATATTAACCCTTTATCCTTCAAATTGAAAATTCCTCCAATCCCTTTGGCATTCGATAACTTGAAAATATTACTTGGATTGTCAAGTTACTTTATATTTGTGTTCAGGTTACTGATATGCCAAGCTGTATAGTTTTTGGTGTAAATCGGATAATTTGATCCTGAGATATCAACCCTTTATCCTTCAAATTGAAAATTCCTCCAATCCCTTTGGCATTCGATAACTTGAAAAATATTGCTTGGATTGTCTAGTTACTGTATATTTGTATTCAGGTTACTGATTTGCCAAGCGGTATAGTTTTTGGTGTAAATCTGATGATTTGATCCCGAGATATTAACCCATTATCCTTCAAATTGAAAATTCCTCCAATCCCTTTGGCATTCGATAACTTGAAAAATATTGCTTGGATTGTCTAGTTACTTTATATTTGTGTTCAGGTTACTGATTTGCCGAGTTGTATAGTTTTTGGTGTAAATCTGATGATTTGATCCCGAGATATTAACCCTTTATCCTTCAAATTGAAAATTCCTCCAATCCCTTTGGCTTTCGATAACTTGAAAAATATTGCTTGGATTGTCAAGTTATTTTAGATTTGTGTTCAGGTTATTGATGTACTGAGCTGTATAGTTTTTGGTGTTAATCTGACGATTTGATCCGGAGATATTAACCCTTTATCCTTCAAATGTTGAAAATTCCTCCAATCCCTTTGGCATGAGATAACTCAAAATAGATCAATCCGATTGTCATGTTTCTTTATATATTTATTCAGGTTATTGATGTGCTGTGCTGTATAGTTTTTTATGTAAATCTGATAATTTGATCCGGAGATATTAACCCTTTATCCATCAAATTAGACACTCCTCCAATCCATTTCTATATGTACCCATACCTTGTATGGTGTACATAATGTCAGCATCCGTTGTGGCCCTCCGTCATACAGCTTTCTACTAGTTGCGCGTATGGGTACACATCTGATGATTTCACGGCCTATTTTTTTACGAAATTATTTCATGTTCCCTAATTTCGGGGCATGAGCCTTATTTTGTTATTCTGGCTATGAACTTACCATTGTTTGTTCAGTGTTTCCCCTCTCCCTTTCCTTAATAACTCCCTTGCTATTCTCCCATGCTTTTGGCATAATTTTGGATTTTTTTCTTACTAAAATTTCTTGGGAGTTTTGGCTTGGTAACAGAATGATCATTCTGTTTTTTTCCCCATGTTTATGTCCTCACCCTTGGGTGTTTTGGCGTTGTTTTCTGCATCTACCTTCTGATGTACTGCAGTTTCTTCTCTGGAAGCCTCTGTTTTACATCGGATAGTGTTTAAATTGGTTACTGATTTTGGGCCATGGTTTCAGTGCCTGGAGCCATGTTTCCGGTTTCTGTTCACTTTTACTTATGTTGACAACGGTTACTTCTGATGGTGATTACTTGTCTTCTATTAGTTCTGCTCATAGCCAGATACATTAATATTGTCCGGAAGTGTTGCATTAATTTTTAAAAATGTTTTAAAAATTTTGTCCACACTTAGGCTTTTTTGGGATCCATTTGGGCTCATTGTTCCCATTGGGAACTTGGGCCTTCTGAAAATTTAAAATTTTTTTTTTTTTTTGAAATTATTTCTTCGAATTGTTATAATAGATTATATTATATTATGTATCTTTGTTTCAAGGGTTGGTGCGAGTATTATGACTGTTTATATTTTTTCAAGATGAAAAAATATTGTTCAATTGTAATGCGAGGATATCTTCCTCTTATTCTCATGTTCATTGTGTTTCTTGTAGTCAGTGTACTCGCACTAATTCTTGCTCAGTGTGTGCTAATTGGAATGACAACGTTGCAGACTTGTGTCACGGTTTATTGTTCGTGGCGAGGGGTCCATTCCGGTCCTCTCTCTGCACGGTCACTCTAGTTTATCAGTCTCTTTTTCAGAAGAACAAGAACAGGGTGATGTTTCCGTGATGTCTTCAACAAGTATGTCTCCGTTGTTGCAGTATTAGGGCTAGCGGCTAAGTGCTCATGGAAATACGACAATTGCCAAAGAGGTCCCTAGTTGGATTGAAGGCATTGATCGTCCGCTAGTCCGCCCGGTGTAGCGACCATTCATCGAATGACTCTGCAGCCGGGTTCGTCCATTGCGGTGCAGGGAAGCAGTTTGGGTGATGCAAGCACTATAAACATCGAACGTGCACACCCAGCAACGATGGATCCGAGGATAGTACGGAGGAAGCCTGTCAGTCCAGGTCTATCCAGACCGCGAGTGAGAGAGGCCCCTCTCTCTTACAACAACATCTGCGCCGCGATGTTGTTGTATGTTCGTTTGTTAGTCGGAGCATACGTCCACTCCCCCTGCTCGGGACGCTCCGTCGCATAGACAGTCCGATGCGGCTGTTCTATTGGCTTCCTAATCCTCAAGTCAGCACACATGACCGCACCTTGGCTATGTGACCACAGATTTCCAGGGGACGTTCGCGTATTATATAAATGCAGGAATGAACGTCCCTGGAGCTCCTGCATCGCCGACCAGAGAATCCACGTCGACCAGGTCACTCCATCCGCTAGCCAAGGACACGGGGCCTTTCCAGTTGGGACGTTCGCATATTATATAAATGCAGGAATGAACGTCCCTGGAGCTTCCAGCATCTATTTATGTAAGACCCTGGCTCCACAGGCCTCATTGAGGAACAAGAACAGGGTAATGTTTCGTGATTTCTTCAAAAAGTGTGCTTCCGTTGTCACAGTCAAATGAAGAGCTAGCGGCAAAAGTGCTCATTCAGATACGTCAATTTCCTAAGAGATCCCAAGTAGGATCGACGGCTTTGGCGTCCACTAGCTCACCCGGTGTAGCAACCATTCATCGAATGGCTCGGCAGCCGGGTTCGTCCGTTGCGGTCCAGGTAGGAGATTTGGGTGATGCGAGCACTATAAAAATACTACATGCACACCCAGTGACGACGGATACGAGGATGGTACGGAGGAAGCCTATTAGTCCGGTTCCTAGCTTGTCCAGGTCCATCCGGGCTGCGAGCGAGAGAGGTCCCTCTCTCGTACAACAACATCTGGGCCCAGAGGTTGTGGTACAGAACGTTCCTCAGTCGGAGCATACGTCCACCGCTCGGGACGCTCCGTTATATAGACAGTCCGGAGAGACTGCTCTATTGGCTTCCTCATCCTCACGGCAGCACAAACGACCGCACCTTGGCTACGTGACCAGTGATATCCAGCCAACCTCGCTGACCAGGAATTCCACGGCGACCAGGTCACGCCATCCGGTAGCCAAACATACGAGGCCTTCACACTCCGGACGTTCGCATAAAGAAGTATGCAGGAGTCAACATCCTAGGAGCTTCCAGCAGCTAAATCTTGTAAGACCGCAGCTCCACAGGCCTCCGTTACGGACGTGCTATCACAGATAGCACAAGTTATCGCAACCGACAGAAACTCTGTCAGATCAGGTATTATCCGAGGATGCTGGGTCGGTACGTTCCACTGCAGGTGCAGGCACGGACGACCAAGAATTACAAGTGGTCCGACAGGATGGCGAAAGGGATACGGAGGAGTTGGAACTTTCCCTTTCGGAACAACATAAAATTGCCGTAGAGTTCATCCGGCTTTATCTTTCTGATGTTGTTCCTCCGGACCAAAATGCTGCCGAATAAGAGACTGATAGCGCCACTGGACACAGAATTCTTTAATCGGTTTAGGGACATCGTCCCTGAGTTTCCAACACAGTCCACAAATGTCTCACGGACATTTGAACTATTGAATGACGCTCTACATAAACTTGCTACCAAAACGGGCAGGTCCGTTTTCTTATCGGCAAATGCTCTACATCTGCCTCTCATCAATTCAAGGAATAATTCGAAACGGCAGGATAGGGCATTCCGAGAGTTCCTCTGCGTCTAGACGACCAGGCTGAAAACCTAGAGATGTCTATACCGTCATCTATGTCAATTCCAACCATGACATTGGAAACGACAATATCGTCTAACAGAGCTAGTTTAGATGCATTATTGTACGCAGTTCACCTTACCAGAGCGTTATCATTACGTCTCAAAGGAAAAGAATTCCAGGATGTACAAACCTCCTTAAGAGTTCTTTCGAGGGCCATAGCATTCTCCACGTATAACTCCGCCCTTTCAGTGGCAAATCTGGAGTTGGTAACACGTGACGCGGCCCTGGCTACATCCACATGTGTGGATAATAAGGTGAAAAACTCTCAGAGTCGCTCCGGTCTCCGGAAAGTTTCTCTTCGACGGCAAACTTTCCGCAATCTATGATCAGATAATTAAGAAAGCTTCAGACTCACTACTATTCAAATCCACTTCTATAAAGTCGATTCAGCGGAGAAGAGTAGGACAGGCACTTCTGGGGCGAATATGTCCAAGGGAAGTTCCTATAGAGGTTCCTATGCATCCTCTAGGTCTTACTCTAGAGACCGTCAGGGTAGCGACTACGAGCATAGATCTCAAGGATGTGTACTTTCACGTCATGGTACATCCGGCGTTCAGAAAGTAACTTCGCTTCGCCGTCCTAGGAGTCGTGTTTCAGTTCCGAGCAATGTGCTTCGGTCTGAATCTAGCACTCTAGGCTTTCACTCGAATAATGAACTCGTTAATGACTCATTTCCGAGCTCATTCGTCTGCGGTAACGTTGGCCTACCTGGACGACATTCTTCAGAGGTACGGCAACGAGTTAACACTTCAGAACGATGTGCAGAATCTGCTTCTATTGCTCCGACGTCTCGGTTTCATAAGTAAACGAGGAGAAGTCGGATCTGGTGCCGTCCAAGTCATTCACCCACCTTGGGATGAGCTTCGAGATGCACAACAATCTCGTTCGTCTGCCGTTAACCAGAGCGAAATTAATCAGTTGTTACGCTTGCTATTGTCTTCACTCAGACAAAGTTACAGCGAGAGAATTCATGAGACTGATAGATTTGTGCGGAGCTGAAGCGAATTTTATTCCGATGGGGCGGCTATGCACTCGTCCTCTCCAAATTTTTCTGACCCAGAATTGGAGGGTGAAGATTCATTCACTCGATACGGACATCCTCTTGTCAAATCAAGTGAAACAAGAGATTCAGGGCAGATATTCAGTGGTTAACTCAAGGAGTTCCACTGCAATTGCCGGATCCGAGTTTTACAATTATGACGGATGCCAGTCAAAAAGGTTGGGGCGCAACATTGAGCCCAACGGATTTGAAGTGCCAGGGTCTTTGGGATCCACGGTTCCTAATCAAGCACATAAATATAAAAGAAATGATCTCACTTTGACTTGCGCTACATCATTGGATGAACGTTATTCAGAATGCTCACGTGCAAATTCTGTCCGACAATACAACGGTAATAGCGTATATTCGGAACCAGGTAGGCACTCATTCCATTCTGTTATTCAAGTTAACGGAATGAATCCTTCTGTTTGTGCTAGAACATCAAGTTCTCTTATCGGTCCGTCATATTCCGGGTCTGAACGTATTAGCGGACTCCCTTTCACGGAGGGGTCGCTTGTTGCCGTCAGAATGGACTCTCAACAAACGAGTATTCAATCAGTTTTGCTACCAATGAGAGCGGCCAATGATAGACTTATTTGCAATGCATCTCAACAATCAAGTTGCAGACGTATGTGTCACCATGTCCGGATCCTCGAGCGTTTGCAGTAGATGCTCTATCGATCTCGTGAGATGGAATGATACGATATGCATATCCTCCAGCGCCGTTGATTCAGCAGATATTGCTCAAGTTAAAACAATCTCAATGCAAACTTCTGTTGGTAAAATCTCTGTCTCCACAGAGACCGTGGATTAATCTACTCAGGTGTCTGTTGTGGGACATGCCGTGGAAGCTTCCTTCACATTTCGGTCCATTCTATTGCTAGATGGATTCAGTTAACTCTCCGTACTGCTTATGATAAATTATCTTCAACTCAGCAGTCTGTGCTTAAGATTTCAGCTCATGAAGTAAGAGTTCTATCTACATCTTGGGCTTACCCTAATAGTGTTGCTATTACAGATCTAATGAAGGCTGCATATTGGTCTCAGCCTTCCACTTTCATGAATTTTTATCTTAGAAATATTGAGTCCATTTCTCGAGATCTGCATTGTTTAGGTCCGTTATCTGTTGCTCAGAATGTCATCCACTAAACTGTTGCAACTATAGTTATGCAGGCTTTCTGTTCCGGCGGTGACTCTGTCCTGCTGCCCTCTTCACTCTGGGGTATTTGATCCAGGGGAAGGGGGGGTGGGGGGAGGTGTTCCCTTAGGTCACCTGCTTTATAGTGAAAAGCAAGGGAATACCTCCTCTGGAGTCAGTAATTCGGAGTCGGTGTTGGGATGGTTTTAAAGTGTAAAACTAATGTTAACTCATCTATGTAATATTTATAAAGTGTATCTCGGTGTGAATCATTTGTATATGTCACGCGTCATACGGGCGTTAATATACTATCCTCGGACACTTTTAATAAGTATAAAGAGTCGCATTTCTCTGGACTTCCTTTATTTATTGGCTTTCCTTTAAAAATAATTAGCATAACGGGTTATACTGGAGGTTAATAGAGATCATTGATGTCATTGTGCTCAATTACAGAATGGTGTTGTGTCTTTCTTTTTTTGATGCAAATAAGTAAAGCCTATTTCTCCTTTTCTCCTCAAGGGGATAATTCTGTTATATGTAGTTGAGCCTATTGGATTTTCCTTTATGTCCTAGTCCCTCCAACCTTTTTACTATTCAGCTAAGTCTGGGTCATTGGTACAGTATAAAAATGTTAAAAAATTTGTAGTAATTTATATATTTTTTATACTTACCAATGACCCAGACGGGGATGACCCTCCCATGAGTTTGGAACTCATACCTCCCTTCTGAGTACGTAACGCTTACCAGGCACTGGTTTTAAGAATGATAATTGCGCCAATTTCGAGACCTCCTTGACACTGCTCATGCGCAGTGGAGTAAAAGTATGGAGGACATGTAATTTTCGGTTTTTGATGCAAATTTTGGGGATTGGGGGGTAAAATTTGTGTTTGGCCTTAAATATTTAAGAGTTAGCACCAGCTAAGTCTGGGTCATTGGTAAGTATAAAAAATATATAAATTACTATAAATTTTTTAACTTTTATTGAATTGTTTTCAATGTTCTGGAAGTGGAAAATCCATTGTGGTTAAAATTATTCAAATCAGCGCTTTCATATGGAAGTTCTGCGCAAAAATTTGGGGGGCACGATGACGCTGTGTACTAAGGCATACTGCACGTCGATGGTGTGCATGTCTTCAACCAATCTAACCCTGCCTCTGCCGCAGTGCAGAGTGAGTTCAGAGTTACGATGTTGGAGAGCTGACAGCTGCTCGTCGTTGCTCGTGGTTCTCTCCGGGTACTCCGGCTTCCTCCACCCATAAAACTGTCACCGACATGATATGACCCTGGCTGTTAATGTGTCGTTAAACCCTAATAAAAAAAAGCAAAAAAAAACTAACTATTTGTCTCAGAAAGTGGTTGTAGAATCACCTCAAAAGACTGATTGATTTTTGACTGATGTTTGCTCTTGGGATAAATAGCGTACGGTATTTTTTGTACATGAAGGCAAATAGTTAAATACCAGAACCACATGACTGGTGGAAATGGCTTTTTTAAATGTACTTTTCTTTCTTAATTCTTGATTGATAACTTCTTGGTCAACAGCAATAATTGTTACAGTGAAGTTTGAATAGAAATAATTGAAATTGAGTTTGCTGTGACATTAATTTAACGTATAATATTATGTGGACGTTTTTTGTTCTCAACATTTTAAAACTGTATGTTAATTCAGTGTGAGGTGCTTGAAAAATTCAAACTGTATGTTCAAGAGGGAGTGCGGTGGCTCAATGGTAGATTGTTGGACTTTTCTGCTAGAGGTCCCGATTTCGATCCTCGACCGGGACGACCCGCATTGTGTCCTTGCGCAAGATACTTTATCCCGGTTGCCTACATGGGGGCACGATGACGCCGTGTACTAAGGCGTACTGTACATTGATGGTGCACATGTCTTCAACTGCTGTAACCCTGCTTGAGCGGAGCTTGAACAGAGTTAGAATGTTGAGGAGCTGACAGTTGCTCGTCGATGCTCGGTGGTTCTCTCTGGGGACTCCGGCTTCCTCCATCTGTAAAACTGTCATGGTCACGATTAGCCATTGTGCATAAGTATGTGACCTTCAATAAGTAAATCAATATTATGTTCAAGAAGAATTGTCAGTGTAATGTATTGCTCATTAATGTTATTTTCAAGGTGAAATTATAGACAGTAAAATGTGCATGTGTCTATAAGACTGCATTGTTTTCTTGAGATGGAGTTGATCTACAGAAGATAATTACCACGAATCCTTTACACAGTTGTCTCGGAAATTACATGACATGCTAATCCTTTCCTCTTGAAATGCCTCACTGAATTTAATTATTGCTAATACAGTCAGCATATCGGACAGGTTTAATTCTTTTTTCTTAACTCGGACCTGGGCGATTGATGTAATCGTTGCTTACAGTGTAGTGTATGTGTGTTAAATCAACAAATAGTTAGACTACATTACTTTTTAGACAGCTCCTGCAAGGTATCAATGGCATTTAGCCCATGCAAGATAGCAATCACATTTAGACCTCATAATTTCTTTTTGACACAAAAGGGGCATACTCACAAATCATGGTTTATGTGGCAAATGGTCAGTACAAACCACTATTGTGTGTCTTAACAAAAATTATGTGGCTTGCCGTATAAACAACAAAAAATATTTGTGTAAATCATGTTCAAGTGTTTGAATAAGCACCTCAGGCATCTAAATACTCAATTTTTTGGATGAAAATTATTATTCCTAGCCTATGGATGTCCAAGCATTTGTCATAGGAGGGGATGTATGTGTCTGCTTGTTAGTACAAACCATACGTTTTTACTTCCATCCAGCTGTCCTTCCCTGTTTCTTGTCATTACATTTTAAAGGAAACCTTTCAAAATATTTTTCTTTTGGAGATGATATCATGAATGGAATTGCAAAACCAGCTGCACTCATGTATTTCTTCAAGAGTTATTTTCTTTGTTGGACTTCTACATTTTTATCATTACATTGCCATTTCTTTTCACCACATTTCAAATTGAACGTTTTCTCTTTTTTTTATAAATTTAGTATATAGCTTCTTGGTGACAGTATCATGAATGGGATTGAGCATGGGTCATGTCCAAGTATTTATTCCTGAGTTATTGTCCTTTTTGGTCTTAGAATTTCTTGTCATCTCATTACCATTTCTTGCTTTTTGGACATAGAATTTCTTGTCATCTCATTACCATTTCTTGTCACCCCACCTCAAAGAAAACTGTCCAAATTTTTTTTTTTCACAATTTATTTTATAGCTGTTTGGTAAAAGTATTATGAAGGGGATTGTGAACTGGCTGTGTCATAGTATTTTTTGTAAGAGTTATTGCCTTTCATGGAGACTAAGGTGACAAAGGATTGGCCATCACATGGCATTGCACTTGTTTGTATGGTTGTATTGATAAGTAACAAGAGAGCCAAATACACCCAATTGTTTTCTGAACGGTATGCATGTCACAATAACCACAAAAGGAAGTTGTTCACCTCCTTTCTTTAACCCTCTGCACACTGATGTCAAAATATCAATATTGTAAGCCCCAAATTTTTCTTGCAATACAACTAGGAGTTTAACCAATTCAGCCTTGTTTGACAGAGCAAATATAGACACTTTGATATCCTTCTGCGATGAGAGAGGTCAGTTAATTGGCTGATTTCACCTAATTTATAATCAAAGTGCTGAAGTTTTATTTTCTGTAAATGTCCTTGAAAATGGTATCCAACACCATTTTCAAGGAGATTTATAGAAATAAAATGCCTGCCAAGCTATACCTCAACTATAAGATCTCTTATTTTCTGAAGAAACGTCATTTTCACAAATTTTCAGGTTCAATTATGAGAGCCTCAGCTTATTTCAGATAATTTAGATCCTTTTTGCTCTCAACCGTGATCAGGTTTAAGATTAGCATCAACAACATGACATGAAGAAGAGAGTGGTGACCGAGTGGATAAGTGCTCTGGTCTCTCATTCCAAAGGTCCTAGGTTCGATCTTCGGGCATGGGAAAGTTTTTGTGGTGTCCAAACACTCTCTGTCAACATCAATTGTGGGGTCGATGCTGTCACCATGTACCATCCTATTGGATGGCGATGTAAAATGTTCTTGAGGTGTCCAAATGGCTGTCCTCTGTGTGAAAAGAGATGCACTCTGTGCAGGCTGAAGATCCCTTTGTAGTTAGTTGCCGCGTTGAAGGTTATCTCACAAACTTGTGCCATTGGGTCAAAGAGAGGCATTAATACAAGTTGCATAACTTGGTTCGCTAATCCTTGTAAAACAAATAATCTAACAAACTTGTGCCATTGGGCCAAGGAGAGGCGTTAATATAAGTTGCGTAACTTGTTTGCCAATCCTTATAAAACAAATAAGCTAAAATAAAAATATGACATTTTGGAAAATTAGTTGTCATCATTTAACTTATTGTAGCTGATACTGTAATAAATCTTTTTTTCTATAGAGCAAAGAAGAAACTAGTCAGATAACATCTCAGGTCACTGGACAAATTGGTTGGAGGAGAGAGGGCATTAAATATAGAAGAAATGAACTCTTCCTGGATGTTTTAGAATCGGTTAATCTGCTTATGTCGCCTCAAGGTAAACTTTAATCTAAATTTCTGTTTACCATTTACTTTCAATGTTTCATTGATACATGCTTTTTAAAGTGCTATATAAGGCCAAAAAAAAAAGGAATTGATTCTCAGGCCCCACCGCGTTGAAATAAATGGTCTGCGTTGGGCCTTTTTATTTGGACCATCATTGCACGAAAATGGGAAACAGGAAAATAGAAAAGGGCACATTGGTTTTAAGGCCCAAAACCAACAAATAAACAGGTAAATAGGCACAGGCGTGTGTTAAGTATGTGAGGGGAAAGGTTATCGCCATATTTTCGAGAGGTTGGACGCACATGGCAGGGGAATTCAAATGCAAACTTGACTTGGTGTTTGGTGAGCTGTCCAACCCAAGGATAACCCACCTTGTTGAATACCAAACGTTAATTTGCCAGGTACTGGCGTCAAGTAACCTTTTTTGCTGTGGAAACATGAATGAGAAATAGTGAGAATAATCGGTACAGGTGTCAACTGATTGATGCACTAGTCAACAAGAATTAGTTGCAAGTTACGTTTTGCCAATTTGGGATGCAACGGAAGTAGGTAAGTTTTCACGAGTTATCATGTGTTGAATAAGGTTGAATAAGATAAAAGAATAAAGGAAAATTATTAAAGATTTAAAAAATACTCACATTTATTTGTTTTTCGTTGTTTGTTTATCACTCCAATGTCTTCATCCCTTTCAAGAAAATCCAACACTCGTTTGTGACTGAAACTTTATAGTTTCAGAATCAGAGCACCATTTGCGCCATAACCTGCGCAGTTGTTGTGTTCATGTTGGTTTTTCCTCAATGTGACAGGAAAAGCCAATATAAATACAACAACTGCGCAGGTTACAGTGCAAATTGTTTTCAAATTGTTGTCCTACATAAGCATTCTTGGTGCTATTGAAACTAATATACACGGACATATACGGTACATATATATTTTTATACTGTACCAATGACCCAGACTTAGCTGGTGCTAACTCCAACAAAACCAGGGCCAAACACAAATTTTGCCCCCCAATCCCCAAAATTTGCATCCAAAACAAAAAGAAATCATGTCCTAAAGGACCTCCATACTACGCCTCTACTGCGCATGCGCAGTGACGCAGACGTCCCGAAATTGGCGCCAATTATCATTCTCTGTTTGGCCCTTCATCAGTCAACATCTCACTGATCTTTGTGCTTGTAAATCTCAGTTTAAAGGATGCCAGACACGTAATTTTTGGAGAAAATGTGATTCTAAGGAGGATAGAAGGAGGAGAGGAAAAAGAAGTGACAAAAAATAATCAGGGCTGTACTTAAAATTTTTTGATGAAATTATGTTAAGTTGCCTATTTTCGAGGCATGGGCCTCTTGTTGTCATTCTTGCTAAATGTTGCACTGCTTATTCAGTGTTTCCTCTCCCCTAGCCTTCTAAAGTCCCCCCTTGCAATTCTCCAATGCTTTTGGCATATTTTTGAGAAAGTTCATTTCTAAAATTTCCTGGGAGAGTTGCTTGGTTACAGAATGTTTTCTGTTGTTTTCCCCATAGTTACGTTTTCACCCATGGGTGTATAACGTTTGTGTTCTGCATCTTCCATCTGATGTTCTGCAGATTCTCCCCTGGGAGTCTCTGTTTTGCATCAGATAGAGTGTAATTTGATGACTGATTCCGGGCCAGTTTTTTCAGTGCCTGGAGTCATGTTTTCTGGTGTTTTACACTGTTTGTTTTCATTGGCAACAGCCTTTTTTGAGGGGGGCTATTTGCCTTTGCTGTAGTTTATATCATTATAAGATACATTTATATTATCCGTAAGTGTCTCATTAATTATTTAATATAAATTTAAAATTTTTGACCACACTTTGCCATCGGATCCATCGGGGCTCAACGTTACTTTTCAGCAACTTGGGCTTCGCTGAAAAAATATTTTTTCAAAATTATTTTGATATGTAATTGTTTTTTCATTTATTAATGGATCATGTTATTATGTATCTTTGTGTCAGGGGCTTTTGCGAGTAACTAGGACTTGTTGTTGTTCTTTCACAATGAAGGGACTTTGTTCAAATTGTAATAGGAAGAAATCTTCCTCTGACTTTCATGATCATTGTATTAATTGTAGTCAGTGTTCTCGCATTAATCCCTGTCCTATATGTGGATATTGGGATGAGAAACATTGGAAACGTGTGTCACGATATGTTGTTTCTGGAGAAAGGGCTATGCCGGCTCTTTCTCCGCAAGGTCACTCTACTCTCTCAGTTTCTATTTCAGAGGAACAAGAACAGGGTGATGTTTCCATGTTATCTTCTACAAGTGTGCGTCCGTCGTCACAAATGAATTCAGAGCTAGCGGCAAAAGTGCTCATGGAGATTAGACAAATGTCGTCCGCTAGCTCGCCCGGTGTAGCATCCATTCACCGAATGGTTCGGCAGCCGGGTTCGTCCGATGTGGTCCAGGAGGAAATTTTGGGTGATGCGAGCACTATAAACATAATAGATGCACACCCAGTGACGGCGGATAGTAAGCGAGAACGGAGGAAGCCTTTGAGTCCGGTTCCTAGCTCGTCCAGGTCCAGCCGGGCCGCGAGCGAGAGAGGCCCCTCTCTCGTACAACAACATCTGGGACCAGATGTTGTGGTACAGAATGTGTCTTTAGCGGAGCATACGTCCGTCGCTCGGGACGCTCCGTTGTATAAGCAGTCCGTGGAGACGGTTAAGGCTTCCTCTTCTCGTCAGCGCACACGACCGCACCTTGGCTGCGTGACCGCCGATATATTGCCAGCTTCGCCGATCAAGGATTCTTCGGCGACCAGGTCACACCATCCGGCAGCCAGGGATTCGAGACCGATGGACTCCGGACGTTCGCATAGGAAAAGTATGCGGGAGCCATCTGATGCGGAGCTGCCCTCGGCGAAGCAGCGAAAGACTGCGCCTCCGCAGGTCTCGACGCCGGACATTCTTGTGCAGATAGCACAGCTTATCGCAGCATCCCAGCAGCCGACAAACGGTGTCGGATCGAGAATTATCCGACGGCGCTGGGTCGGTACGCTCCGCCGAAGCATCGGGGGCGGACGACCGGGAACATCATGAGGTCCGACCGGATGGTGAAAGGGATACGGATGACTTGGAGCTATCCCTTTCGGAACAACATAAAGCTGCCGTGGACTTCATCCGGCACTTTCTCCCTCAAGTTGTTCCGTCGGGCCAGACTGCTGCGGTTCCGGACAAGAGGATTATAGCGTCATTGGACTCTGAATTTTTTGAGCGGTTCAGGGACATCGCTCCCGAGTTTCCGTCGCAGTCCAATAATGTTGCAAGAACATTTGAATTATTGAACGACGCTATATTTAAACTTGCTTCCAAGACGGGGAAAACAGGTTTCTTGTCCGCTAATACTCTCAACCTGCCTTTCATTAATGCAAGGAATAAATTCGATACAGCAGGACAGGGTATACCGAGAGTTCCTCTGCGTATGGACGACGAGGCGGAAGACTTAGAGCTATCATTACCGTCGTCGGCTTCTATTCCAACCACGGTGTTGGAAACAGCTATTGCGTCTAACAGAGCCAATTTAGATGCCTTATCTTACGCAGATCACCTTACTAAGGCGTTATCACTGCGCCTTCAAGGGAAAGAGTTTCAGGATATACAATCCTCTTTAAGACTTCTTTCAAGGGCAGTAGCTTATTCCACGTGTAACTCCGCCCTTTCAGTGGCAAATCTGGAGTTGGTTAGACGTGACGCAGCCCTAGCTACATCCACACTAGTGGATACTAAGGTGAAGAACTCTCTTAGAGTCGCTTCGGTCTCGGGAGAACTTCTCTTTGACGGCAAGCTTTCTGCTATTTATGATAAAATTACAAAGAAAGCTAAGGATTCTCTGTTGTTCAAATCTGCTCCTAAGAAGTCGGATACAGCAGACACGAATAAGACAGGCACTTCTGGGTCTAATGCGCCCAAGAGAGGTTCCTATAGAGGTTCCGGTGCGTCCTCTTGGTCTTATTCGAGAGACCGTCAGGGTAGCGACTCTCGTTCGGGACGTCCTTCAGGCCGGGACAATCGGTCGGACGCCCCGAGGTCGACGGGGCGAGGTGCGGGCCGTGGAGGACATGGTTTCTCCTACCGCAGGCCTCGCAGGTCCAGGAGGTGATGGCTTAAACCTCTATCGCGTACCGGTTGGCGGAAGGTTGTTGAGCTTTTCACAAGAATGGGCGTCCATTACGGACGACCCTTGGGTGAGAGGAGTGACTTCGGAAGGTCTAAAGATATCCTTCAAACGAAAGCCTCCATTAACTCGAAGTCCAAAGTGGACTCATCTTCCGTCAAATCCGCAGAAAAGAGACGCTCTGTTATCAGAGGTGCAGTCTCTTTTAATGAAGAACGCGGTAGAGATCGTAGAAAACCAGGAATCTCCGGGATTCTACAGCCATCTGTTTCTGGTTCCGAAACCAGACGGCTCGTTCCGTCCAGTCATAGATTTGAGCTGGATAAACAAGCTGATCGTCGCTCCGAAGTTTTATATGGAGACGATTCGATCGGTCAGAGCGAGTATTCGGGTGGACGATTATGCAACGAGCATAGATCTCAAAGATGCGTACTTTCACGCCATGGTACATCCGACATTCCGAAAGTACCTACGCTTCGCAGTCCTAGGAGTGGTGTATCAATTCCGGGCGATGTGCTTCGGATTGAATCTAGCACCCTGGGCTTTCACTCGGGTAATGAACTCGGTAATGATCTATTTCCGAGCTCATTCGTCTGCGGTAACGTCGGCCTACCTGGACGACATTCTTCAGAGGTACGGCAACGAGTTAACGCTTCAGAACGATGTTCAGAATCTTCTTCTTTTGCTCCGACGTCTCGGTTTTATAGTAAACGAGGAGAAGTCGGATCTGGTGCCGTCCAAGTTATTCACTCATCTGGGAATGAGCTTCGAGACGCACAACAATCTCGTTCGTCTGCCGTTAACCAGAGCGAAATTAGTCAGTTGTTACGCTCGCTATTGTCTGCACGCAGACAAAGTCACGGTGAGAGAATTTATGAGACTGATAGGTCTGTGCGGAGCCGCCGCGGATCTCATTCCGATGGGGCGGTTACGCACACATCCTCTTCAAATTTTCTTGACTCAGAATTGGAGTGTGAAAATTCATTCGCTCGATGTAGACGTTCTCTTGTCAGATCAAGTGAAACAAGAGATTCAGACTTGGGCAAACATTCAGTGGTTAACTCAGGGAGTTCCGCTGCAGTTGCCGGATCCGAGTTTTACCATTATGACGGATGCCAGTCAAACAGGTTGGGGTGCATCATTAATCCCAACGGATTCGAGATGCCAGGGTCTTTGGGATCCGCAATTCCTGTGCAAGCACATAAACATCAAGGAAATGATGTCAATTTGGCTTGCGTTACGTCACTGGATGGACATTCTTCACAATGCTCATGTCCAAATCCTATCCGACAATACGACAGTAGTGGCGTATATACGGAATCAGGGAGGCACTCATTCAGTTCCGTTGTTCAATCTAACGGAAAGAATCCTTCTGTTTGCGCTAGAACATCACGTTCTTCTTTCGGTCCGTCACATACCGGGTCGTCTGAATGTGCTAGCAGACTCCCTTTCACGAAAGGGTCGCTTGTTGCCGTCGGAGTGGACTCTCAACAAACAAGTATTCAATCAGATTTGCTACCAATGGGAACGGCCAATGCTAGACTTATTTGCGACACATCTCAACAATCAGTTGCAGACGTATGTGTCTCCGTGTCCGAATCCAAGAGCATTTGCAGTAGACGCTCTGTCGATCCCTTGGGACGGAATGATAGGATATGCGTATCCTCCAGCGCCGTTAATTCAACAAGTATTGCTAAAGATAAAACAATCTCAATGCAAGATTCTGTTGGTAGCATCTCTGTCGCCACAGAGACCGTGGATAAATCTACTCAGGTGTCTGTTGTGGGACCTACCGCGAAAGCTTCCTCCACGGGAGGATCTTCTTTCGCAGGGGAAATCGCGCCAACTCCACAACCCGCAAGGTCTCAACCTTCACGTTTTTCCGTTGTGCGGTCCTTCTTGCATGGCAAACACTTTACAGGACGAGCAGTGGATGCGATTTCTAACTGTAGGAGGACCTCCTCTTCGCTATACTATGCGGCTAAGTGGAAGGTTTTTCGTCGTTGGTGTAGGGATCATTCTGTAGATATATTCGATCCCTCTATACCAGACATTGCAAACTTTCTAGTATACTTGTTTGACGAAATCAAACTGCAGCCTGTTACTATAAAGGGTTATAGATCTATGTTATCTGATACCTATGCACATCATGGTAGTTTACAAATTGGATCTAATGTCTCTTTATCTAAGTTGGTTAGAAACTTTTCGATAAATAGACCCAGAACTCTTAGATTAATTCCTAAGTGGAATTTAGCTTGGGTTCTTCTTAAATTGAAGGAAAAGCCATTTGAACCTCTTGGGACAGTAGATTTCAAATTCTTATCTTATAAGACAGCTTTTCTCTTAGCTTTCTCTTCTGCTAGAAGAGTCAGTGTGCTTCATGCACTGTCGGTGGATGATTCTCACTATCGTAGTGTTGGGAACACTATCACCTTCACTACTAATGTGGGTTTTTTAGCTTAGAATCAGGCTCCTAATAAATATCTGGAACCTATTGTTATTAAGGCTCTTCCGTCTTCAGACGGGCGTAGGCCTTTACTCTGTCCTGTTAGAGCATTACGTATCTATAAACAGAGATCTCAGTTTATCAGAAAGGGACGGAAACGTTTCTTTCTGTCTTTGATGCCTAATAGAAAGGACATTTCGGTCCATTCTATTGCTAGTTGGATTCAATTAACTATCCGTACTGCTTATGAAAATTTATCTTCTTCTCAGCAGTCTGTGCTTAAGATTTCTGCTCATGAAGTAAGAGCTCTTTCTACTTCCTGGGCTTATGCTAATAGTGTTGCTATTACAAGATTTAATGAAGGCTGCTTATTGGTCTCAGCCATCCACATTTACGAATTTTTATCTCAGAAATATTGAGTCCATTTCTGGAGACCTGCATTGTTTAGGTCTGTTATCTGTTGCTCAGAATGTCGTCCACTAAACAGTTGCAACTATAGTTATGCAGGCTTTCTGTTCCGGCAGTGACTCCGTCCGGCTGCCCTCTTCGCTATTTGACCCAGGGCAAGGGGAAGGGGGGGGGGGGGCGGGCGGGTGTTCCCTTAGGTCAGCTG
Organism: Pictodentalium vernedei; assembly: GCA_031216915.1. Taxonomy (NCBI): domain Eukaryota; kingdom Metazoa; phylum Mollusca; class Scaphopoda; order Dentaliida; family Dentaliidae; genus Pictodentalium; species Pictodentalium vernedei. The sequence continues at coordinate 149,767,574 of CM062290.1, read as the reverse complement.
CTTTATAGTGAAAAGCAAGGGAATGCCTCCTCCAAGTCAGTATTTCTGAGTCGCTTCCGGGATGGTTTTAAAGTGTAATATTAATGTTTAAATTCATTCATGTCTTATTTTTAAAGTGTAGCTCGGTGTGAAGCATTTGTATATGTCAAGTGTCAAACGGGCTTTAATATACAATACTCGGACACTTTTAAATGACTATAAAGAGTCTCAATTCTCTGGACTACTTTATTTATTGGCTTGCTTTAAAAATAGTTAGTATAAGGGATATACTGGATGTTAATAGAGAACATGAATGTTATTGTGCTCAATTATTAAGGGTAGTGTATCTTTCTAATTTAATATTAAATAAGAAAGATACATGTAAAGCCTAATACTCCTTTTCTCCTTAAGGGGTTACCTCTTTACTATATAGTTGAGCTTATTGGATTTTCCTCTATGTCCTAGGCCCTCCAGCCTGTTTACTATTCAGCTAAGTCTGGGTCATTGGTACAGTATAAAAATGTTAAAAAATTTATAGTAATTTATATATTTTTTATACTTACCAATGACCCAGACGGGGATGGCCCTCCCTGGAGTTGGGAACTCTTGCCTCCCCGCTGAGTACATAGCGCTGACCAGGCACTGCCAGTAAGAATGATAATTGGCGCCAGTTTCGGGACGTCTGCGTCACTGCGCATGCGCAGTAGAGGCGTAGTATGGAGGTCCTTTAGGACATGATTTCTTTTTGTTTTGGATGCAAATTTTGGGGATTGGGGGGCAAAATTTGTGTTTGGCCCTGGTTTTGTTAGAGTTAGCACCAGCTAAGTCTGGGTCATTGGTAAGTATAAAAAATATATAAATTACTATAAATTTTTTAACTTTCGGAGGTGGGGGATTATCACTAATTAAAGAAATACAAAAGTCCAAATTCTGCTGACGTTTCGTGAACATAACCAGGGAAAGAGTGGGTAAAACACTGAATGGAATCTGAAATCAGATATTTTTATACTGTACCAATGACCCAGACATAGCTGGTGCTAACTCTTAAAAATCTAGGGCCAAACACAAATTTTTCCCCCCAATCCCCAAAATTTGCATCTAAAACCAAAGAAAACATGTCCTGAATGGCCCTCCATACTTCGCCTCTACTGCGCATGCGCAGTGTCAAGGACGTCCCGAAATTGGCGCCATTAATCATTCTTTGTTTGGCCCTTCATCAGTTAACATCTGACTGATCTTTGTGCTTGTAAATCTCAGTTTAAATGATGCCAGACACATAAATATTAGAGAAATGGTGGTTCTAAGGAGGATATAGAAGGAGGAGAGGAAAAATGAGTGACAGAAAATAATCAGGGCTGTAACTTAAAATTTTTTAATGAAATTGTGTTAAGTTACCTATTTTCGAGGCAACGGCCTGTTGTGGTCATTCTTGCTATAAAGTTACACTGCTTGTTCAGTGTTTTCCTCTCTCCCTTTCCTTTAAGTCCCCCCTTGCTATTCTCCCATGCTTTTGGCATATTTTCTGTAATATTATTACTAAAATTTCTTGGGAGTTTTAGCTGGATAACAGAATGAATTCTGTTCTTTTCCCCATGTTTACGTCTTCACCCTTGGGTGTTTAGGCGTAGTGTTCTGCATCTACCATCTGATGTTCTGTAGTTTCTTCCCTGGAAGTCTCTGTTTTGCATCAGATAGTGTATTATTGGTAACTGATTTCGGGCCAGGGTTATCAGTGCCTGGAGTCATGTTTCTGGTGTTTTTACACTTCTTGTTTACATTGACAACAGCCTCTGTGTGAGGGGGATTTCTTGAAAATAATATCTTGATGTTAGTTTAATCATATCTAGATGCATTATTATTATTCGTAAGTGTTGCATTAAATTTTAAAAATATTTTTAAAATTTTTGTCCACACTTTGGCTTGGGATCCATTGGAGCTCAACGTTACTTTTCAGAAACTTGGGCTTTTCTGAAAAAATATTTTTTCAAAAATTATTTTGATTTCAATTATTTTTTCTATGTTAATGGATCATGTTATTATGTATTTTGATTTGCAGGGGTTGGTGCGAGTACTAGGACTTTGTTTTCTTTTCACAATGAAAGGATATTGTTCAATTGGATTAAGAGGAAATCTTCCTCTGACTTTCATAATCATTGCATAAATGTAGTCAGTGTACTCGCACTAACTCCTGTTCAGTATGTGTTATTTTTGATGACAACATGGGAAGCGTGTGTCACGGTATGTTAGCGGGGAAATGGCCATGCCGGTCCTTTCCCCGCAGGTCACTCTAGTTTATCAATCTCTATTTCAGACGATCAAGAACAGGGTGATGTATCCGTGATGTCTTCCAAAAGTGTGCCTCCGTCGTCACAATTAATGAAGAGCTAGCAGAAAAGTGCTCATGGAAATACGTCAATTGCCTAAGAGGTCCCTAGTAGGATCGACGGCCTTTGACGTCCGCTAGCTCGCCCGGTGTAGCGTCCATTCATCGAATGGTTCGGCAGCCGGGTTCGTCCGTTGTGGTCTAGAAAGGAGTTTTGGGTGATGCGAGCACTATAAAACATCCAAGTGCACACCCAGTGACGGTGGATTAGAGGGAGAACGGAGGAAGCCTATTAGTCCGGTTCATAGCTCGTCCAGGCCCATCCGGGCTGCGAGCGAGAGAGGCCCCTCTCTCGTACAACAACATCTGGCCCCAGATGTTGTGGTACAAAATGTTTCGCATTCGGAGCATACGTCCGCCGCTCGGGACGCTCCGTTATATAGACAGTCCGGAGAGACTGTCAATAAGGCTTCCTCATTCTCATGGCAGCGCACACGACCGCACCTTGGCTATGTGACCTCCGATATCCAGTCAACTTCGCCAATCAGAGAATACGCGGCGACCAAGTCACGCCATCCGGTAGCCAGGGACACGAGGCCTGTAGACTCTGGACGTTCGCATAAGAAAAGTATGCAGGAGTCAACGTACACGGAGCTTCCAGCGGCAAAGCATCGTAAGACCGCTACTGCACAGGCCTCAGTGACGGACGTGCTATCCCGAATAGCACAACTTATCGCAGCATCCCAGCAACGACAGTATCTCTGTTGCATCATGTAATATCCGACGACGCTGGGTCGGGATGCTCCGCTGAAGCATCAGGTACGGACGTCCGAAAACTTCATAGGGTCCGACAGGATGGCGAAAGGGATTCGGAAGATTTCGAGCTTTCCCTTTTGGAACAACATAAGCTGCTGTATATGTCATCCGGCTTTATCTTCTAGAGGTTGTTTCGTCGGACCACAATGCTGCAATGCCGGATAAGAGACTGATAGCGTCGGTGGACACAAAAATTTTTGGATCGGTTCAGGGACATCGTCCCTCAGTTCCGACACAGTCCAATAATGTCACAGGAACTTTCGAATTATTGAACGACGCTATTTATAGATATATGCTTGCTATTAACAAGCAAGTCTGGTTTCTTGTTTGCAAGTTACTGAGATGTCTTTCAAAAGTGTGCCTCTGTCGTCATAGTTAAATGATGAGCTAGCGGCAATAAGTGCTCATGGAATACGTCAATCGCCTAAGAGGTTCCTAGTAGGATCGACGGCGTTGACATTCGCTAGCTCACCCGGTGTAGCGTCCATTCATCGAATGGTTCGGCAGCCGGGTTCGTCTGTTGCAGTCCAGGAAGAAGATTTGGGTGATGCGAGCACTATAATAGACAATAGTACACACCCAGTGACGACGGATTAGAGGAGAGATCGGAGGAAACCTGTTAGTCCGGTTCCTAGCTCGTCCAGGTCCGTCCGGGCTGCGAGCGAGAGAGGTCCCTCTCTCGTACAACAACATCTGTGACCGGATGTTGTGGTACAAACGTTTTGCATTCGGAGCATATGTCCGCCGCTCGGGACGCTCCGTTATATAGACAGTCCGAGAGACTGTTGATAATGCTTCCTCATCCTCACGGCAGTGCACACGACCGCAACTTGGCTACGTGACCTCGGGTATCCTGCCAGCTTCGTCATTCAGTGATTCCACGGCGAACAGGTCACGCCATCCGGTAGCCAAGGGACACGAGGCCTGTACACTCCGGTCGCTCGCATAATAGAAGTATACACGGGGTAACGAACACGGAGCTTCCAGCGGCAAAGCATCGTAAGACCGCTTCTCCACAGGCCTCAGTGACGGACGTGCTATCCAAAATAGCACAGCTTATCGCAGCATCCCAGCAAACGACAGAATCTCTGTCGGATGAGGAATAATCCGACGACGCTGGGTCGGTTCGCTCCACTGATGCATCAGGTACGGACGACCGAACACTTCATAGGGTCTGACGGGATGGCGAAAAGGGATTTGGTCGATTTCGAGCTTTCCCTTTCGGAACAACAGAAGATGCCATACATTTCTTCCGGCATTATCTTCCAGAGGTTGTTCCGTCGGACTAGAATGCTGCGATGCTGGATAAGAGACTAATAGCATCATTGGACACAGAATTTATTTTTGATCGGTTTAGGGACATCATCCCTGAGTTGCCGACACAGTCCAATAATGTCATTAGAACTTTCGAATTATTGAACGATGCTATATATATATAAGCTTGCTACCAAAACACACTAGTCTAGTTTCTTGTCCGCAAATGCTGTAATCTGCCTTTCATCAAGTCTAGGAATAATTTGAAATGGCAGGACAGGGCATACTGAGAGTTCCTCTGCATCTAGACGACGAGGCTGAAGACTGGGTATTGTCTTTTTCGCCGTCTATGTCAATTCCAACCACGACGTTGGAAATGACAATGATGTCTAATAGACTTAACTTAGACGCTTTATCATATGTAGACCACCTTACTGAGGCATTATCATTACGTCTTCAAGAGAAAGAATTCCAGGATATGATTCTTAATGAGATTTCTTTCAAGGGCAGTAGTTTTCCACGTATAACTCCGCCCTTCAGTGGCAACCTGGAGTTGATTAGACGTGACGCAGCCCTAGCTACATCCACGCGCGTGGATAGTAAGGTGAAGAACTCTCTCAGAGTCGCTTCGGTCTCGGAGAAGCTTCTCTTCGACGGCAACCTTTCAGCAATCTATGAATTGCTCGATATACACGTTCCACGTTCTCTTGGCAATCAAGTGTAACAAGAGATTCAGATTTGGGCAAACATTCGGTGGTTGACTCAGAGAGTTCCACTGTAGTTGCCGGATCCGAGTTTCTCGATTATGACAGATGCCAGTCAAACAGGTTGGGGCACAATATTGATCCCAACGGATTCGAAGTGCCAGGGTCTTTGGGTTCCGCAGTTTTTAGGCAAGCACTTAACTTCCAAGAAATGATATTATTTTGGCTTACACTACGTCATTGGATGAACATTATTCAGAAACGCATGTCCAAATCCTGTCCGATAATACGATAGTAGTTGCGTATATCCGGAACCAGGGAGGCACTCATTCGGTTCTGTTATTGAATTTAACGGAAAGAATCCTTCTGTTTGTTATAGAACACCAAGTTCTGTTTCGGTCCGTTATATTCTGGGTCATCGGATTGTATTAGCAGACTCCCTTTCACGTAAGGGTCGATTGTTGCCATCAGAATGGACTCTCAACAAACAGGTATTCAATCAGATTTGCTACCAATGGGAGCGCCCACTGATAAATTTTTTGCGACACAACTCACCAATCAATTGCAGACGTATTTGTCACCATGTCCGGATCCCCGAGCATATGTAGTTAACGCTCTATCGATCTAGTACGACGGGATGATAGGATATGCTTATCCTCCAGCGCTGTTGATTCAGCAGGTATTGCTAGGATAATACATTCATAATTCAATTATGTTGGTAGCATCTCTGTCTCCACAGAGACCGTGGATAAATTTACTTAGGTGTCTGCTGTGGGACTTACTGCGTAAACTTCCTCCACGAGAGGATCTTTTTTCGCTGGGGAAATCGTGTCAACTTCATCACAACCCGCAAGGTCTCAACCTTCACGTATTCCATTGTGCGGTCCTTCTTGCATGGCAAGCATTGTACAGGACGAGCAGTGGACGCGATTTCTAACTGTAGGAGGACCTCCTCTTCGCTATACTATGCGGCTAAAGTGGAGGGTCTTCCGTCATTGGTGTAGGGATCTTTATGTTGATATTTTTGATCCTTCCATACCAGACATTGCAAACTTTCTAGTATACTTGTTTGACGAGATCAACTACAGCCAGTTACTATTAAAGGTTATAGGTCTATGTTATCTGATACCTATGCACACCATGATAGTTTACAATTGAGCCTAATGTCTCTTTATCTAAGTTAGTTTGAAACTTTTCGATAAATAGACCTAGAATCCTTAGATTAATTCCTATATGGAATTTAGCTTGGGTTCTTATTAAACTAAAGCAACCATTTGAACCTCTTGAGACAGTAGTTTCAAATTCTGGCCTTTTAGGACAGTAATTCTCTTAGTCTTCTCTTCTGCTGAAGAGTCAGTGAGCTTCATGCACTATCGGTGGACGATTCTCACTTTCGTAGTATCGGGAACTCTATTACCTTTACTACTAATGTTGGATTTTTGGTTAAGAATCAGGCTCGTAATAAATATCCGGAACCTATTGTTTTTAAGGTCCTTCCGTCTTCGAACGGGCATAGGCCTTTACTCTGTCCGGCTAGACCTTTATGTATTTATTAACAGATCTCAGTTTATCAGTAAGGACGTAAAGCTTCTTCTGGCTCTGATGCCTAATAGAAGGTCATTACGGTCCATTCTATTGCTAAATGCATTCAATTAACTATCGGCACTGCTTAGGATAATCTATCCTTAACTCAGCAGTCTGTGCTTAAGATTTCGGCTCATGAAGTAAGAGCTCTTCTACATCTTGGTCTTGCGTAAATAGTGTTGCTATTATAGATTTAAAGAAGGCTGCATATTGGTCTCAGCCATCCACATTCACAAATTTTTATCTCAGAAATATTGAGTCCATTTCTGGAGGCCTGCATTGTTTAGGTCCATTATCGGTTGCTCAGAATGTCGATCACTTAACAATTTCAACTATAGCTATGTAGGCTTTATGTTCCGGCAGTGACTACGTCCTGCTGCCCTCTTCGCTCTGGGCTATTTGACCCAGGGCAACGGAAAGGGGGGGGGGGGGGAGGGTGTTCCCTGGGGTCTCCTGTTTTATTATGAAAACAAGGGGATACCTCCTCCGGAGTCAGTAATTCTGAGCTGTTACTGGAATGGTTTTAAAGTGAAAAGTTATGTTTTAAAAATTCATTCATGTCATAGTTTTAAAGTATAGCATTTGAATATGTCACGTGTCAAACGGGCATTATTATACTATCCTCGGACACTTTTAAAAGAGTATAAAGAGTCTCAATTCTCTGGACTAACTTTATTTATTGGCTTACTTTAAAAGTAATTAGTATAAGTATTATACTGGATGTTAATAGAGAATATGGATGTTACGATGCTCAATTATAGAAGGTATTGTGTCTTTCTAATTTATCATAAATAAGAAACATACATGTAAAGCCTAATACTCCTTTTCTCCTCGAGGGGATGACTCTATTTTATATAGTTGAGCTTATTGGATTTTCCTCTATGTCCTGGGCCCTCCAGCCTTTTTACTATTCAGCTATGTCTGGGTCATTGGTACAGTATAAAGATGTTAAAAAATTTATAGTAATTTTTATATTTTTTATACTTACCAATGACCCAGACGGGGATGGCCCTCCCAGGAGTTGGGAACTCATACCTCCCCACTGAGGACATAGCGCTCACCAGGCACTGATTGTAAGAATGATTAATGGTGCCAATTTTGGGACGTCCTTGACACTGCGCATGCGCAGTAGAGGCAAAGTATGGAGGGCCATTCAGGACATGTTTTCTTTGGTTTTAGATGCAAATTTTGGGTATTGGGGGGCAAAATTTGTGTTTGGCCCTAGATTTTTAAGAGTTAGCACCATCTATGTCTGGGTCATTGGTAAGTATAAAAAATATATAAATTACTATAAATTTTTTAACTTTTCAGAGCAGTTGTGCATCAAAGGAGATTACTCAAAATACATGTGTGTTTCTCAATACGAATGACGTCTTCATTCAAAGTAAACAGAAACAAAGTCTTTACAGGTTGACACGTCCAGCTTATTTTGTGTATTGAGTTGGGCCTGTCCATTTATTATTTTCACCCATGGACCCTCGGATAGTGCTATGAATGAAAGGGCTTCACCGCAGTGGAAAAATAAAGAATATCATTTAAAATTGGTCACTTGGATGTATACAGGTTCCAACTATTTTTAATAGGCGTGGTCTTTGGGAGGATCTCTTGACAGATGGCTGATGACGTTGCAAGTGTTGTGTAAGTTCCATACTAAATTGACACCGGAAGCTTGCTTCCATTCTCATTTGTTTTCATTCGAAAATTTCAATCGTAAAAATGCTAATTTATATCAAAATAACTCACAATGATACCAAAATAATACGAGGGTGGTCAATAATATCTATGGAAGATGACAGTACCTTGGGGGAGTTGGTTAAAAAACTTTTCGTAGGTGGGCTCCATATTCTATGGATATTCTTTGTATTATCTTTGAAGTGAAATTAGAGAGTGCCTATAGGCATTCTCCTATAAATTGTCACAAGGCAAAGACATGTGGACAAATTTTGATGCCCCAAAATAACTTGGGCTTCTACCAGTCAATTAAGAAAGACCCACCCACCAGAGGGGGTGAGAATTTGTGTTATTATCTGACAATGTATACACAGATGCAACCTATCTCTCATCCGATTTGGATGATCCTGTCACTAGACCATGCTTGTGAATGAGACTGTTCTTTGCATCCAAACTGTGTCAGTTCATGGGAGATAACCTTACTTTGAATATTCATAAAATAGTTCTGCTTTGTAAAAGTTTAAAAGTGAAGTCAGAGTTCTGTTTCTATATACTAAAAGCAAAAAATAAAGAAAAACAGTTTTAGTTTTCAATAAAATGAGTATATCATCTTACAATATGCACTTTCCATGCTTTTTAGTTAAAAACAGACATCCGAAAGTGACTTTTGCCTCTCAATCCTTGCTCACCATCTGGAAGAAATAAAAATAAAAAATAAAAATAAAGTCCTCCCTCCGTCCCTCATTGATTTGAAAAAAAAATTGCCTGAGAATCAATTGACGTTTTGTTTTTGGCCTAAGTAAGGAAAATCAGTTTACTTTGAAATTCCCACCTCTGATATTTCATAAAATCAAATTACATGTACACTAATTATTCATCAAAATGAAGATTGTGATGTGTAGAACACAAAAAATAAATGCATTCAACTCACAGAGTAGACAGCAGGCATCAATGGTTACTGGAAGTCTGGCAGCAAATTCGTACTAGAACTGATACGAAAATAATATTTCATGAGAATAGCTCGTGCCCAAATATGCACGTATAATTTGTGTATATGTAATTTTTAATTATGGAATATCAGACTTGGGAATTTCAAAGTAAACTAATATTTTTATACTGTACCAATGACCCAGACATAGCTGGTGATATCTCTTAAAAATCTAGGGCCAAACACAAATTTTTCCCCCCAATCCCCCAAATTTGCATCTAAAACCAAAGAAATCATGTCCTGAATGGCCCTCCATACTTCGCCTCTACTGCACATGCGCAGTGTCAAGGACATTCCGAAATTGGTGCCATTAATCATTCTTTGTTTGGCCCTTCACCAGTTAACATCTGACTGATCTTTGTGCTTGTAAATCTCAGTTTAAATGATGCCAGACACATAAATATTAGAAAAATGGTGGTTCTAAGGAGGATATAGAAGGAGGAGAGGAAAAATGAGTGACAGAAAATAATCAGGGCTGTAACTTAAAATTTTTTAATGAAATTGTGTTAAGTTACCTATTTTCGAGGCAACAGCCTGTTGTGGTCATTCTTGCTATAAAGTTACACTGCTTGTTCAGTGTTTTCCTCTCTCCCTTTCCTTTAAGTCCCCCCTTGCTATTCTCCCATGCTTTTGGCATATTTTCTGTAATATTATTACTAAAATTTCTTGGGAGTTTTAGCTGGATAACAATGAATTCTGTTCTTTTCCCCATGTTTACGTCTTCACCCTTGGGTGTTTAGGCGTAGTGTTCTGCATCTACCATCTGATGTTCTGTAGTTTCTTCCCTGGAAGTCTCTGTTTTGCATCAGATAGTGTATTATTGGTAACTGATTTCGGGCCAGGGTTATCAGTGCCTGGAGTCATGTTTCTGGTGTTTTTACACTTCTTGTTTACATTGACAACTGCCTCTGTGTGAGGGGGATTTCTTGAAAATAATATCTTGATGTTAGTTTAATCATATCTAGATTCATTATTATTATTCGTAAGTGTTGCATTAAATTTTTTAAAATATTTTAAAAAATTTTGTCCACACTTAGGCTTGGGATCCATTGAGGCTCAACGTTACTTTTCAGAAACTTGGGCTTTTCTGAAAAAATATTTTTTCAAAAAATTATTTTGATTTCAATTATTTTTTCTATGTTAATGGATCATGTTATTATGTATTTGATTTGCAGGGGTTGGTGCGAGTACTAGGACTTTGTTTTCTTTTCACAATGAAAGGATATTGTTCAATTGGATTAAGAGGAAATCTTCCTCTGACTTTCATAATCATTGCATAAATGTAGTCAGTGTACTCGCACTAACTCCTGTTCAGTATGTGTTATTTTCGATGACAACATGGGAAGCGTGTGTCACGGTATGTTACCGGGGAAATGGCCATGCCGGTCCTTTCCCCGCAGGGTCACTCTAGTTTATCAATCTCTATTTCAGACGATCAAGAACAGGGTGATGTATCCGTGATGTCTTCCAAAAGTGTGCCTCCGTCGTCACAATTAATTAAGAGCTAGCGGAAAAGTGCTCATGGAAATACGTCAATTGCCTAAGAGGTCCCTAGTAGGATCGACGGCCTTTGACGTCCGCTAGCTCGCCCGGTGTAGCGTCCATTCATCGAATGGTTCGGCAGCCGGGTTCGTCCGTTGTGGTCTAGAAAGGAGTTTTGGGTGATGCGAGCACTATAAAACAACCAAGTGCACACCCAGTGACGGCGGATTAGAGGAGAGAACGGAGGAAGCCTATTAGTCCGGTTCATAGCTCGTCCAGGCCCATCCGGGCTGCGAGCGAGAGAGGCCCCTCTCTTGTACATCAACATCTGGCCCCAGATGTTGTGGTACAAAATGTTTCGCATTCAGAGCATACGTCTGCCGCTCGGGACGCTCCGTTATATAGACAGTCCGGAGAGACTGTCAATAAGGCTTCCTCATTCTCATGGCAGTGCACACGACCGCACCTTGGCTACGTGACCTCCGATATCCAGTCAACTTTGCCAATCAGAGAATACGCTGCGACCAGGTCACGCCATCCGGTAGCCAGGGACACGAGGCCTGTAGACTCCGGACGTTCGCATAAGAAAAGTATGCAGGAGTCAACGTACACGGAGCTTCCAGCGGCAAAGCATCGTAAGACCGCTACTGCACAGGCCTCAGTGACGGATGTGCTATCCCGAATAGCACAACTTATCGCAGCATCCCAGCAACGACAGTATCTCTGTCGCATCATGTAACATCCGACGACGCTGGGTCGGGACGCTCCGCTGAAGCATCAGGTACGGACGTCCAAAAACTTCATAGGGTTCGACAGGATGGCAAAAGGGATTCGGAGGATTTCAAGCTTTCTCTTTTGGAACAACATAAGCTGCTGTATATGTCATCCGGCTTTATCTTCTAGAGGTTGTTTCGTCGGACCACAATGCTGCGATGCCGGATAAGAGACTGATAGCTTCGGTGGACACAAAAATTTTTGGATCGGTTCAGGGACATCGTCCCTCAGTTCCGACACAGTCCAATAATGTCACAGGAACTTTCGAATTATTGAACGACGCTATTTATATATATATGCTTGCTATTAACAAGCAAGTCTGGTTTCTTGTTCGCAAAGTTACTGAGATGTCTTTCAAAAGTGTGCCTCTGTCATCATAGTTAAATGATGAGCTAGCGGCAATAAGTGCTCATGGAATACGTCAATCGCCTAAGAGGTTCCTAGTAGGATCGACGGCATTGACATTCGCTAGCTCACCCGGTGTAGCGTCCATTCATTGAATGGTTCGGCAGCCGGGTTCGTCCATTGCGGACCAGGAAGGAGATTTGGGTGATGCGAGCACTATAATAGACAATAGTACACACCCAGTGACGACGGATTAGAGGAGAGATCGGAGGAAGCCTGTTAGTCCGGTTCCTAGCTCATCCAGGTCCGTCCGGGCTGCGAGCGAGAGAGGTCCCTCTCTCGTACAACAACATCTGGGACCGGATGTTGTGGTACAAACGTTTTGCATTCGGAGCATATGTCCGCCGCTCGGGACGCTCCGTTATATAGACAGTCCGAGAGACTGTCAATAAGGCTTCCTCATTCTCATGGCAGTGCACACGACCGCACCTTGGCTACGTGACCTCCGATATCCAGTCAACTTTGCCAATCAGAGAATACGCTGCGACCAGGTCACGCCATCCAGTAGCCAGGGACACGAGGCCTGTAGACTCCGGACGTTCGCATAAGAAAAGTATGCAGGAGTCAACGTACACGGAGCTTCCAGCGGCAAAGCATCGTAAGACCGCTTCTCCACAGGCCTCAGTGACGGACGTGCTATCCAAAATAGCACAGCTTATCGCAGCATCCCAGCAAACGATAGAATCTCTGTCGGATGAGGAATAATCCGACGACGCTGGGTCGGTTCGCTCCGCTGATGTATCAGGTACGGACGACCGAACACTTCATATGGTCTGACAGGATGGCGAAAGGGATTGGGACGATTTCGAGCTTTCCCTTTCGGAACAACAGAAGAGGCCATACATTTCTTCCGGCATTATCTTCCAGAGGTTGTTCCGTCGGACTAGAATGCTGCGATGCTGGATAAGAGACTAATAGCATCATTGGACACAGAGTTTTTGATCGGTTCAGGGACATCGTCCCTGAGTTGCCGACACAGTCCAATAATGTCACTAGAACTTTCAAATTATTGAACGACGCTATATATATATGAGCTTGCTACCAAAACACACTAGTCTAGTTTCTTGTCCGCAAATGCTCTTATCTGCCTTTCATCAATTCTAGGAATAAATTTGAAATGGCAGGACAGGGCATACTGAGAGTTCCTCTGCGTCTAGACGACGAGGTTGAAGACTGGATATTGTCTTTTTCGCCGTCTATGTCAATTCCTACCACGACGTTGGAAACGACAATGATGTCTAATAGACTTAACTTAGACGCTTTATCATATGTAGACCACCTTACTGAGGCGTTATCATTACGTCTTCAAGAGAAAGAATTCCAGGATATGATTCTTAATGAGATTTCTTTCAAGGGCAGTAGTTTTCCACGTATAACTCTGCCCTTCAGTGGCAACCTGGAGTTGGTTAGACGTGACGCTGCCCTAGCTACATCCACGCGCTTGGATAGTAAGGTGAAGAACTCTCTCAGAGTCGCTTCGGTCTCGGAGAAGCGTCTCTTTGATGGCAACCTTTCAGCAATCTATGAATTGCTCGATATACACGTTCTCTTGTCAATCAAGTGTAACAAGAGATTCAGACTTGGGCAAACATTTGGTGGTTGACTCAGAGAGTTCCACTGTAGTTGCCGGATCCGAGTTTTTCGATTATGATGGATGCCAGTCAAACAGGTTGGGGCACAATATTGATCCCAACGGATTCGAAGTGCCAGGGTCTTTGGGTTCCGCAGTTTTTAGGCAAGCACTTAACTTCCAAGAAATGATATTATTTTGGCTTGCACTACGTCATTGGATGAACATTATTCAGAAACGCATGTCCAAATCTGTCTGATAATACGACAGTAGTTGCGTATATATGGAACCAGGGAGGCACTCATTCGGTTCTGTTCTACCTGTCTGTTCTCAACAAACAGGTATTCAATCAGATTTGCTACCAATGGGAGCGCCCAGTGATAAATTTATTTGCGACACAACTCACCAATCAATTGCAGACCTATGTGTCACCGTGTCCGGATCCCCGAGCATATGTAGTTTACGCTCTATCGATCTAGTAGGACGGGATGATAGGATATGCGTATCCTACAGCGCTGTTGATTCAGCAAGTATTGCTAGGATAATACATTCGCAATACAATTCTGTTGGTAGCATCTCTGTCTCCACAGAGACCGTGGATAAATTTACTTAGGTGTCTGCTGTGGGACTTACCGCGAAAACTTCCTCCACGAGAGGATCTTTTTTTGCTGGGGAAATCGTGTCAACTTCACAACCCGCAAGGTCTCAACCTTCACGTATTCCATTGTGCGGTCCTTCTTGCATGGCAAGCATTGTACAGGACGAGCAGTGGACGCGATTTCTAACTGTAGGAGGACCTCCTCTTCACTATACTATGCAGCTAAAGTGGAGGGTCTTCTGTCGCTGGTGTAGGGATCTTTATGTTGATATTTTTGATCCTTCCATACCAGACATTGCAAACTTTCTAGTATACATGTTTGACGAGATCAACTGCAGCCAGTTACTATTAAAGGTTATAGGTCTATGTTATCTGATACCTATGCACACCATGATAGTTTACAATTGAGCCTAATGTCTCTTTATCTAAGTTAGTTTGAAACTTTTCGATAAATAGACCTAGAATCCTTAGATTAATTCTTATACGGAATTTAGCTTGGGTTCTTATTAAACTAAAGCAACCATTTGTACCTCTTGAGACAGTAGTTTCAAATTCTGGTCTTTTAAGACAGCAATTCTCTTAGTCTTCTCTTCTGCTGAAGAGTCAGTGAGCTTCATGCACTATCGGTGGACGATTCTCACTTTCATAGTATCGGTAACTCTATTACCTTTACTACTAATGTTGTATTTTTGGTTAAGAATCAGGCTCCTAATAAATATCCGGAACCTATTGTTTTTAAGGTCCTTCCGTCTTCGAACGGGCATAGGCCTTTACTCTGTCCAGATAGACCTTTATGTATTTATTAACAGATCTCAGTTTATCAGTAAGGACGTAAAGCTTCTTCTGGCTCTGATGCCTAATAGAAAGGTCATTACGGTCCATCCTATTGCTAAATGCATTCAATTAACTATCGGTACTGCTTAGGATAATCTATCCTTAACTCAGCAGTCTGTGCTTAAGATTTCGGCTCATGAAGTAAGAGCTCTTCTACATCTTGGGCTTACATAAATAGTGCTGCTATTATAGATTTAAAGAAGGCTGCATATTGGTCTCAGCCATCCACATTCACGAATTTTTATCTCAGAAATATCGAGTCCATTTCTGGAGGCCTGCATTGTTTAGGTCCATTATCGGCTGCTCAGAATGTCGATCACTTAACAATTGCAACTATAGCTATGTAGGCTTTATGTTCCGGCAGTGACTCCATCCTGCTGCCCTCTTCGCCCTGGGCTATTTGACCCAGGGCAAGGGAAAGGGGGGGGGGGGAGGGTGTTCCCTTGGGTCACCTGTTTTATTATGAAAACAAGGGGATACCTCCTCTGGAGTCAGTAATTCTGAGCTGTTACTGGGATGGTTTTAAAGTGAAAAGTTATGTTTTAAAAATTCATTCATGTCATAGTTTTAAAGTATAGCATTTGAATACGTCACGTGTCAAACAGGCGTTATTATACTATCCTCGGACACTTTTAAAAGAGTATAAAGAGTCTCAATTCTCTGGACTAGCTTTATTTATTGGCTTACTTCAAAATTAATTAGTATAAGAATTATACTGGATGTTAATAGAGAATATGGATGTTATGATGCTCAATTATAGAAGGTATTATGTCTTTCTAATTTATCATAAATAAGAAAGATACATGTAAAGCCTAATACTCCTTTTCTCCTCGAGGGGATGACTCTATTTTATATAGTTGAGCTTATTGGATTTTCCTCTATGTCCTGGGCCCTCCAGCCTTTTTACTATTCAGCTATGTCTGGGTCATTGGTACAGTATAAAAATGTTAAAAAATTTATAGTAATTTATATATTTTTTATACTTACCAATGACCCAGACGGGGATGGCCCTCCCAGGAGTTGGGAACTCATACCTCCCCGCTGAGGACATAGCGCTTACCAGGCACTGATTGTAAGAATGATTAAATGGCACCAATTTCGGGACGTCCTTGACACTGCGCATGCGCAGTAGAGGCGAAGTATGGAGGGCCATTCAGGACATGATTTTGTTTGGTTTTAGATGCAAATTTTGGGGATTGGGGGGCAAAATTTGTGTTTGGCCCTAGATTTTTAAGAGTTAGCACCAGCTATGTCCGGGTCATTGGTAAGTATAAAAAATATATAAATTACTATAAATTTTTTAACTTTCCTAACATCCACCAAATTCACCATGGTAACCAATGTCTCAAATTACTGGAATGTTCTCAAATTTGAGGGCTTTAAACATAGCATGGTTTGTTTCTTATGCTTTCTTGTCCATTTTTGTTCAGATGATTTAACCCACAAAGACCTGGATATGTGTATACAATTTTGCTCATCATGGACAGTCTTCATCCCATGGTTTTGCAGTTCTTTCTAGGCATGTCTTGACTGCCTGTCCAGGCAACCAAGTAGTGTCTAGAAACAACTGCCAAGGTACTTAGAATTTCACTTTGAGTTTACCCAGAGATACCCAGAGATGCTGTGGCACCTGTTCTGTTCCAGTAGAAAGTGATCAGAGTTGGAATAAGACCGAATAGGGTTACCAATAATGGATATTCTGGGGCACCAAAACAGCCTGTTTGAACCAGGAAATGGCATTCCGTCTGTCACCCTTTTGTTCATCAGCTGACAAGCAGCTCTGTACCCAGTCATTCAGTTTTGGAAATGGGAGGCATGCTGTATGCAGCTTGCTAACATTTGAAGTGAAATGCGCCGTTGTGTATTTTCACACGAATAGATTTTAACTCTTTACAGAAAATATGTGATATCAAAATAAAGTTATTTTAATTTCTTCACTCAATTCTTAAAAATATTTCAACAAAACCATGTCATGTGACCCCCTGATTGGAACGAGCTTGTTTAGCTCATTCTAATGGGGTGGGTGGAGGGGTCACATGACACGGTTTTGTTTAAATTTTTAAAAAAAATTTCTACTACACAATTTGGATATTATGCAGAGGATGCAGCCAATTCATTAGGTAAGGGTTAATTGCTCGCCAGGTGGAACTGAGGCGCATTGTTGCCTGCTCGCAAAAAGAAAAAAGTGCTGGTACAATGACACGCAAGAGTGACAGCTTGCCTCAAAATTGGAAGACTGTCTATATCTGGCAGTGTCAGTCAGTGACCAACTAGTTTTGAAACTCTGAAACCTTTGAAATACTGATTTTTCTTCTGTTTTATTTGTTACATTGTATTAGTTCAAACCTGTCATCAGTCTTAAAGTGTCTCAGACGTGTAGTCATTAGTCAACACACCCTTGTCAGTTTGAGTTGAGCTGTGAAATCTGTTATGCAGGAGTGAAACAAAGCCTCATAGGCATGTCCGTATGTCAATCTGAGTAGCATCATCAACTGTCAGGATATTTTGATTTTGTTTCTGGAATTTTCTCACACAGATCAGTTGTGTGTAAATACTTATCATTGAAAATCTGCCTCATCTATCTTTTTTTCTTTCTGGAAATCGCTGAGTGATACTATTTGATTCTTGTAGGACAAAATATTTAACCAACAATATCTTGTTTCACAGAGCCTTGGTTTTCCACATAGTGGTGAGAGAAGTTACATTAATAATTCCAACTCTTCAGGACTGCTTTGTTGATTACCGTACTGACCCGAGCCGAAGCCCAGGGGGTGTTTGCAGTAGAAAAAGTAAAAACTGGGGGGTGGGTGGGGGGGGGGGGGGCTTTAACATGAGGGTCAGAGCCTGTAACTCGGGTCAGAATGCGTTGGGATGGGAGATTACTGGTAAATAACAGTAATTCAACTTTCGGTACATTTTGTTTCTGCAGAACCCCATTTAGGAAGTATATATTTTCTTGGGGGGGGGGGGGGGGGGGGTGGGGGGTGGGCTTTGATGCGGTTAGGTCACCTTGATTCCTAAATCTGAAAACATGGGGGGTGGGCTTATACATGAGTATGGGCTTGGACACGGGTCAGTACGGTAAAAGAGAAAAGAAAGAAAAAAAAGCCTTTTACATCTTATAAAATTGAGGGCAAATTGCAATATTTTTTTTTAATCAACCTTAGTCATCTATTAATATTTTGATCTACAGGTCAAGTCTTGAGTGCTCATGTTGCTGGTAAAGTAGTAATGAAGAGTTACTTGAGTGGGATGCCTGAATGTAAGCTTGGAATTAATGACAAAGTATTAATGGAAAGTAAAGGAAAAGGCATAGATGACCCTGGACGAGGGTAAGTTTATACATTTATTAAACTGCACCAACTCTTCAGTTGCCCCACTTAATCCCTATCCTGCTCTCACATCGCTATCTTTTTTCATCCCCACTCCCTGTTATAATTTATACACCACCTGACAACCTTTCCCTGCCAAGGTGTCATGTCTCTATTCTGAAGATTTTCCTTCTAACTCCATCTCATCATCTGTAACAAATATCTCTTCTCTCCTATAAATTAATAAGGTAAACATCCTTTTTTCCAAGGTGTAGTTATAGCATTTTTACTGAACTCTTAAGATATGGACAACTTTTCTGATTTAAAATATGTTGCAACCTGTAAACCTAGTGACTTTCCAGTGATTGAAGAATGCATTCTCATCCTCTTCCATCCTTATAAATGCTTTTTCAGAACTTCCAGTGTCTTGTCCTAACAGTGTCTTGTCCATTTGAAGATAAGAAATGGCTTTGAGGCTAGAAAATCCTCAAGATTTCACATCTGTCTTGCACTGGATAGATTGACGTTACCATGTACCTTGTTGGTATTAGCATGGGCATTTTAAGCTATTTTTACCTCACTTGAGTGAAGGTCAGTGGGAGTTTTGGTGATCATTTTCCATCCATCTGTCCATCAAGCCATCTGTCAGTCTGACGTGAACTTTACATATTTTTGTACTGTACCAATGACCCAGACTTAGCTGGTGCTAACTCTTAAAAATTCAGGACCAAACACAAATTTTGACCCCCCAATCCCCAAAATTTGCATCAAAATCCAAAAAATCCATGTCCTATATGGTCCTCCATACTTTTGTCCACTGCGCATGCGCAGTGTCGAGGAAGTACCGAAATTGGCGCAAAATCTTCATTCTTTGTTTGGCCCTTCAATCAGTAATATCTCACTGATATCTGTGCTTATAATCTCAGTTAAAATGATGCCAGACACAAAATCATGAAGGAAGTGGTGGATCCAAGGATGAAATAAGAGGATGAGAGGAGGAAACAGTGGAAGGATGTGTTCAGGGCTGTAACTTATAATTTTTATGTAAAATTATTTCATGTTCCTTAATTTCGGGGCATGGGCCTGATGTTTTCATTCTTGCTATGAAATCTCCACTGTTTGTTCAGTGTTTCCTCTCTCCCTTTCCTTGATACCCCCTGGCTAATCTCCCATGCTTTTGGCATAATTTTTAAAAATTTTTTACTGAAATTTCTTGGGAGTTTTAGCATAATTACAGAATGTTTATTCTGTTTTCCCCATGGTTACGGCCTCACCCTAGGGGTGTTTAGGCATTTTGGTCATGCATCTACCATCCGATGTACTGCAGTTTCTTCTGTGGAAGATTCTGTTTTACATCGGATAGTGTTTTAAAATTGGTTACTGATTTCGGGCCATATTTTCAGTGCCTGAAGTCTTGTTTCCGGTTTTTATTCACTTTTGTTTACGTTGACAACAGTTACTTCTGACAGTGATTCCTTTTCTTCTGTTAGATTTTGTTTATAGACAGATACATTAATATTGTCCGTAAGTGTAACATTAATTTTTAGATATGTTTTAAAATTTTTGTCCACACTTAGGCTTTTTTTGGGATCCATTTGGGCTCATCATTCCCTTTGGGAACTTGGGCTCATCTCAAAATTTTTTCGAAAATTTTTTCTTTCGAATTAGTTTTGGAAATTTTTGTAATGGATTATATTATTATTATGTATCTTTGTATTTTCAAGGGTTAGTGCGAGTACTAGGGCTGTTTAATATTTTTTTAAATATGAAAGAATTTTGTTCAAATTGTAAATCTAGGAAGTCTTCCTCTGATTCTCATGTTCATTGTATTTGCTGTATTCGCTGTACTCGCACTAATTCTTGCTCAGTGTGTGCCAATTGGGATGACAAATGTTGGAGACGTGTGTCACGGTATTTTGTTAGTGGTGAGAGGTCCATGCCGGTCCTCTTGCCACAGGGTCACTCTAGTTTTTCACACTCTTTTTCAGAGGAACAAGAACAGGGTGATGTTTCCGTGATGTCTTCAGGAAGTGTGCTACCGTCGTCGCAATCAAATGAAGAGCTAGCGGCAAAAGTGCTCAAGGAAATACAACAAGTGCCTAGATCCTTAGTAGGATTGACGACCTTGTCGCCAGCTAGCTCGCCCGGTGAAGCTATCACTCGTAAAGTGGGTGATGTGACGCCGGGTTCGTCCGTTGTGGTCCAGAAGAGGAGAAGGGGTGTTGCGAGCACTATAATCTTGGATCACACACACCCGGCGACGACGGATCGGAGGAGAGAACAGAGGAAGCCAGTCAGTCCGGTAGCTAGCTCGTTCAGGTCTACCCGGACTGTGAGTGAGAGAGGTCCCTCTCTCTTACAACAACATTTGGGGCCAGATGTTGTTGTACGTAACTTTCATCAGTCGGAGCATACGTCCACTCCTCCTGCTCGGGGCGCTCCATCATATAGACAGCCGGGCGCGGCTAGTCTTCTATTGGCTTCCTCTTCCACACGTCAGCACACACGACTGCACCTTGGCTACGTGACCACAGATATCCAGCCTGCTTCGCCGACCAGGGATTCCACGTCGACCAGGTCACTCCATCTGGTAGCCAAGGACACAAGGCCTTACCAGTCGGGACGTTCGCATAAAAGTATAATGCAAGAGCTTCTGTCCCAGGAGCTTCCAGCGGCTAAACAACGTAAGACTGCAGCTCCACAGGTCTCCGTCATGGACTTGCTATCACAGATAGCACAACACATCGCAGCATCCCAGCAACCTTCAGAAACTCTTTAGATCAGGAACTGTCTGAGGAAGCTGGGTCGGTACGCTCCCCTGCAGTGTCAGATAGGGACGACCGATGATTCACATTTGGTCCAGTCGGATGGTGAAAGAGAATCTGCGGAGCTGAATTTTGCCCTTCTAGAACAACGTAAGGTGGCCGTAGATTTCATCTGGCAACACCTTCCAGAAGTTGTTCCTCCAGACCAGAGAGCTGCGATACCAGATAAGAGACTGATAGCATCACTGGACACAGACTTTTTTGACCGGGCTAAGGGCGTCGCGCCTGAGTTTCTGGCCCAGTCCAGAAATGTCTCACAGACATTTGAATTGCTGAATGACGCTATATTTTTATACTGTACCAATGACCCAGACATAGCTGGTGCTAACTCTTAAAATATAGGGCCAAACACAAATTTTGCCCCCCAATCCCCAAAATTTGCATCTAAAACTAAAGAAAACATGTCCTGAAAGGCCCTCCACACTTCGCCCCTACTGCGCATGCGCAGTGTCAAGGACGTTCCGAAATTGGCGCCATTAATCTTTCTAAGTTTGGCCCTTCATCAGTTAACATCTGACTGATCTTTGTGCTTTTAAATCTCAGTTTAAATGATGCCAGACACATAAATATTAGTGAAATGGTGATTCTAAGGAGGATAGAAAAGGAGGAGAGGAAAAGAATGTGTGACAGAATATTATCAGGGCTGTAACTTAAAATTTTTTAATGAAATTATGTTAAGTTACCTATTTTTAAGGCAGCAGCCATTTTGTTGTCATTCTGATTATTTAGTTACACTGTTTTTTCAAGTGTTTTTCCTCTCTCCCTGTCCTTTAAGTTCCCCCTTGCTATTCTCCCATGCTTTTGGCATAGTTTCTGTAATTATTATTACTAAAATTTCTTGGGAGTTTTAGCTGAATAACAGAATGAATTCTGTTCTTTCCCCATGTTTACGTCTTCACCTACGGGTGGTTAGGCGTTGTGTTCTGCATCTACCATCTGATGTTCTGCAGTTTCTTCCCTGGAAGTCTCTGTTTTGCATCAGATGGTGTATTTTTGGTAACTGATTTCGGGCCTGGGTGCCTGGAGTCTTATTTTAGTGTTTTTACACTCATTGTTTACATTTACAACAGCCCTCTGTGTGAGGGGGGGATTTCTAAATAATAATATCTTTATGTTATTTTAATCATAAATAGATACATTATTATTGTTTCGTAAGTGTTGAATAAATTGTTTAAAATATTTTTAAAATTTTTGTCCACACTTAGGCTTGGGATCCATTGGGGCTCAACGTTACTTTTCAGAAACTTGGGCTGTTCTGAAAAAATATTTTTTCAAAATATTTTGATTTCAATTATTTTTTCTATATTAATGGATCATATTATTATTATGTATTTTGATTGCCAGGGGTTAGTGCGAGTACCAGGACTTGTTTTCTTTTCACATTGAAAGGATATTGATCAATTGTTTTAAGAGGAAGTCTTCCTCTGACCTTATTATCATTCTATATGTGGTCAGTGTACTCGCATTAACTCCTGTTCTGTATCGTATGATTTCGATGACAATATGGGAAGCGTATGTCACGGTATGTTGTTGGGGATTTGGACACTCCGGTCCTTTCCCTGCAGGGTCACTCTACTTTATCAATTTCTATTTCAGACGATCAAGATTAGGGTGATGTATCTGTGATGTCTTCCAACAGTGTGCCTCCGTCGTCACAATTAATGAAGGACTAGCGGAAAAGTGCTCATGTAAATACGCCAGTTGCCTAAGAGGACCCTAGTAGGTTCGACGGCCTTTGACGTCCGCTAGCTCGCCCGGTGTAGCGTCCATTCACCGAATGGTTCGGCAGCCGGGTTCGTCCGTTGCGGTCTAGAAGGAATTTTGGGGTGATGCAAGCACTATAAAATTAACTTAATGCACACCCAGTGACGGCGGATCGGAGGGAGAACGGAGGAAGCCTTTTAGTCCGGTTCATAGCTCGTTCCGGTCCATCCGGACGGCAAGCGAGAGAGGCCCCTCTCTCGTTCAACAACATCTGGCCCCAGATGTTGTGGTACAAATGTGTCGTTAGCGGAGCATACGTCCGTCGCTCGGGACGCTCCGTTGTATAGGCAGTCCGCTGAGACTGCTAAGGCTTCCTCTTCTCGTCAGCGCACACGACCGCACCTTGGCTGCGTGACCGCCGATATATTACCAGCTTCGCCGATCAAGGATTCTTCGGCGACCAGGTCACACCATCCGACAGCCAGGGATTCGAGACCGATGGACTCTGGACGTTCGCATAGGAAGTATGCGGGAGCCATCTGATGCGGAGCTACCCTCGGCGAAGCAGCGATAGTCTGCGCCTCCGCAGGTCTCGACGCCGGACATTCTTGTGCACATAGCACAGCTTATCGCAGCATCCCAGCAGCCGACAGAAACGGTGTCGGATCGAGAATTATCCGACAGCGCTGGGTCGGTAGCCGGGGACTCGAGGCCTGCAGACTCCGGACGTTCGCATAGGAAGTGTGCGGGAGTCAACGTACACGGAGCTTCCAGCGGCAATGCATCGTAAGTCCGCTACTGCACAGGCCTCGGGAACGGACGTGCTTTCCTTAATAGCACAGTTTATCGCAGCATCCCAGCATCAACTGAATCTGTCGCATATATTTTATCCGACGATGCTGGGTCGGGACGCTCCGCGGAAGCGGGTACGGACGTCCGAAAATTTTCATCCGGTCCGACGGGATACCGAAAGGGAATCGGTGGATTTCAAGCTTTCCCTTTCGGAACAACATATGCTGCGATGCCGGATAAGAAACTGATAGCGTCGGTGGACTTAGAAATTTTTGGTTCGGTTCAGGGACATCGTCCCTCAGTTCCGACATAGTCCAATAATGTCACGCAAACTATCGAATTATTGAACGACGCTATATATATTATTATTTTATGCTTGCTATCCAAGCATTTCTGGTTTCTTGTTCGAAGAGTTATGGAGATGTCTTTCAAAAGGGTGCCTCTGTCGTCATAGTTAATGAAGAGTTAGCGGCAATATGTGCTCATGGAATATGTCTATCGCTTACGGAGTGACATTCGCTAGCTCACCCGGTGTAGCGTACATTCATCGAATGGTTCGGCTGCCGGGTTCGTCCGTTGCGGTCTAGGAAGGAGATTTGGGTGATGCGAGCACTTTAATTACTTTAGTACTCACCCAGTGACGGCAGATTGAGGACAGATCGGAGGAAGCCAACAACATAGGGGACCGCATGTTGTGGTTCAGATATTTTACATTCGGAGCATATGTCCGTTGCTCGGGACGCTCCGTTATATTGACAGTCCGAGAGACTGTCTTTAATGCTTCCTCATCCTCACAGCAGGGCACACGACCGCACATTGGCTACGTGACCTCGAGTATCCGATCAGTTTCGGCATTCAGTGATTCCACAGCGAATAGGTCGCGCCATCCGGTAGCCAAGGGACACGAGGCCTATACACTCCGTTCGCTCGCATATTGGAAGTATGCACGGGGTAACGATCTCGGAGCTTCCTGCGGCAATGCATCGTAAGACCGCTGCTCCTCAGGCCTCAGTGACGGACGTGCTATCCGAGTTAGTACAGTTGTTTCGCAGCATCCCAGCAATTGACGGTTTCTCGGTCGAATCAGGAATTATCCGACGGCGCTTGGGTCGGTGCGGTCCGCGGTTGCATCAAGCTACGGACGACCGAACGCTTTATAGGGTCCGACAGGATGGCGAAAGGGATTCGAAAGATTTCGAGTTTTCCCTTTAGTAGTATCGGAAGATGCCTTTCTTATCTTCTGGCATTTCTTCCAGTGATTATTTTTCGGACTTCATTGCTGCGATCTTGGATAAGAGACTTATAGCGTCATTGGACTCGGATTTTTCGATCGGTACAGGGGCTTTGTCCCTGACTTACCGACGCAGTCCAATATTGTCATTACAACATGTGTTTTATTTTTCGACGCTATATATTTATATATATATACAAGCCTGCTACTAAGCATGATAGTTTAGTTTCTTGTCCGCGTGGCTCATTTCTGCCATTTTATCTTTTTTACATATAGTTTATTTTGGCAGAGCAGGGCATACCGAGAGTTCATATGCGTCTAGACGGTGATTAAAGACTGCATATATTCTTTTTCGCCGTTTATGTCTTTTCCAATTTCAATGTTGGGAACGACATTATGTATAGTAGACTTAACTTAGACGCTTTATTATACGTAATCCGCCTTACTGAGGCGTTATCATTACGTCTTCAAGAAAAGATTTACGGGATATTATTCTCAATGTAATTTCTTTTGAGGGCAGTAGTTTGTTCACGTATAACTCCGCCCTTCAGTGGCTGATTGGAGTTGTTAGACGTGATGCAGCCCTAGCTACATCCACGCGTGGATAGTAGGTTAAGAACTCTCTCAGAGTCGCTTCGTTCTCGGAGGAGCTTCTCTTCGACGGCAACTTTCCGGCAATCCATGAATTGCTTGAATTATACATTCTCTTGTCTATCTAGTGTTACAAGAGATTCAGACTGGGGCAAACATTCGGTGGTTGACTCAGAGAGTGCCGCCGCAGTTGCCGGACCCGAGTGTGGCTGTTATGACGGTTGCCAGTCAAACAGATTGGGATATATACTGATCCCTACGGATTCGAAGTGCCAGGGTCTTTGGGTTCCGCAGTCTTTTAGCTATCAGTTTAACTTCCGCGGAATAATGTTTTTTAGGCTTGCTTTATGTCATTGCATGAACATTATTCAGAAACGCATGCCCAAATTCCTGTCCTTTAATTCGACAGTAGTGGCGTATCTCCGGAACCAGGGAGGCACTCTTTCGTTTCCGTTATTCAATTTAATGGAAGAATCCGTCTGTTGGTTATAGTACACCAAGTTCAGTTTTGGTCCGTCATATTCTGGGTCGTCTGATTGTTTTATCGCACTCCCGTTCTCTTACGGGTCGCTTGTTGCTGTCAGAATGGACTCTCAACAAACAAGTATTTAATCAGATTTGCTATCTATGGGAGCGCCCAATGATGTTTTATTTATGACACAGCTTGCTAATCAATTGCAGACGTATGTGTTGGCTTGTCCAGATCTCTGAGCTAATACTGTTAACGCTCTATTGATCTATAGGACGGAATGATAGGATACGCGTATCCTCCGGCGCTGTTGTTTTAGCAGGTATTGCTAAGATAAACAACCACTATACATTTCTGTTGATAGCATCTCTATCTTCACAGAGATCATGAGTAATTTACTCTCTTGTCTACTGTGGATCTTAACGTGAAATCTTCCTCTATGTGAGGATCTTTTTTCACTGGGTAAATCGTGTCATCTTTATCACAACCAGCAAGGTCGCAACCTTCATGTATTCCGTTGTGTGGTCCGTATTGCATTGTATGCACTGTACTGGACGAGCTTTGGACGCGATTTCTTACTATAGGAGATCCTCTTCTTCGCTATTCTATGCGACTAAAGTGGAGGCTCTTCCGTCGTGGTGTAGGGATCATTATGTTCATATGGTTGATCCCTCCATACTACTCATTGCTATTTTTTAGTATACTTGTTTCACAAGATCTACTGCAGCCTGTGTTATTTAGGTTATAGGTTTATGTTACCTCATACCTATGCACTCTACTATAGTTTACAATTGAGTCTTTTGTCTCTTTATCTAAGTCAGTTAGTAACTTTTTGATAAATAGACTTAGAATCTTTAGATTAAATTCCTATACGGATTTTAACTTCGGTTCTTATTTAGCTAAGTAATCATTTGAGCCTCTGGAAACAGTAGTTTTCAAATTCTGACCTTTTAGACAGTAATTCTGTTGGTTTCTCTTTTACTGTAGAGTCAGTGAGTTTCATGCACTATCGATGGATGATTTTCACTTTCATAGTTTCGGAATCAATACTTCCGTTACTATTTAGGTTGGATTGTTGCATAAGAGTTAGGCTCCTATTATCCGGAACCTATTATTTTAAGGTCCTTCCGTCTTCGTATGGGCATAGGCCTTTACTCTTCCGGGTACAGTTTATGTATTTATAAACAGATATCTGTTTATTACAAGGGCGTAAGCTTCTTCTGTCTTTGATGTCTAGTAGAAGGACGTTACGCTCCATTTTATTGTTAATGGATTCTATTAACTAGCGTACTGCTTATGGTATATCATTAGCTTAGCAGTTGTGCTTAAGATTTCGGCTCATGAAGTAAGAGTTCTTCTACTTCTTGGGCTTACATTAATAGTGTTGCTATTATAGATTTTTGAAGGCTGCTCATTGCGCTCAGCCATCCATTCATGAATTTTATCTCAGAAATATCGAGTCCATTTCTGGAGGCCTCTATTGTTAGGTCTATTATCTACTGCTCAGAATGTCATTCTCTTAACAGTTGCTACTATAGCTAGGTAGGCTGTCTGTTTCGGCAGTGTCTCCGTTCGGCTGCCCTCTTCGCTCTGGGCTATTTGACCCAGGGCAAGAAAAAGGGGGGGGGGGAGGGTGTTCCCTTGGGTCACCTGTTTTTACTATGAAAACAAGGGGATACCTCCTCCGGAGTTAGTAATTCTGAGCTGTTATTGGGATGGTTGTTTAGTGAGAAGTTTAAGTTTATAAAATTCATTCAAGTCTTAGTTTTTAAAGTATAGCCTTTGAATATTGCATATGTCAACGGACATGATTATGCAATTCTCACACACTTTTAGAAGTATAAGAGTCTCTATTCTCTAGACTTACTTTATTATTGGCTTACTTTAAAAATTATTAGTATAAGGATTATTTTGGATATTAATAGAGTACATGGATGTATGAAGCTCAATTTTTGGAAGGTGTTGTATCTTTCTAATTTATCATAAATAAGAAGGATACATGTAAGGCCTATTACTTCTTTTCCCTACAGGGGATGACTCTATTTTATTTTATTGAGCGTATTCCATTTTGCTCTATGTCCTTGGCCCTCCAGCCTTTTTACTATTCAGCTATGTCTGGGTCATTGGTACAGTATAAAAATGTTAA
Source organism: Pictodentalium vernedei (assembly GCA_031216915.1). Classification (NCBI taxonomy): domain Eukaryota; kingdom Metazoa; phylum Mollusca; class Scaphopoda; order Dentaliida; family Dentaliidae; genus Pictodentalium; species Pictodentalium vernedei. The sequence goes on along the minus strand of CM062290.1, from coordinate 149,739,523 downwards.
AAAATTTATAGTAATTTATATATTTTTTATACTTACCAATGACCCAGACGGGGATGGCCCTCCCAGGAGTTGGAAACTCTTGCCTCCCCGCTGAGTACATAGCGCTTACCAGGCACTGGTTATTAGAATGATTAATGGCGCCAATTTCGGAACGTCCTTGACACTGCGCATGCGCAGTAGGGGCGAAGTGTGGAGGGCCTTTCAGGACATGTTTTCTTTAGTTTTAGATGCAAATTTTGGGGATTGGGGGGCAAAATTTGTGTTTGGCCCTATATTTTAAGAGTTAGCACCAGCTATGTCTGGGTCATTGGTAAGTATAAAAAATATATAAATTACTATAAATTTTTTAACTTTCAAGCTAGCCTCTAAAACTGGCAGATCCGGTTTCTTATTGTCTCATGCTCTACATCTGCCATTCATCAACAGTAGAAGTAAATTTGAAATGACAGGACAGCAGGGCATTCCGAGAGTTCCTCTGCGTTTAGACGACCAGGCAGAAGATTTGGAGTAATCTTTGCCGGTGTCTATGTCGATTCTCTCCAGTACGTTGGAGACGACAATCTCGTCTAACAGAGCCAGTTCAGACGTCTTATCTTACGCAGATCACATTACCAGATCTTTATCACAACATCTCGATGGAAAAGAATTCCAGGATGTTCAAACTTCCTTGAGAGTTCTTTCGAGGGCAGTCGCATATTCCACATATAACTCCACCCTTTCAGTGGCAAATTTGGAGTTAGTCAGACGTGATGCTGCCCTGGCTTCATCCACAAGAGTGGAGTCTAAGGTGAAAAACTCTCTTCTAGTCGCTCCGGTTTCAGGAAAGCTTCTCTTTGATGGGATGCTTTCGCTAATCTACGATCAGATTACTAAGAAAGCTTCCGACTTTCTGCTCTTTAAGTCTGTTTAGAAAAAAACGAACTCAACAGAGAGGAGTAAGTCAGGGACTTCTGGGGCAAGTACGTCCAAGGGAAGTTCCTATAGAGGATCTAAGAAAGCCTCTACGTCTTACTCCAGAGACCGTCAGAGTAGCGACTCAGGTAGGGGACGTAATGCTGGCCGAGATAATCGGTCAGATGTCCCTAGGTCGACTGGTCGAGGAGGACGTAGTTTCTCCCACAAGCCTCGCAGGTCCAGGAGGTGAAGGTCAGAACCTCTATTGCGCTCCAGTGGGCGGAAGGCTGTCAAGATTCTTAAATAATTGGTTGTCAATTACGGACAACCGATGGGTATCCTTAGGAGGGTCAGATTCAAGACTGTGGATTCGTATTTGGGCTTCCTACAAGAGTCCAAAGTTTAACTCAACTGTGTGTAATATTTGGAAAATTTAGTGTTCAACCGATTACCAAAAATGGTCGCTGACCGATCACCAGTTGTTTGAGCTCACAATCGGCTTATTCTGATGCCGATTCCGATTGTAATACCATGCACTACTAGGCAAGTTGAGGCTTGAAAGAATTGCATTAAACTGAGCATTTTTCACAGTAAAATTACCAGTCGCGCACACTTGGGCGGTAAACGTGGCTCTCAGAGCCACATTTACTGCCCAAATGCAGGTAATTTTACTGCGACCTGAGTCATTGGAGTGCAGCCTTCACTGTTCTGGAATGAACTGGCGATTGCCGCAAGTACGCTCAATTGTAAGCTTTACATGTCGTTTAACTTGTATATCTCTTAAAGGGGCTTCTAGAGAGGTTAAAAATACACATTGTGGTTGTTTCTCAACTTTAGTGAATGGTATCATTGACATCATTTTACATTAACAATTGAACAATTGCAGAAGGTAATAAAATGAGGTTAATGAATCATCACAAAATGTCTGGCAACAATCGGTTGGACCGATGTTCCAGCAGCTGTTGCCATTGTCATCCGATTGCCCACAATTGGCCGATTGTGGGGCCAGTTCCAATCATTGGTTGAACACTAGAAAAATTCTTTTAAAAAATCTTCTTCGTCAGATCTACCCATCAGAATCTTTTGATATTTGGCTTACAGCATCATATTCTTCATATTTGTGCTCCTTATTCTTACTGCCCAAGTGCAGGTAATACTACCCTGAATTTGTTCCGGCAAATCAGAATGCTGCGACTACTAGGAGGAAACCACTGGTGTCAATGGACGCAGACTTTATCCGGACAAAGGAGGAGGTCCTGTCTTTTCTGGTTCAGTCTAGACAGGTGTTGCAGGTGTTCGGCCATTTAGACGGCACCATATTCAAACTTTCCAGTGGGAAGAAGAAAGGCGGTTTCTTGTCATCATCGTCCATAAATTTACCATTTGTTGGACCACGTTCATTTAAAACGGTCGGTGAAGATGTACAGAGAATTCCTCTGCGTTTGGATGAGCAGCCTGAGGGTCTAGAGCTATCCTTGCCTTCGTTATTCACTATTCGCTCGGACACAATTGAGACGGCAATTTCTTCCAACAGAGCGAATTTAGATGCTGTGTCTTACGCAGATCACATTTCAAGAGCTGTGGCACAACGTCTCAACAGAAAGGAATTTGAGGACGTTCATACCTCTTCAAGAGTTCTTTCCAGGACTATTATGTTTGGAGTTAATCAGACGTGAGGGAGCCCTTGCGTCGTCATCTTTAATAGATGACAAGGTGAAAAACTCTCTAAGGGTCACTCCGGTATCCAGACACACAATTTTTGACGATAAGCATTCATTGGTTTATGACCAAGTTACAAAGAAAGCGTCTAATACACTTAAGTCGGCATCTAATCGACCTGTGGGAGCAGAAAACAGTACTGGAGGACATCCTAGACAGAAATCGTCTAAAGGGGACTCCTTGCGAGGGTATAGGAAACCCTCCTATAATTACTCTAGGGATAGTCAATACAGCGGCCCGGGAAGGGGGCATAAGTCTGATTGAGACTATCGGTTAGACTCCCCTAAGCCGGCGGGTCGAGGCTCTTCGCGAGGGGGACATGGTTTCTCCTCCTGTAAGCCTCGCAGGTCCTACAGGTGATGGTCAGAACCTCTATTGCTTGCCAGTTGGCGAAAGGTTATTAAGATTCGCAACAAACTGGATAACAATTACGGAATACCAGTGGGTGAGAAGTGTGGTCTCGGACGACTTATGGCTATCTTTCCGAGCGAAACCATCATTAACAAGGTGTCCGCAATAATAGACTTGAGCTGGATAAACAAACTTATCGTAGCTCCAAAGTTCTATATGGAGACCATTCGGTCAGTAAGTGTGAGCATTCGAGTGAACGACTATGCAGCAAGCATAGATCTAAAGGATGCGTACTTTCATGTCCTGGTACATCCGGCATTCAGAAAGTACCTATATCACTCAGAACTGATATACTATTCAAGGGATAGTATATCAGTTCTGAGTGATGTGCTTCATTCTGAATCTAGCACCCTGGGCGTTCACTCGAATAATGAACTTGGTAATGTCTCACTTCCGAGCTCATTCGTCTGCGGTAACGCCGGCTTACTTGGACGACATTCTTCAGAGATACGGCAACAAAACTATTCAGAACGATGTTCAGAGTCTGCTTCTCTTGCTCCGATGTCTTGGCTTCATCGCAAACGAGAAGAAGTCGGATCTAGCTCCGTCCAAGTCGTTCAATCACTTGAAAATGAGCTTCCAGACTCCCAACAATCAGGTTCGTCTGCTGTTATCAGAGCGAAATTAGTCAGTTGTTATGCTCGCTTTTGTCTACTCTCAGATGCATTAATAGCAAGGGAATTTATGCAACTGATGGGGTAGTGTGGAGCGGCTGCAGATCTTATTCCGATGGGTCGCTTGTGCACACGTCCCCTCCAGATATTCTTTACTCAGAATTGGAGTGTGAAGATGCATTCGCTCTAGACCAGTATTGTTTTAACGGACCTGGTAAAACAAAAGGTCCAGATTTGGGCAGATATTCAGTGGTTAACTCGGGGAGTTCCGCTTTCATTATTATGACGGATGCGAGTCAGACAGGTTGGGGCGCGACCCTGAGCCTGACAGACTCAAAGTGTCAGGGTCTTTGGGACCCTCGGTTCCTGGAGAAACACATAAACATCAAAGAGATGATGTCAATATGGTTAGCGCTACAACATTGGATTCACATTATAGCGGACACTCATGTTCAGATATTGTTGGACAACCCGACAGGAGTAGCGTACATCAGGAACCAGGGAGGCACGCATTCGATTCCGTTATGCAAACTAACGGAAAAATGATTCTGTATGTCAAGAAGCATCATGTTCATCTATCAGTCCGTCATATACCGGGTTGCCTGAATGTACTAGCAGACTCGCTCTCTTGGAAAGATCGCCTGTTACCTTAGAAATTTAGAGTCCATCTCCGGTGACCTTAGATGTTTATGTCCTCTATCTGTTGCTCAGAATGTCGTCCACTAAATGATTACATCTACAGTTATTTAGGCATCCCGTTCCAGCAGTGATGCTGTTGCGCTGCCCTCTTCATTCTGAGGACATGTACCTCAGAACAAGGGGAAGGGGGGGGGGGGATGGTTTTTCCCTTTTGATCATCTGGCTTTGTAGTGAAAAACAAGGGAAGACCTCCTCCGATGTCAGTAGTCCCGAGTCAGTGCTGGGATGGTTTTAATGTGTAGCTCGGTGTGAAGCAAAATTAATATGTATCCTATATGTATTGTTTTTAAAGTGAAGCTCACTGTGAAGCATTTGTATATGTCACGTGTCAAACGGGCATTAATATACAATCCTCGGACACTTTTAAATGAGTATAAAGAGTCTCATTCTCTGGACTATCTTTATATATTGGCTTCCATTCACCGAATTAGCATAATCAATTCCCTAGACCCATATTTGGGCTTCTTATGGGAGCCTGAATTTTAACCTAGTGCAATATGAGAACAATTCTTTAAAAATCCTTTTCTTCAGATCCCACCATCGGGTCTTTTGATATTTGGTATACAACATACTTATGGGGTCACATTCTGTGTTCTAATCAAGCACCTTGCTCCATATTTACTCTCCATATAGGATCCCAATTTTTAACTTAGTGCTATGTGGGGAGTATTCTTGAGAAATCTTCTTCAGATTCACCAGTTAGAATCCTGTGATATTTGATATTAGGCACCTTTTAGTGGAGATCAGATTCAAGTTTGTTCAAATCATGTTCCTAGCTTTATGTGTGGGCTCCCTATATAAACTTTTCTTTAAAAATTCTTCTTATTCAGATCCACCAGTCTGAATCTTTTGATATTTGATAAAAACGACATCCTTTGGAAGGAGGTGGGGGTTCAGATTGAAGTTTGTTTCAAACAAGTGCCTAGTTCATGTTTGGGATGTGTATTGTTAACTAGCCATAGATGCTGAATGTGACATTAAATTTGTCTTCAAACAACATTCTCAGGTGAAAATTCAATTAAGGTCCCTTCAGGTCTCTTGTTTTCATGGAGCAACTGCACTGTTTTTGTTTCACAATTGCCATTTTAGAGACAATATTAAGAAATTTCCAATATATTATTTGAATTTCCTATCAGCCCTGTTAATTAGGAGCAAATTGCTTGGGCCACATAATTTGCCTTGGCTAAAAGCCTAGGCTGTGATGTGGAATGCATCACCTGAGGCATGTAGTGCCGAGCAGAGGGAGAGTATTTGGTGGGGCTCCTGTTCAAGTTGATAGGCAGAAGGCAAAATTTTTTTATTCTCAGTACAATAGCAGGCTTCTAGTGGCATTTCATCATGGAATACACTGTTCAACTAGCTATCAGTTTTACACAATGCATGGTGTAGTTTATTGACATTTTACACAAGTTTTATGTGTCACTGAAGACCAGCAGTTGTCGAGTATTTCTTTTCTCAGAAAATGAATCAACAGCTCAGTCCAGTGTTGAAACTTTATACACTAGACTGAGTTGTTGATTCATCTTCTTAGAAAAGGAATTTACAGAAACGACTCCTGAATTTCCGAGTCGACTTGTTGCTGGTCAAAATCGAGTAGAAGTTGGCTGATCGGCAGCACACCACATAATTATAATGAAAAACTTTGAAAACAGGAAACAGGTGATTGAAGAAGTGTACTCTGATGGTGTGATTGTTCCATGACCTGCATAACTTAATCAACCTAGAGCTTGGAGGTTAACCGCATCCACGGGTCGGGACCGGTAGTGAGAGACTACAGAACTCCAATAAACACAAATACAAATGCGGTTTTAAAATTCCGGCGCATTTTATGATACTGCGCTTAATATCGAATTACCAGAATGACCACCTAATTCACTTTATAATAAATGTAATATCTATGAATCTGCTGTCCACTGTCAAATAATTTTTGTATATGTTTGAATGGAATTAAAAACAACAAAACTGTTGTACACTATACATGTACTTGCACCAATGACATTTTCAAGACAGTAAACCAAGATTTGTGGCTTTCAGTATCAATACACGAAATTCAACATGATATTCATTAATATTCATGACCTGTCAACACCAAGGCAGAAGCATTGTAAGTTCATCAGTTTATCAAATGCTCTTTCCTTTGATGAACTATAACTTGCCACTTGCTCTTCATTTATAGTATCTGATATATTTATTTTTACCTGTAATTTTGAAAGCTGGAACATCAACATCGGTTTCAAATTCACCGTTGAAGATGTATGGAAATTTTGGGTTACAGTGACCTAAATGAGCGACTTTTACTTGATAAAATTTTGAGGGCCGGCATAATATTTTAGCCTCGGTCAGGTTATCCTAAACACAGTTTTATGGGTTTTTTTGGCCTAACTTTTTACAACATTACAGGCTTAGATATGTTATAATTATTTATTACTTTCCAAAGTGTGATTTACTGGGATTTCCGGGTTTGACTATAAACGATAACTTCACAAGTGAATTATTCAGTCAACAATTGTGTCATGTATCCATGCACGCAAACGAAGATGCTTTGCCGTGGGTGTAATGGGGATATCATTGTTTTTTTTTGTTTTGTTTTTTAACCCTTTACCTAACATGAAAAGCAGACGACACTTGAAAAAAAAAATTCTTGAATAACTATTATTTTCATTTTTTGTCTCAAAAACTCAGGTTATGACCCCTCATTGGAACGAGCTCGACGAGCTCATTCCAATGAGGGGTCATAACCTATGTTTTAGAGACAAAAAATGAAAAAATGATGAAAATTAATTGGTGATATTTTTATACTGTACCAATGACCCAGACTTAGCTGGTGCTAACTCCACAAAAACCAGGGCCAAACACAAATTTTGCCCCCCAATCCCCAAAATTTGCATCCAAAACAAAAAGAAATCATGTCCTAAAGGACCTCCATAGTACGACTCTACTGCGCATGCGCAGTGACGCAGTCGTCCCGAAATTGGCGCCAAATATCATTCTCTGTTTGGCCCTTCATCAGTCAACATCTCACTGATCTTTGTGCTTGTAAATCTCAGTTTAAAGGATGCCAGACACGTAATTCTTGGAGAAAATGTGATTCTAAGGAGGATAGAAGGAGGAGAGGAAAAAAGAAGTGGCAAAAAATAATCAGGGCTGTACTTAAAATTTTTTGTTAAAATTATGTTAAGTTGCCTATTTTCGAGGCAAACGCCTCTTGTTGTCATTCTTGCTAATTGTTGCACTGCTTATTCAGTGTTTCCTCTCCCCTAACCTTCTAAAGTCCCCCCTTGCAATTCTCCCATGCTTTTGGCATATTTTTGAGAAGTTTCATTTCTAAAAATTCCCTGGGAGAGTTGCTTGGTTACAGAATGTTTTCTGTTATTTTCCCCATAGTTACGTTTTCACCCATGGGTGTATAACGTTTGTGTTCTGCATCTTCCATCTGATGTTCGGCAGATTCTCCCCTGGGAGTCTCTGTTTTGCATCAGATAGAGTGTAATTGAGGACTGATTCCGGGCCAGTTTTTTCAGTGCCTGGAGTCATGTTTTCTTCTGTGTTTACACTGTTTGTTTTCATTGGCAACAGCCTTTTTTGAGGGGGGCTGTTTGCCTTTGAGGTAGTTTATCTCATTATAAGATACATTTATATTATCCGAAAGTGTCTCATTAATTATTTTATATAATTTTAAAATTTTTGACCACACTTTGCCATCGGATCCATCGGGGCTCAACGTTACTTTTCAGCAACTTGGGCTTCTCTGAAAAAATATATTTTCAAAATTATTTTGTTTTGCAATTGTTTTTTCATTTATTAATGGATCATGTTATTATGTATCTTTGTGTCAGGGGTTTTTGCGAGTAACTAGGACTTATTGTTGTTCTTTCACAATGAAGGGAACTTGTTCAAATTGTAATAGGAAGAAATCTTCCTCTGACTTTCATGATTATTGCATAAATTGTAGTCAGTGTTCTCGCATTAATCCCTGTCCTGTATGTGAACATTGGGATGAGAAACATTGGAAACGTGTGTCACGATATGTTGTTTCTGGAGAAAGAGCGATGCCGGCTCTTTCTCCACAAGGTCACTCTACTCTCTCAGTTTCTATTTCAGAGGAACCAGAACAGGGTGATGTTTCCATGTTATCTTCTTCAAGTGTGCGTCCGTCGTCACAATTAAATACAGAGCTAGCGGCAAAAGTGCTCATGGAGATTAGACAAATGTCGTCCGCTAGCTCGCCCGGTGTAGCGTCCATTCACCGAATGGTTCGGCAGCCGGGTTCGTCCGATGCGGTCCAAGAGGAAATTTTGGGTGATGCGAGCACTATAAAAATAATAGATGCACACCCAGTGACGGCGGATAGTGAACGAGAACGGAGGAAGCCTTTTAGTCCGGTTCCTAGCTCGTCCAGGTCCAGCCGGGCCGCGAGCGAGAGAGGCCCCTCTCTCGTACAACAACATCTGGGACCAGATGTTGTGGTACAAAATGTGTCTTTAGCGGAGCATACGTCCGTCGCTCGGGACGCTCCGTTGTATAAGCAGTCCGCAGAGACTGTTAAGGCTTCCTCTTCTCGCCGGCGCACACGACCGCACCTTGGCTGCGTGACCTCCGATATCTTGCCAGCTTCGCCGATGAAGGATTATTCGGCGACCAGGTCACACCATCCGGCAGCCAGGGATTCGAGACCGATGGACTCCGGACGTTCGCATAGGAAAAGTATGCGGGAGCCATCTGATGCGGAGCTGCCCTCGGCAAAGCAGCGAAAGACCGCTCCTCCGCAGGTCTCGACGTCGGACATTCTAGTGCAGATAGCACAGCTTATCGCAGCATCCCAGCAGCCGACAGAGACGGTGTCGGATCGAGAATTATCCGACGGCGCTGGGTCGGTACGCTCCGCCGAAGCATCGGGGGCGGACGACCGGGAACATCGGGAGGTCCGACCGGATGGTGAAAGGGATACAGATGAATTGGAGCTATCCCTTTCGGAACAACACAAAGCTGCCATAGACTTCATCCGGCACTTTCTTCCTCAAGTTGTTCCGTCGGGCCAGACTGCTGCGCTTCCGGACAGGAGAATTATAGCGTCATTGGACTCTGATTTTTTCGAGCGGTTCAGGGACATCGCTCCCGAGTTTCCGTCGCAGTCCAATAATGTTGCAAGAACATTTGAATTATTGAACGACGCTATTTTTAAACTTGCTTCCAGGACAGGGAAAGCAGGCTTCTTGTCCGCAAATACTCTCAACCTGCCTTTCATTAATGCAAGGAATAAATTCGACACGGCAGGTCAGGGTATACCGAGAGTTCCTCTGCGTATGGACGACGAGGCGGAAGACTTAGAGCTATCATTACCGTCGTCAGCTTCTATTCCAACCGCAGTGTTGGAAACAGCTATTGCATCTAACAGAGCCAATTTAGATGCCTTATCTTACGCAGATCACCTTACGAAGGCGTTATCACTGCGTCTTCAAGGGGAAGAGTTTCAGGATATACAATCCTCCTTAAGACTTCTTTCAAGGGCAGTAGCTTATTCCACGTGTAACTCCGCCCTTTCAGTGGCAAATCTGGAGTTGGTTAGACGTGACGCAGCCCTGTCTACATCCACACTAGTGGATTCTAAGGTGAAGAACTCTCTTAGAGTCGCTTCGGTCTCAGGAGATCTTCTCTTTGACGGCAAGCTTTCCGCTATTTATGATAATATTAAAAAGAAAGCTAGTGATTCTCTGTTGTTTAGATCCGCTCCTAAAAGGTCGGATTCAGCAGACACGAATAAGGCGGGCACTTCTGGGTCTTATCCGCCCAAGAGAGGTTCCTATAGAGGTTCCGGTGCGTCCTCTAGCTCTTATTCGAGAGACCGTCAGGATAGCGACTCTCGTTCGGGACGTCCTTCAGGCCGGGACAATCGGTCGGACGCCCCGAGGTCGACGAGGCGAGGTGCGGGTCGTGGAAGACGTGGTTTCTCCTACCGCAGGCCTCGCAGATCCAGGAGGTGATGGCTCAAACCTCTATCGCGTTCCGGTTGGCGGAAGGTTGTCGAGTTTTTCTCAAGAGTGGGCGTCGATTACGGACGATCCGTGGGTGAGAGGAGTGACTTCGGAAGGTCTAAAGATATCCTTCAAACGAAAGCCTCCATTAACTCGAAGTCCAAAGTGGACTCATCTCCCGTCAAACCCTCAGAAAAGAGACGCTCTGCTATCAGAGGTGCAGTCTCTTTTAATGAAGAACGCGGTAGAGGTCGTAGAAAACCAGGAATCGCTGGGATTCTACAGCCATCTGTTTCTGGTTCCGAAACCAGACGGCTCGTTCCGTCCAGTCATAGATTTGAGCTGGATAAACAAGCTGATCATCGCTCCGAAGTTTTATATGGAGACGATTCGATCGGTCAGAGCGAGTATTCGGGTGAACGATTATGCAACGAGCATAGATCTCAAAGATGCGTACTTTCACGTCATGGTACATCCGACATTCCGAAAGTATCTACGCTTCGCAGTCCTAGGAGTGGTGTATCAGTTCCGGGCCATGTGCTTCGGATTGAATCTAGCACCCTGGGCTTTCACTCGGGTAATGAACTCGGTAATGATCTACTTCCGAGCTCATTCGTCTGCGGTAACGTCGGCCTACCTGGACGACATTCTTCAGAGGTACGGCAACGAGTTAACGCTTCAGAACGATGTTCAGAATCTTCTTCTATTGCTCCGACGTCTCGGTTTCATAGTAAACGAGGAGAAGTCGGATCTGGTGCCGTCCAAGTCATTCACTCATCTGGGAATGAGCTTCGAGACGCACAACAATCTCGTTCGTCTGCCGTTAACCAGAGCGAAATTAGTCAGTTGTTACGCTCGCTATTGTCTAAATACAGACAAAGTCACAGCGAGAGAATTTATGAGACTGATAGGTCTGTGCGGAGCCGCTGCGGATCTCATTCCGATGGGACGGCTACGCACACGGCCTCTTCAAATTTTCTTGACTCAGAATTGGAGTGTGAAAATTCATTCGCTCGATGTAGACGTTCTCTTGTCAGATCAAGTGAAACAAGAGATTCAGACTTGGGCAAACATTCAGTGGTTAACTCAAGGAGTTCCGCTGCAGTTGCCGGATCCGAGTTTTACCATTATGACGGATGCCAGTCAAACAGGTTGGGGTGCATCATTAATCCCAACGGATTCGAGATGCCAGGGTCTTTGGGATCCGCAATTCCTGTGCAAGCACATAAACATCAAGGAAATGATGTCAATTTGGCTTGCGTTACGTCACTGGATGGACATTATTCACGATGCTCATGTCCAAATCCTATCCGACAATACGACAGTAGTGGCGTATATACGGAATCAGGGAGGCACTCATTCAGTTCCGTTGTTCAATCTAACGGAAAGAATCCTTCTGTTTGCGTTGGAACATCACGTTCTTCTTTCGGTCCGTCACATACCGGGTCGTCTGAATGTGCTAGCAGACTCCCTTTCTCGAAAGGGTCGCTTGTTGCCGTCGGAGTGGACTCTCAACAAACAAGTATTCAATCAGATTTGCTACCAATGGGAACGGCCAATGATAGACTTATTTGCGACACATCTCAACAATCAGTTGCAGACGTATGTGTCCCCGTGTCCGGATCCAAGAGCATTTGCTGTAGACGCTCTATCGATCCCTTGGGACGGAATGATAGGATATGCGTATCCTCCAGCGCCGTTAATTCAACAAGTATTGCTAAAGATAAAACAATCTCAATGCAAGATTCTGTTGGTAGCATCTCTGTCGCCACAGAGACCGTGGATAAATCTACTCAGGTGTCTGTTGTGGGACCTACCGCGGAAGCTCCCTCCACGAGAGGATCTTCTTTGGCAGGGGAAATCGCGCCAACTGCATCACAACCCGCAAGGTCTCAACCTTCACGTTTTTCCGTTGTGCGGTCCTTCTTGCATGGCAAGCACTTTACAGGACGAGCAGTGGACGCGATTTCTAACTGTAGGAGGACCTCCTCTTCGCTAAACTATGCGGCTAAGTGGAAGGTTTTCCGTCGTTGGTGTAGGGATCATTCTGTTGATATATTTGATCCCTCTATACCAGACATTGCTAACTTTCTAGTATACTTGTTTGACGAAATCAAACTGCAACCGGTTACTATAAAGGGTTATAGATCTATGTTATCTGATACCTATGCACATCATGATAGTTTACAAATTGGATCTAATGTCTCTTTATCGAAATTGGTTAGAAACTTTTCGATAAATAGACCCAGAACTCTTAGATTAATTCCTAAGTGGAATTTAGCTTGGGTTCTCCTTAAATTGAATGAAAAGCCATTTGAACCTCTTGGGACAGTAGATTTCAAATTCTTATCTTATAAGACAGCTTTTCTCTTAGCTTTCTCTTCTGCCAGAAGAGTCAGTGAGCTTCATGCACTATCGGTGGATGATTCTCATTATCGTAGTGTTGGGAACACTATCACCTTCACTACTAACGTCGGTTTTTTAGCTAAGAATCAGGCTCCTAATAAATATCCGGAACCTATTGTTATTAAGGCTCTTCCGTCTTCAGACGGGCGTAGGCCTTTACTCTGTCCTGTTAGAGCACTACGTATCTATAAACAGAGATCTCAGTTCATCAGAAAGGGACGAAAACGTTTCTTTCTGTCTTTGATGCCTAATAGAAAGGACATTTCAGTCCATTCTATTGCTAGATGGATTCAGTTAACTATCCGTACTGCGTATGAAGATTTATCTTCTTTTCAGCAGTCTGTGCTTAAGATTTCTGCTCATGAAGTAAGAGCTCTTTCTACTTCCTGGGCTTATGCTAATAGTGTTGCTATTACAGATTTAATGAAGGCTGCTTATTGGTCTCAGCCATCCACATTTACTAATTTTTATCTCAGAAATATTGAGTCCATTTCTGGAGACCTGCATTGTTTAGGTCCGTTATCTGTTGCTCAGAATGTCGTCCACTAAACAGTTGCAACTATAGTTATGCAGGCTTTCTGTTCCGGCAGTGACTCCGTCCGGCTGCCCTCTTCGCTCTGGGCTATTTGACCCAGGGCAAGGGGAAGGGGGGGGGGGCGGGTGTTCCCTTAGGTCACCTGCTTTATAGTGAAAAGCAAGGGAATGCCTCCTCCAAGACAGTATTTCTGAGTCGCTTCCGGGATGGTTTTAAAGTGTAATATTAATGTTTAATTTCATTCATGTCTTATTTTTAAAGTGTAGCTCGGTGTGAAGCATTTGTATATGTCAAGTGTCAAACGGGCTTTAATATACAATACTCGGACACTTTTAAATGATTATAAAGAGTCTCAATTCTCTGGACTACTTTATTTATTGGCTTGTTTTAAAAATAATTAGTATAAAGGTTATACTGGATGTTAATAGAGAACATGAATGTTATTGTGCTCAATTATTAAGGGTAGTGTATCTTTCTAATTTAAATATTAAATAAGAAAGATACATGTAAAGCCTAATACTCCTTTTCTCCTTAAGGGGTTACCTCTTTATTTTATAATTGAGCTTATTGGATTTTCCTCTATGTCCTAGGCCCTCCAGCCTGTTTACTATTCAGCTAAGTCTGGGTCATTGGTACAGTATAAAAATGTTAAAAAATTTATAGTAATTTATATATTTTTTATACTTACCAATGACCCAGACGGGGATGGCCCTCCCTGAGTTGGGAACTCTTGCCTCCCCGCTGAGTACATAGCGCTGACCAGGCACTGCCAGTAAGAATGATATTTGGCGCCAATTTCAGGACGACTGCGTCACTGCGCATGCGCAGTAGAGTCGTACTATGGAGGTCCTTTAGGACATGATTTCTTTTTGTTTTGGATGCAAATTTTGGGGATTGGGGGGCAAAATTTGTGTTTGGCCCTGGTTTTTGTGGAGTTAGCACCAGCTAAGTCTGGGTCATTGGTAAGTATAAAAAATATATAAATTACTATAAATTTTTTAACTTTTGAGAATAGCGCTGGCTGGTTTTGGCCGTTACGTTAGGTAAAGGGTTAAATAATATAATTATCGTTAATAATGAAAAGTAAGAAACAGAGTAATCGCTTGACTGGACTGGTTACGTGAAATAATTCATTCGAGGCGAGGGACTTTATTGTAAAACACTCATGCGCATTCGCGCACTCGTGTTTGTACAATGTCCCTCACCTCTCATGAATTATTTCACGTAACCAGTCCAGTCAAGAGATTACTCTCTATTTATTCAACCGATACAATCAACAGAAGATGCCTTGTTAGTTGCTCGTGGAAGATGATGTTATTATAGGGCCAATCTGATAGGAAAATACACATAGTTTCTATATGCTCAATGACAACCGCAACTGCAACCAATGTTTTTTATTTAAAAAAACAAAACTGCAACTGCAGTGTAAATCCCACAACCTCCTGGCTCTAAATCAACTCCCAATGAAAAGCTAAACAAACTATAGACAATAGCCCCATTGAATATTAAATGAATCGCTTGACCAAACAGGGCGATTTGTTTGGTCAATATGTGCACTACGTAATGCGAGTTACAGCACTTCATTCAGTAGTAAATATCATTATGTGACGTTTTGTTTTCTGAACAATCTTATTAATGCAACATTTACCCAAAACAAGAACGTGTTGAAAAAGCATGATGAACTTCTGTAGATGTACCTCCAATGTCAGCATTAATTAAAATGCCACAACAATTTGCAGGTATCCTGTTCCCACCTCATTTGTGTGTTTTAATCAGTGTCAAGTCGGTAGATATATTTTTATACAAAACTCAACAATTTGTTCAGAAAAAAACTCATTGTGACACAATTTCGCATCATCTAAAAATTAACCGACGGAATATATATTTTGTATCTGAAATTGTCTTGGCTGGGCCAAAAGGCGATGCTAAATAACAAGGCTGACTATTGAAGCATATTTGTTAATGTATGGTAGGTGTGGTAAAGGTAAAGAAATGAATTTTACTGGAGATATTTTACTTCTGTTCAAGTTAACTTGATAAGCAGCTAAGAGATGACTAGAAACTATAGGCAGGATAATTTGTATTTGACTTCATCATGATTGCACAGTTTGGCACCATTTCTGAGGTCACACATTTTGTTATGAGGATTCAAAGAACAAAATGAAACAATTAATGTTTTTCTTTCACTTCAAAAGCATTCAGATCCAATTCCTTATTTAAAAATTAATGTGAAAACTTAACATGACATGGGAAACATTCTTTCCCGATGGTCAAACATGTGACAGAAAATATTTGGATAGAGTCCTTTTAAAAATGATGTATTGTTTTTCAGGACATCAACAGGAAAAACCTCTATAGCACTTGACGACTGCCAGTTCCATCAGTGTGTGAAACTGAGTAAGTTCGAGACAGAGCACAGTATTAGTTTCATTCCACCTGATGGAGAGTATGAACTTATGAGGTAAGAGCTTTAGAGCTTTATATATTTTACCAGTATTGTTAGCTCACCTGACAGGGTGAGATTCAAGTTTGTTCAAGGCAAGTCCCTGGGTTCATATTTAGGCTGAAAATTTGGGGTCCCGGTCCGGACTTAGAAATTTTGGACCAAAATCCGGAAATGAGTTTTTTGTTTTTTTTATGTGTTTCGGTCAATTTTAAGTCCAAAAAAAATTTTTTTTTTACACTGAAAATTTGGGGTCCAGGTGGGACTTAGAAATTTTGGACCAAAATCTGAAAATTAGTATTTTTATACTGTACCAATGACCCAGACATAGCTGGTGCTAACTCTTAAAATCTAGGGCCAAACACAAATTTTGCCCCCAATCCCCAAAATTTGCATCTAAAACCAAAAGAAATCATGTCCTGAAGGACCTCCATACTTTGCCCCCACTGCGCATGCGCAGTGTCAAGGACGTTCCGAAATTGGCGCCAATCACTATTCATTGTTTGGCCCTTCATCAGTCAACATCTCACTGATCTTTGTGCTTGTAAATCTCAGTTTAAAGGATGCCAGACACATAATTATTGGAGAAATGGTGATTCTAAGGAGGATATAGAAGGAGGAGAGGAAAAAGGAGTGACAGAAAATAATCAGGGCTGTAACTTAAAATTTTTTAATGAAATTATGTTAAGTTGCCTATTTTCGAGGCATGGGCCTGTTGTTGTCATTCTTGCTATAAAGTTGCACTGCTTATTCAGTGTTTCCTCTCCCCTGGTCTTCTAAGTCCCCCCTTCCTATTCTCCCATGCTTTTGGCATATTTTTGAGAAAGATCATTTCTAAATTCTCTTGGGAGTATTAGCTTGGTTACAGAATGTATTCTGTTATTTTCCCCATGTTTACGTTTTCACCCATGGGTGTTTAAACGTTGTGTTCTGCATCTACCATCTGATGTTCTGAAGATTCTCCCCTGGGAGTCTCTGTTTTGTATCAGATAGTGTGTAATTTTGATGACTGATTTCGGGCCAGTTTTCTCAGTGCCTGGAGTCATGCTTTCTGGTGTTTTTACACTGTTTGTTTACATTGGCAACAGTCTCTTTTGAGGGGGGGCTGTTTGCCTTTGGAGTAGTTTATCTCACTATAAGATACATTATTATTATCCGTAAGTGATGCATTAATTATTTAATATAATTTTAAAATTTTTGACCACACTTGACCTTGGGATCCATTGGGGCTCAATGTTACTTTTCAGAAACTTGGGCTTCGCTGAAAAAATATTTTTCAAAAATTATTTTGATTTTCAATTGTTTTTTCATTATTAATGGATCATGTTATTATGTATCTTTGTGTTTAGGGGTTTGTGCGAGTACTAGGACTTGTTGTTGACTTTTCACAATGAAAGGATATTGTTCAAATTGTAATAGGAAGAAATCTTCCTCTGACTTTCATGATCATTGTATTAATCGTAGTCAGTGTACTCGCACTAACTCCTGTTCAATATGTCAATATTGGGATGACAAACATTGGAAACGTGTGTCACGATATGTTGTTAGTGGAGAGAGGGCTATGCCGGCCCTTTCTCCGCAGGGTCACTCTACTCTATCAGTTTCTATTTCAGAGGAACAAGAACAGGGTGATGTTTCCATGTTATCTTCCGCAAGTGCGCTTCCGTCGTCACAATTGAATGCAGAGCTAGCGGCAAAAGTGCTCATGGAGATACGACAGTTGCCTAAGAGGTCCCTAGTAGGATCGACGGCGTTATCGTCCGCTAGCTCGCCCGGTGTAGCGTCCATTCACCGAATGGTTCGGCAGCCGGGTTCGTCCGATGCGGTCCAGGAGGAAATGTTGGGTGATGCGAGCACTATAAACATTCAAGGTGCACACTCAGTGACGACGGATAGTAGGAGAGATCGGAGGAAGCCTTCTAGTCCGGTTCCTAGCTCGTCCAGGTCCATCCGGACTGCGAGCGAGAGAGGCCCCTCTCTCGTACAACAACATCTGGGACCAGATGTTGTGGTACAAAATGTGTCGTTAGCGGAGCACACGTCCGTCGCTCAGGACGCTCCGTTGTATAGGCAGTCCGCTGAGACTGCTCAGGCTTCTCCTTCCTCTCACCAGTGCACACGACCGCACCTTGGCTACGTGACCGCCGATATTCTTCCAGCTTCGCCGATCAGGGATTCTTCGGCGACCAGGACACGCCATCCGGTAGCCAGGGACACGAGGCTGGTTGACTCCGGACGTTCGCATAGGAAGAGTATGCGGGAGTCACTAGATGCGGAGCTGCCCTCGGCGAAGCAGCGAAAGACTGCGCCTCCGCAGGCCTCGATGTTGGACGTGCTTGCTCAAATAGCACAACTTATCGCAGCATCCCAGCAACCGACAGAAACGGTGTCGGATCGGGCCAGACTGCTGCGGTACCGGACAAGAGAATTATAGCGTCATTGGACACTGATTTCTTCGAGCGGTTCAAGGACATCGCTCCTGAGTTTCCGTCTCAGTCCAATAATGTCAAAAGGACATTTGAATTATTGAATGATGCTATATTCAAGCTTGCTTCCAAAACTGGAAAAGCGGGTTTCTTGTCCGCCAATGCTCTTAACCTGCCTTTCATTAATGCAAGGAATAAATTCGATACGGCAGGACAGGGTATCCCGAGAGTTCCTCTGCGTATGGACGACGAGGCGGAAGACTTAGAATTATCATTACCGTCGTCTACGTCTATCCCAACCGCGGTGTTGGATACAACTATTTCGTCTAACAGAACCAGTTTAGATGCTTTATCTTACGCAGACCACCTTACAAATGCATTATCACTGCGTCTTCAAGGGAAAGAATTCCAGGATGTTCAATCCTCTTTAAGACTTCTTTCAAGGGCAGTAGCTTATTCCACGTGTAACTCCGCCCTTTCAGTGGCAAACCGTAAGTTGGTTAGACGTGACGCAGCCCTAGCTACATCAACACTCGTGGATAGTAAGGTGAAGAACTCTCTCAGAGTCACTTCGGTCTCCGGAGAACTTCTCTTCGACGGCAAGCTTTCTGCAATTTACGATAAAATTACTAAGAAAGCTTCGGATTCTCTGCTCTTTAAATCCGCTTCCAAGAAGACGGACATGGTAGATAAGAGTAAGACAGGCACTTCTGGGTCTAATGCGCCCAAGAGAGGTTCCTATAGAGGTTCCGGTGCGTCCTCTTGGTCTTATTCAAGAGACCGTCAAGGCAGCGACTCACGTGCAGGACGTCCTTCGGGCCGGGACAATCGGTCGGACGCCCCGAGGTCGACGAGACGAGGTGCGGGTCTTGGAGGACGTGGTTTCTCCTCCCGCAGGCCTCGCAGGTCCAGGAGGTGATGGCTTCAACCTCTATCGCGTTCCGGTTGGCGGAAGGTTGTCGAGTTTTTCAGAAGAGTGGGCGTCGATTACGGACGACCCTTGGGTGAGAGGGGTGATTTCGGAAGGTCTAAGAATATCCTTCAAACGAAAGCCTCCATTAACTCGAAGTCCAAAATGGACTCAACTTCCGTCAAATCCGCAGAAAAGAGACGCTCTGTTATCAGAGGTGCAGTCTCTTTTAATGAAGAATGCGGTAGAGGTCGTAGAAAACCAGGAAACACCGGGATTCTACAGCCATCTGTTTCTGGTTCTGAAAGCAGACGGCTCGTTCCGTCCAGTCATAGATTTGAGCTGGATAAACAAGCTGATCGTCGCTCCGAAGTTTTATATGGAGACGATTCGATCGGTCAGAGCGAGTATTCGGGTGAACAATTATGCTACAAGCATAGATCTCAAAGATGCATACTTTCACATCTTGGTACATCTGACATTCAGAAAGTATCTATGCTTCGCAGTCCTAGGAGTGGTGTATCAATTCCGGGCGATGTGCTTCGGATTGAACCTAGCACCCTGGGCTTTCACTCGGGTAATGAACTCGGTAATGATGTATTTCCAAGCTCATTCGTCTGCGGTAATGTCGGCCTACCTGGACGACATTCTTCAGAGGTACGGCAATGAGTTAACGCTTCAGAACGATGTGCAGAATCTGCTTCTATTGCTCCGACGTCTTGGTTTTATAATAAACGAGGAGAAGTCAGATCTGGTGCCGTCCAAGTCATTCACACATCTGGGAATGAGCTTCGAGACGCACAACAATCTCGTTCGTCTGCCGTTAACCAGAGCAAAATTAGTCAGTTGTTACGCTCGCTATTGTCTTCACGCAGACAAAGTCACAGCGAGGGAGTTCATGAGACTGATAGGTCTGTGCGGAGCCGCTGCGGATCTCATTCCGATGGGGCGGTTACGCACTCATCCTCTCCAAATTTTCTTGACTCAGAATTGGAGTGTGAAAATTCATTCGCTCGACATAGACGTTCTATTGTCAGATCAAGTGAAGCGAGAGATTCAGACTTGGGCAAACATTCAGTGGTTAACTCAGGGAGTTCCGCTGCAGTTGCCGGATCCGAGTTTTACGATTATGACGGACGCCAGTCAAACAGGTTGGGGTGCATCATTGATCCCAACGGATTCGAGATGCCAGGGTCTTTGGGATCCGCAATTCCTACGCAAGCACATAAACATCAAGGAAATGATGTCAATTTGGCTTGCGTTACGTCATTGGATGGACGTTATTCACAATGCTCATGTCCAAATCCTGTCCGACAATACGACAGTAGTGGCGTATATACGGAACCTGGGAGGCACTCATTCAGTTCCGTTATTCAATCTAACGGAAAGAATCCTTCTGTTTGCTCTAGAACATCAAGTTCTACTTTCGGTCCGTCATATACCGGGTCGTCTGAATGAACTAGCAGACTCCCTTTCACGAAAGGGTCGCTTGTTGCCGTTGGAGTGGACTCTCAACAAACAAGTATTCAATCAGACCAATGGGAACGGCCAATGATAGACTTATTTGCGACACATCTCAACAATCAGTTGCAGACGTATGTGTCTCCGTGTCCGGATCCAAGAGCATTTGCAGTAGTCGATCCCTTGGGATGGAATGATAGGATATGCGTATCCTCCAATGCCGTTGATTCAGCAAATATTGCTAAAAATAAAACAATCTCAATGCAAGATTCTGTTGGTAGCATCTCTGTCTCCACAGAGACCGTGGATAAATCTACTCAGGTGTCTGTTGTGGGACCTACCGCGAAAGCTTCCTCCACGGGAGGATCTTCTTTCGCAGGGGAAACCGCGTCAATTTCATCACAACCCGCAAGGTCTCAACCTTCACGTTTTTCCGTTGTGCGGTCCTTCTTGCATGGCAAGCACTTTACAGGACGAGCAGTGGACGCGATTTCTAACTGTAGGAGGACCTCCTCTTCGCTAAACTATGCGGCTAAGTGGAAGGTCTTTTGTCGTTGGTGTAGGGATCATTCTGTTGATATTTTCGATTCCTCCATACCAGACATTGCAAACTTTCTAGTATACTTGTTTGACGAAATCAAACTGCAGCCTGTTACTATTAAGGGTTATAGGTCTATGTTATCTGATACCTATGCACATCATGATAGTTTACAAATTGGATCTAATTTCTCTTTATCTAAGTTAGTTAGAAACTTCTCGATAAATAGACCCAGAACTCTTAGGTTAATTCCTAAGTGGAATTTAGCTTGGGTTCTTCTTAAACTGAAGGAAAAGCCATTTGAACCTCTTGGGGCAGTAGATTTCAAATTCTTGTCTTATAAGACAGCTTTTCTCTTAGCTTTCTCTTCTGCTAGAAGAGTCAGTGAGCTTCATGCACTGTCGGTGGATGATTCTCACTATCGTAGTGTCGGGAATGCTATCACCTTCACTACTAATGTGGGATTTTTAGCTAAGAATCAGGCTCCTAATAAATATCTGGAACCTATTGTTATTAAGGCCCTTCCGTCTTCAGACGGGCGTAGGCCTTTACTCTGTCCTGTTAGAGCATTACGTATTTATAAACAGAGATCTTAGTTTATCAGAAAGGGACGAAAACGTTTCTTTCTGTCTCTGATGCCTAATAGAAAGGATATTTCGGTCCATTCTATTGCTAGATGGATTCAAGTAACTATCCGTACTGCTTATGAAAATTTATCTTCTTCTCAGCAGTCTGTGCTTAAGGTTTCGGCTCATGAAGTAAGAGCTCTTTCTACATCTTGGGCTTATGCAAATAGTATTGCTATTACAGATTTAATGAAGGCTGCTCATTGGTCTCAGCCATCCACATTCACAAATTTTTATCTCAGAAATATTGAGTCCATTTCTGGAGACCTGCATTGTTCAGGTCCGTTATCTGTTGCTCAGAATGTCGTCCACTAAACAGTTGCAACTATAGTTATGCAGGCTTTCTGTTCCGGCAGTGACTCCGTCCGGCTGCCCTCTTCGCTCTGGGCTATTTGACCCAGGGCAGGGGGAAGGGGGGGTGGGTTAAAGTGTAGCTCGGTGTGAAGCATTTGTATATGTCAAGTGTCAAACGGGCGTTTATATACAATCCTCGGACACTTTTAAAGAATATAAAGAGTCTCAATTCTCTGGACTAACTTTATTTATTGGCTTACTTTAAAAATAATTAGTATAAAGGGTTAAACTGGATGTTAATAGAGAACATGAATGTTATTGTGCTCAATTATGAAGGGTATTGTATCTTTCTAATTTATCATAAATAAGAAAGATACATGTAAAGCCTAATACCCCTTTTCTCCTTGAGGGGTTGACTCTATATTGTATAGTTGAGCTTATTGGATTTTCCTCTATGTCCTTGGCCCTCCAGCCTTTTTACTATTCAGCGATGTCTGGGTCATTGGTACAGTATAAAAATGTTAAAAAATTTATAGTAATTTATATATATTTTTATACTGTACCAATGACCCAGACATAGCTGGTGCTAACTCTTAAAATATAGGGCCAAACACAAATTTTGCCCCCCAATCCCCAAAATTTGCATCTAAAACTAAAGAAAACATGTCCTGAAAGGCCCTCCACACTTCGCCCCTACTGCGCATGCGCAGTGTCAAGGACGTTCCGAAATTGGCGCCATTTATCATTCTAAGTTTGGCCCTTCATCAGTTAACATCTGACTGATCTTTGTGCTTTTAAATCTCAGTTTAAATGATGCCAGACACATAAATATTAGTGAAATGGTGATTCTAAGGAGGATAGAAAAGGAGGAGAGGAAAAGAATGTGTGACAGAATATTATCAGGGCTGTAACTTAAAAGTTTTTAATGAAATTATGTTAAGTTACCTATTTTCAAGGCAGCAGCCATTTTGTTGTCATTCTGATTATTTAGTTACACTGTTTTTCAAGTGTTTTTCCTCTCTCCCTGTCCTTTAAGTTCCCCCTTGCTATTCTCCCATGCTTTTGGCATAGTTTCTGTAATTATTATTACTAAAATTTCTTGGGAGTTTTAGCTGAATAACAGAATGAATTCTGTTCTTTCCCCATGTTTACGTCTTCACCTACGGGTGGTTAGGCGTTGTGTTCTGCATCTACCATCTGATGTTCTGCAGTTTCTTCCCTGGAAGTCTCTGTTTTGCATCAGATGGTGTATTTTTGGTAACTGATTTCGGGCCTGGGTGCCTGGAGTCTTATTTTAGTGTTTTTACACTCATTGTTTTCATTTACAACAGCCCTCTGTGTGAGGGGGGGATTTCTAAATAATAATATCTTTATGTTATTTTAATCATAACTAGATACATTATTATTGTTCGTAAGTGTTGAATAAATTGTTTAAAATATTTTTAAAATTTTTGTCCACACTTAGGCTTGGGATCCATTGGGGCTCAACGTTACTTTTCAGAAACTTGGGCTGTTCTGAAAAAATATTTTTTCAAAATATTTTGATTTCAATTATTTTTTCTATATTAATGGATCATATTATTATTATGTATTTTGATTGCCAGGGGTTAGTGCGAGTACCAGGACTTGTTTTCTTTTCACATTGAAAGGATATTGATCAATTGTTTTAAGAGGAAGTCTTCCTCTGACCTTATTATCATTCTATATGTGGTCAGTGTACTCGCATTAACTCCTGTTCTGTATCGTATGATTTCGATGACAATATGGGAAGCGTATGTCACGGT
Source organism: Pictodentalium vernedei (assembly GCA_031216915.1). Taxonomy (NCBI): domain Eukaryota; kingdom Metazoa; phylum Mollusca; class Scaphopoda; order Dentaliida; family Dentaliidae; genus Pictodentalium; species Pictodentalium vernedei. Next base: position 149,715,791 of record CM062290.1, on the reverse strand, counting down.
ATGTTGTTGGGGATTTGGACACTCCGGTCCTTTCCCCGCAGGGTCACTCTACTTTATCAATTTCTATTTCAGACGATCAAGATTAGGGTGATGTATCTGTGATGTCTTCCAACAGTGTGCCTCCGTCGTCACAATTAATGAAGGGCTAGCGGAAAAGTGCTCATGTAATACGCCAATTGCCTAAGAGGACCCTAGTAGGTTCGACGGCCTTTGACGTCCGCTAGCTCGCCCGGTGTAGCGTCCATTCACCGAATGGTTCGGCAGCCGGGTTCGTCCGTTGCGGTCTAGAAGGAATTTTGGGGTGATGCGAGCACTATAAAATTAACTTAATGCACACCCAGTGACGGCGGATCGGAGGGAGAACGGAGGAAGCCTTTTAGTCCGGTTCATAGCTCGTTCCGGTCCATCCGGACGGCAAGCGAGAGAGGCCCCTCTCTCGTTCAACAACATCTGGCCCCAGATGTTGTGGTACAAATGTGTCGTTAGCGGAGCATACGTCCGTCGCTCGGGACGCTCCGTTGTATAGGCAGTCCGCTGAGACTGCTAAGGCTTCCTCTTCTCGTCAGCGCACACGACCGCACCTTGGCTGCGTGACCGCCGATATATTACCAGCTTCGCCGATCAAGGATTCTTCGGCGACCAGGTCACACCATCCGGCAGCCAGGGATTCGAGACCGATGGACTCCGGACGTTCGCATAGGAAAAGTATGCGGGAGCCATCTGATGCGGAGCTGCCCTCGGCGAAGCAGCGATAGACTGCGCCTCCGCAGGTCTCGACGCCGGACATTCTTGTGCACATAGCACAGCTTATCGCAGCATCCCAGCAGCCGACAGAAACGGTGTCGGATCGAGAATTATCCGACAGCGCTGGGTCGGTAGCCGGGGACTCGAGGCCTGCAGACTCCGGACGTTCGCATAGGAAGTGTGCGGGAGTCAACGTACACGGAGCTTCCAGCGGCAATGCTTCGTAAGTCCGCTACTGCACAGGCCTCGGGAACGGACGTGCTTTCCTTAATAGCACAGTTTATCGCAGCATCCCAGCATCAACTGAATCTGTCGCATATATTTTATCCGACGATGCTGGGTCGGGACGCTCCGCGGAAGCGGGTACGGACGTCCGAAAGTTTCATCCGGTCCGACGGGATACCGAAAGGGATTCGGTGGATTTCAAGCTTTCCCTTTCGGAACAACATATGCTGTGATGCCGGATAAGAAACTGATAGCGTCGGTGGACTTAGAAATTTTTGGTTCGGTTCAGGGACATCGTCCCTCAGTTCCGACATAGTCCAATAATGTCACACAAACTTTCGAATTATTGAACGACGCTATATATATTATTATTTTATGCTTGCTATCCAAGCATTTCTGGTTTCTTGTTCGAAGAGTTATGGAGATGTCTTTCAAAAGTGTGCCTCTGTCGTCATAGTTAATGAAGAGTTAGCGGCAATAAGTGCTCATGGAATATGTCTATCGCTTACGGAGTGACATTCGCTAGCTCACCCGGTGTAGCGTACATTCATCGAATGGTTCGGCTGCCGGGTTCGTCCGTTGCGGTCTAGGAAGGAGATTTGGGTGATGCGAGCACTTTAATTACTTTAGTACTCACCCAGTGACGGCAGATTGAGGACAGATCGGAGGAAGCCAACAACATAGGGGACCGCATGTTGTGGTTCAGATATTTTACATTCGGAGCATATGTCCGTTGCTCGGGACGCTCCGTTATATTGACAGTCCGAGAGACTGTCTTTAATGCTTCCTCATCCTCACAGCAGGGCACACGACCGCACATTGGCTACGTGACCTCGAGTATCCGATCAGTTTCGGCATTTAGTGATTCCACAGCGAATAGGTCGCGCCATCCGGTAGCCAAGGGACACGAGGCCTATACACTCCGTTCGCTCGCATATTGGAAGTATGCACGGGGTAACGATCTCGGAGCTTCCTGCGGCAATGCATCGTAACACCGCTGCTCCTCAGGCCTCAGTGACGGACGTGCTATCCGAGTTAGCACAGTTGTTTCGCAGCATCCCTGCAATTGACAGTTTCTCGGTCGAATCAGGAATTATCCGACGGCGCTGGGTCGGTGCGGTCCGCGGTTGCATCAAGCTACGGATGACCGAACGCTTTATAGGGTCCGACAGGATGGCGAAAGGGATTCGAAAGATTTCGAGTTTTCCCTTTAGTAGTATCGGAAAATGCCTTTCATATCTTCTGGCATTTCTTCCAGTGATTATTTTTCGGACTTCATTGCTGCGATCTTGGATAAGAGACTTATAGCGTCATTGGACTCGGATTTTTCGATCGGTACAGGGACTTTGTCCCTGACTTACCGACGCAGTCCAATATTGTCATTTCAACATGTGTTTTATTTTTCGACGCTATACATATTTATATATATATACAAGCCTGCTACTAAGCATGATAGTTTAGTTTCTTGTCCGCGTGGCTCATTTCTGCCATTTTATCTTTTTTACATATAGTTTATTTTGGCAGAGCAGGGCATACCGAGAGTTCATATGTGTCTAGACGGTGTGATTAAAGACTGCATATATTCTTTTTCGCCGTTTATGTCTTTTCCAATTTCAATGTTGGGAACGACATTATGTATAGTAGACTTAACTTAGACGCTTTATTATACGTAATCCGCCTTACTGAGGCGTTATCATTACGTCTTCAAGAAAAGATTTACGGGATATTATTCTCAATGTAATTTCTTTTGAGGGCAGTAGTTTGTTCACGTATAACTCCGCCCTTCAGTGGCTGATTGGAGTTGGTTAGACGTGATGCAGCCCTAGCTACATCCACGCGTGGATAGTAGGTTAAGAACTCTCTCAGAGTCGCTTCGTTCTCGGAGGAGCTTCTCTTCGACGGCAACTTTCTGGCAATCCATGAATTGCTTGATTTATACATTCTCTTGTCTATCTAGTGTTACAAGAGATTCAGACTGGGGCAAACATTCGGTGGTTGACTCAGAGAGTGCCGCCGCAGTTGCCGGACCCGAGTGTGGCTGTTATGACGGTTGCCAGTCAAACAGATTGGGATATATACTGATCCCTACGGATTCGAAGTGCCAGGGTCTTTGGGTTCCGCAGTCTTTTAGCTATCAGTTTAACTTCCGCGGAATAATGTTTTTTAGGCTTGCTTTATGTCATTGCATGAACATTATTCAGAAACGCATGCCCAAATTCCTGTCCTTTAATTCGACAGTAGTGGCGTATCTCCGGAACCAGGGAGGCACTCTTTCGTTTCCGTTATTCAATTACCAAGTTCAGTTTTGGTCCGTCATATTCGGGGTCGTCTGATTGTTTTATCGCACTCCCGTTCTCTTACGGGTTGCTTGTTGCTGTCAGAATGGACTCTCAACAAACAAGTATTCAATCAGATTTGCTATCTATGGGAGCGCCCAATGATATTTTATTTATGACACAGCTTGCTAATCAATTGCAGACGTATGTGTTGGCTTGTCCAGATTTCTGAGCTAATACTGTTAACGCTCTATTGATCTATAGGACGGAATGATAGGATACGCGTATCCTCCGGCGCTGTTGTTTTAGCAGGTATTGCTAAGATAAACAACCACAATACATTTCTGTTGATAGCATCTCTATCTTCACAGAGATCATGAGTAATTTACTCTCTTGTCTACTGTGGATCTTAACGTGAAATCTTCCTCTATGTGAGGATCTTTTTTCACTGGGTAAATCGTGTCATCTTTATCACAACCAGCAAGGTCGCAACCTTCATGTATTCCGTTGTGTGGTCCGTATTGCATTGTAAGCACTGTACTGGACGAGCTTTGGACGCGATTTCTTACTATAGGAGATCCTCTTCTTCGCTATTCTATGCGACTAAAGTGGAGGCTCTTCCGTCGTGGTGTAGGGATCATTATGTTCATATGGTTGATCCCTCCATACTACTCATTGCTATTTTTTAGTATACTTGTTTCACAAGATCTACTGCAGCCTGTTGTTATTTAGGTTATAGGTTTATGTTACCTCATACCTATGCACTCTACGATAGTTACAATTGAGTCTTTTGTCTCTTTATCTAAGTCAGTTAGTAACTTTTTGATAAATAGACTTAGAATCTTTAGATTAAATTCCTATACGGATTTTAACTTCGGTTCTTATTTAGCTAAGTAATCATTTGAGCCTCTGGAAACAGTAGTTTTCAAATTCTGACCTTTTAGACAGTAGTTCTGTTGGTTTCTCTTTTACTGTAGAGTCAGTGAGTTCATGCACTATCGATGGATGATTTTCACTTTCATAGTTTCGGAATCAATACTTCCGTTACTATTTAGGTTGGATTGTTGCATAAGAGTTAGGCTCCTATTATCCGGCACCTATTATTTTAAGGTCCTTCCGTCTTCGTATGGGCATAGGCCTTTACTCTTTCCGGGTACAGTTTATGTATTTATAAACAGATATCTGTTTATTACAAGGACGTAAGCTTCTTCTGTCTTTGATGTTTAGTAGAAGGACGTTACGCTCCATTTTATTGTTAATGGATTCTATTAACTAGCGTACTGCTTATGGTATATCATTGGCTTAGCAGTTGTGCTTAAGATTTCGGCTCATGAAGTAAGAGTTCTTCTACTTCTTGGGCTTACATTAATAGTGTTGCTTTTATAGATTTTTGAAGGCTGCTCATTGCGCTCAGCCATCCATTCATGAATTTTATCTCAGAAATATCGAGTCCATTTCTGGAGGCCTTTATTGTTAGGTCTATTATCTACTGCTCAGAATGTCATTCACTTAACAGTTGCTACTATAGCTAGGTAGGCTGTCTGTTTCGGCAGTGTCTCCGTTCGGCTGCCCTCTTCGCTCTGGGCTATTTGACCCAGGGCAAGAAAAAGGGGGGGGGAGGGTGTTCCCTTGGGTCACCTGTTTTTACTATGAAAACAAGGGGATACCTCCTCCGGAGTTAGTAATTCTGAGCTGTTATTGGGATGGTTGTTTAGTGAGAAGTTTAAGTTTATAAAATTCATTCAAGTCTTAGTTTTTAAAGTATAGCTTTTGAATATTGCATATGTCAACGGACATGATTATGCAATTCTCACACACTTTTAGGAGTATAAGAGTCTCTATTCTCTAGACTTACTTTATTATTGGCTTACTTTAAAAATTATTAGTATAGGATTATTGGATATTAATAGAGTACATGGATGTATGAAGCTCAATTTTTGGAAGGTGTTGTATCTTTCTAATTTATCATAAATAAGAAAGATACATGTAAGGCCTATTACTTCTTTTCCCTACAGGGGATGACTCTATTTTATTTTATTGAGCGTATTCCATTTTGCTCTATGTCCTTGGCCCTCCAGCCTTTTTACTATTCAGCTATGTCTGGGTCATTGGTACAGTATAAAAATGTTAAAAAATTTATAGTAATTTATATATTTTTTATACTTACCAATGACCCAGACGGGGATGGCCCTCCCAGGAGTTGGGAACTCTTGCCTCCCCGCTGAGTACATAGCGCTTACCAGGCACTGGTTATTAGAATGATAAATGGCGCCAATTTCGGAACGTCCTTGACACTGCGCATGCGCAGTAGGGGCGAAGTGTGGAGGGCCTTTCAGGACATGTTTTCTTTAGTTTTAGATGCAAATTTTGGGGATTGGGGGGCAAAATTTGTGTTTGGCCCTATATTTTAAGAGTTAGCACCAGCTATGTCTGGGTCATTGGTAAGTATAAAAAATATATAAATTACTATAAATTTTTTAACTTTTTATACTTACCAATGACCCAGACGGGGATGGCCCTCCCAGGAGTTGGGAACTCATACCTCCCCGCTGAGTACATAGCGCTGACCAGGCACTGCTTGCAAGAATGGTGATTGGCGCCATTTTCGGAACATCCTTGACACTGCGCATGTGCAGTGGGGGCAAAGTATGGAGGTCCTTCAGGACATGATTTCTTTTGGTTTTAGATGCAAATTTTGAGGATTGGGGGGCAAAATTTGTGTTTGGCCCTAGATTTTAAGAATTAGCACCAGCTATGTCTGGATCATTGGTAAGTATAAAAAATATATAAATTACTATAAATTTTTTAACTTTTTGGTTTTTTATGCATTTTGGTCACTTTTAAGACAAACATTTTTTTTTTTACACTGAAAATTTGGGGTCCGGGTGGGACTTTGAAAAGTTTGGACCAAAATCGGGAAATGAGTTTTTTTGTTTTTATGCATTTTGGTAAATTTTAAGACAAAATTTTTTTTTTTTTTTTACACTGAAAATTTGGGGTCTGGGTGGGACTTAGAAATTTTGGACCAAAATTCGGAAATTCGTTTTTTGGTTTTTTATGCATTTTGGTCAATTTTAAGAAGAAAAAACATTTTTAGTCTGAAAATATTTTGTTTGGGACTCCGCACAAAAATAAAAAAAAATCTGTGTTTTAAGCGTTTATGTCAAATTTTGGGATGTAAAAGTGCAGGAACTGAAAATAGAAGGAAAATCCTGTGTATTGTTTGGGCACAATCGCTTCATCTAGGTGGTATATGCTTTTCTTAGGAGGGGCGTATGCAGCTTATTTCAAGTCATGTCCCTGGTTTGATATTTAGGCTACCATGTCAGGTGTTAGGGGGCCTCTTGTTATTGTTTCCCTATGGGAACCCCAGGAATTGAAGCGATTCATGTTCACTGTGATAACAAACTTTGTTTCCTTGATAAAATAGGACCCAGTCATCAATGCTTGGGGTGGAAGTCCTCTAAAATGGGAAACCTATAAATGATTGACTAAACTTGAGTTTATCTCCATGTTGTGGTCACAATTTGCAATTGTGCAGAAATATGTGTCCTTAAAACACCAATAAATAACAATAAATTGTTATTGGCATTCTCTTACACCTGTCATTTTGGAGGAGGCTGATCATCCCATTGAAATGGATTCTAAACAAACTGGTATTTTTATACTACAACCAATGGCCCAGACTAGCTGGTGTAAACTCAATATAATTCAGGACCAAACGCAAATTTTGAACCCCTCAATCCCCAAAATTTGCATACAAAATCGAAAAATTCAAGTCCTATCTGGTCCTCCATACTTTTGTTAACTGTGCATGCACAGTAACCAGGAAGGTACCGAAGTTGGCGCCAACCATCATTCTTTATTTGGCCCTAAGTCAGTAAACAATGATCTAACATCCGTGCTTTTAATCTCCCTTTTTGAGGATACTAGACACAAATCATTGAAAGAATTGGTGGCTTCAAGTCTATAAATGGATGTTGGAAGTGAACAACGGTGGTTTCAAATGTGCAGGGCTGTAACTTTATTACAAATTATTATAATAATTATTTCATGTTTTCCAATTTCGGGACATGCACCTGGCATCATCATTCTTGCTAATGATTAACCTACTGTTTGTTAAGTGTTCCTTCCCTATCCTTTCATGAACCCCTCCTGTTAAACTCCTAAGCTTTTTGGCTGTTTTTTATTGAATTTTTTTATTAAATTTCTTGGGAGTTTAACGTGTATTAAAGAATGTTTATTCTGTTTATCCCCTTGGTTATGTCTTCACCCTAGGGGTGTTGGGTCATTTCGATCTTGCATCTTCTATCTGATGTATCGTGTTTTCTTCGTATGAAGATATAGCTTTGCATCTGGTAGCATTTCAATCGGTTACTGACTCTGGGCCTTTTTGTGTGCCTGTTGTCTTGTTTCCGGTTTTTTATATTGACATTGCTTACATTTGGCAACACCCTTAACATGTAGTATTTAGTATTATAATACTTTAGAATTACTGTAGGATACATTGATTATGATTTCAGTAGTGTAGCTCAAAAAATTTGAATTTTGTCCACACTTAGACTCTATCGGGATGCTTTTGGGCTCATGATGTTCCCTTTGGGAACTTAGGCATTTCAAAAAAAAATTCGAAATTTTTTATTATAATTGTTTCAAAATTAATTTGATTGCTATTATTCATGTATCCTTATCATGTATTTTTGTTGTGGAATTTATAGGACTGCTATCAACTCTGTATTTTGTTTATAATTATTGTAACAGAGTCAGCGTGGACTGAGTCATCTGGAAGGGTTAAGCGTGTGTCGCTGAAGCATTTATGTTTTTATTTTCGAGCCTCAATAAGTGTTAATATAATAAGTGCTAATATATATATATAGAGAGATAATAGAGATAGAGGTAATGAGAATTCAGATTTATTCTGATGGAATTGATATTTTAATAATGAGACTTCAGATTTATTCTGATGATATTCTATTCTGTATTCTGACAGAGAGTAACTGAACCTTCGTGACAAAGCACAATAGGATGTAGTCAACATTCTGCAGAGTCATTGTGATAATGCGAATATTAGAAATATTATTCTAACATTCTGCAGAGTCACTATGATAATGCAATGAGAATGCAATATTCCACAGTAGGTGTGGGCTGGCTGTTTGTGATATAAGTCGATGTTCGCCACAAATCCAGCAGTGCTTTTTCCATCCAGCACCCGGTGTGTCCTCCATCTAGAGCACCGCAGTAGCACTTAGACTTTGAGAGTGAGAGAGAGAGAGCACTAAGAGAGGCCAGTTTTCTTTTGTTTAGACTTATTAAAATTATAATCACCATACCAATTTGGAGTTGTCAGTTGACTGAAGTAACAAAGAACCTGTTCCCAACCCTAAAGCGACGTGCAGCCATTGGAGAAGGAGATCAGTGGACAGCAGACTGGGCGAGACCACAGGGGAGAGGAGTCCCTCCGTAATCTAGACGATCAAAGAACAGGAGAGAACCGCTACTACTTTGGTAGGGAGCCACGGCCCTATCGAAGGAGGTTTTCAAATGCAGTAACCCTCGCACATCCAGTTGTCTGGTGTCACAACGGCCAGACGCGCTGCCCACCTGAGGTGACCTCACGATCCGTAGTGTTACATTATGAAAGCTTACTGCTCTAAATACAAGGCGAGGAAGTCTTCCTTGGATTTACATGCTTTTTGCCTTGCCAGTAGTCGATGCACTCCTTCAGATTCTTGTCCTACTTGTGTACACTGGGATGACAGATGTTGGAGATGGGTGTCGCAGTACGTCGTTGGCTGCGAGGTTCCTATGCCGGAGCTCTCACTGCAAAATAATTCAAGTTTTTCAGTTTCTTTTTCAGAGGAACAAAAACTTGGTGATGGTATTGTGACACCCATCCAAAGTGTCCTGCCGTCTACGCGCTCTGATGAGTAAAGAGAACTGGCTGTTAAGGTGCTCCTTAACATTAAACAGGGAATAAAGCCTCATATATTCCAGCAGCCAGTTCGACCGGTGAAGCAGCCAACCTGATAGTGGGAGTCATAACACTGGGTTAGTCCATTGCGGTCAAAGAAAGTGTAGAATTGGGTAGAGTGAGCACCTTAAAAAGTAAAGCTCACCCAGTGACGATGGAAAAAGGAGGAAGCCTGCAAGTTTCTCTTCGGGAAGCTTTGCGAGGTCTGATAGACCGCGATGTCCTACGCAGACCATATCACCAGGGCTATGGAGCAACATCTAAATGGGAAGGAATTTGAGGATGTTTGTTTCTAAGAGTTCTTTCCAGGGCAGGCATGTATGCCACGTACAACTCCGCCCTGACAGTGGCAAATTTGTAGTTGGTTAGACCTGATGCAGCCCTAGCGTCGTCATCAATTATTGATGATGGTGAAAAGCTCTTCGAGGCGCTCCGGTCTCCGGTCACACACTATTTGATGACAAGCTTTTGTGAGTTTATGAACAGGCTACAAAGAAAGTTTCCAGTGCACTGCTATTGAAATCTGCATCTCAACAACATGCTTCAGCAGTCCGGAGTAGGCGAGGTCATTCCACTTCACAGTCATCAGAAGGGAACTCCTTGTGAGGGTACAGGAAACCCTCTTATGGTTACTTACTTATGGTTAGTGACTCGGGAAAGGGGTGCAGGTCTGATGGAGACTATAGGTCAGACACCCCTAGGCCGATGGGACGAGGTACTTTGTGGGGAGGATGTAGTTTCTCCTCCCACAAACCTCGTAAGTAGTACAGGTGATGGTCTAGACCTCGGTTGCTTTCCAGTTGGCAGAAGGTTATCAAAAGATCAGTGGGTGAGAAATGTAGTCTTGGCAGGCTTGCAGCTATCCTTCCGAGCAAAGCCCCCACTTACAAGATGTCCATGTTGGACAAATCTTCCGGCGAATCATTCCAAAAGAGAGTCCTTCCTTGCGGAGGTACAGGCTGTCTTATCAAAGAAAGCAATAGAGGTCATTGAGAATCAAAATTCTCTAGGTTTTTACAGTCACCTGTTCCTCGTACTGAAGCCAGAATGCTCGTTCCGACTGCTAATAGACTTGAGCTGGATAAACAAGTTGATCTTAGCTCCAAAGTTCTATATGGAAACCATTCAGTTGGTAAGCAGCATTCGAGTGCCATGGATGACTTATGCGGCAAGCATAGATCTAAAGGATGCTTACTTTCATGTCCTGGTACATCCGGCATTCAGAAAGTACCTGCATTTTGCCATGCAAGGAGAGGTCTGAACCTAGCTCCTTGGGCTTTCACAAGAATAATGAACTCGGTAATGTCATACTTCAGAGCTCATTCGGCTGTGGTAACGTCGGCTTACTTGGACGACATTCTTCAGAGATACGATAACAGAATAATTCTTCAGAACGATGTTCAGAGTCTGCTTCACTTGTTCCGACGTCTTGGTTTCATAGTAGAGCTGTAGGTTAACCGAAACCGAATCGAGGTTTTTTGTTTTTTTTAAAAACTGAAACTGCTGACATCCCGTAATCTAAGGTTTCTCGTTTTTTATTAAAATACTCTCCTGCTGCAGAAATTCACAGAATGTAGCCATCCCAGAGTAGTGAGAGTACCCAGACACTGCCAATGACAGTGTCTGGGTACTCTCACTACTCTGGGATGGCTACATTCTGTGAATTTCCGACATTTCAGCTTAGTAGTGTTTGCAGCTTTCCTCAAGTTGCACATAGGTGTCAGACCTCGAAAAATGGCCAAGCACAATAAAAGTTCTGTATATTTAGGTAATTATTATATTGGCCTTCCTGATTCTTCATGTATTATAGCTTATTTCGGGCATTCATTGAGTTTCATTAAATTTCACTGCCATTCAGTTATGATTCCGGACATATAGAATGGGTTTTATTGAATTTTATTTGGCCTCATGAACAAACCGAAAACCGAACCGAACCGAGGTTTTACTCAACCTGAAAAACCGAAACTGAACATGAAATTTAAAAACCTACAGCTCTATTTCATAGTAAACAAGAAAAAGTCGGACCTAGCTCTGGCCAAGTCCTTCATTCACTTGGGAATGAGCTTTGAGACTCACAACAAGCGAAATTAGTCCATTGTTATGCTCGCTTTTGTCTAAACTCTCTTGCATTGACTGCGAGGGAGTTTATGCGACTGATTGGGCTGTGCGGAGCAGCTGTGGATCTTATTCTGATGGGCCGCCTGTGCACGCGTCCCCTCCAGATATTCTTTATTCAGAACTGGAGTGTGAAGACGCATTCGCTCGAAACCCAGACTGTTTTAACAGACCTAGTAAAACAAAAGGTTCAGATTTGGGCAGATCTCCAGTGGTTGCCTCAGGGAGTTCCGCTTCAACTACCGGATCCGGCTTTCATGATTATCACGGATGTGAGTCAAGACGGGCTGGGATGCATCTCTAAGTCCTGCAGACTTGAAGTGTCAGGGTCTTTGGGACCCTCAGTTCCAAGAGAAGCACATAAACTTCAATGTCTATCTGGCTAGCACTACAACATTGGATTGTTGAAATAGCGAATGCCCATGTTCAGATTCTGACGGACAATTCTACGGTAGTAGCTTATCTCAGGAACCAAGGTGGCACTCATTCGATTCCGTTATGCGAATTAACGAAGAGTCTCCTATTTGCTCTGAGTCATCACATTCATCTCTTGATCTGTCATATACTTGGTTGTCTGAACGTACTAGCAGACATGCTCTCACGAAAAGGTCGCCTGTTACCTTCGGAGTGGACTCTCAACAAGCAAGTATTCAGTTAGATTTGCTACCAGTAGGATCGTCCCATGATAGATCTTTTTGCAACACACCTGAACAATTATTTACCGACGTATGTGTCGCCATGCCCTGGTCATCGAGCATACACAGTAGACTCTTTATCGATCTCGTGGGATGGAATGATAAGATATGCACATCCTCCTGCTCTGTTGATTCAGCAGACTCTGTTAAAAATCAAACAGTCTTACTGCAAAATCCTGTTAGTAGCACCTCTGTCATCACAGAAATCCTGGATCAATCTTCTCAGGTGTATGTTATGGGACATTCCCCAGAAGCTTACTCCTCGAAAGGACCTTCTATATCAGGGGAAGTCCCACGCACTGCATCACAACCCGGAAGGTCTAAACCTTCACGTATTTCCGTTGTGCGGTCCTTTCTGCATGGAAAACATTTTACAGGACGAGCAGTGGATGCACTTTCTAACTGTAGGAGGGCCTCCTCTTCGTTGAATTATGCAGCGAAGTGGAGGGTTTTCTTCTGTTTGTGTACAGACCAGTCTGTAGACATCTATGATCCATCCATTCCACAGATTGCCAATTTCCTGGTCTACTTGTTTGACGTATTAAACTTGCTGCCTGTCACTATTAAGGGCTATAGGTCTATGTTATGAGACACTTATGCTCATCATGATAACTTGGCTATTGGATCAGATTCTTCTTTATCCAAGCCAGTTAGAAATTTCTCTATTAATAGACCTAAAATCCTCAGATTAATTCCTAAATAGAATTTGGCTTGAGTTCTGTTGAAGCTTCAAGAAGCTGCATTTGAGCCGTCTTATGTCATAGAGTGCAAATTCTTGACCTATAAAACGGGCTTTCTCCTAGCCTTTGCATCTGCCAGAAGAGTTAGTGAACTTCATGCATTATCTGTCGATGATTCCCATTACTGTAGTTTGGGTAATACTGTTACCCTTACTACGGAAATGGGATTTTTGGCTAAAAATCATATTTCAGATAAGCGGCCGGAGCCTCTTATCATTAAGGCTTTACTGTCCTTGGACAACCGTAGACCTTTGCTGTGTCCAGTTAGAGCAATGCACATTTATAAACATCAATAGGGTTATATTAGAAAGGGAAGAAAAAGATTCTTTCTTTCGTTGATTCCTAACAGAAAAGATATATCTTTTCATTCTATCGCTGGATGGATTCAGTTGACAATACGTATTGCATATGAAAGTCTATCTTCAGATCAACATGCCGTCAACAAGATTTCAGCACAGGTTAGAGCACTGTCCACTTCTTAGGCTTATTCTAACAGTATAGCCATTTCTGATTTTATGAAGGCTGCATACTGGGCGCAGCCCTCTTCATTTACCGAGTTTTACCTTAGAAATTTAGAGTCCATCCCCTGTGACCTTAGATCTTGGGGTCCTCTTTCTGTTGCTCAGAATGTCGTCCATTAATATTACATCTAGAAGATGTTTAGGCAGTCTGCTTGAGCACTGATGCCATTCTGATGCCCTTTTCGTTCGGATGAATATTTTTATACAACAACCAATGGCCCAGACTAGCTGGTGCTAAGTTGCTAACTCAAAAAATAATCCAAACACAAATTTTGCCTCCCAATCCTCAAAATTTGCATGCAAAACCAAAAATTTAATGTCCTATCTGGTCCTTCATATTTTTCAGATCTGTGCATGCGTTGTATCCAGGAAGACACCAAAATTGGTAGCAACCATCATTCTTTCTTTGTTTGGCCCTGAAGTCAGAAACAATGAACTGACATCTGTGCTTTTAAAACTCATTTTTGAGGATGCCAGACACAAATCAATGGTAAAATTGGTGGATCCAAGGACATAATTGGATGATGGAAGTGAACAACAGTGGTTTGGAACGTTCAGGGTTGTAACTTCATAATTTTTATCAAAATTATTTCATGTTTCCACAAATCAATGGTAAAATTGTTGGATCCAAGGACATAATTGGATGATGGAAGTGAACAACAGTGGTTTGGAACATTCAGGGTTGTAACTTTATAATCTTTATCAAAATTATTTCATGTTTCCCAATTTCGGGACATGGGCCTGACGTCATCATTCTTGCTAATGATTTATCCACTGTTTGTTAAGTGTTCCTTCTCTATCCTTCCTTGAAGCCCTCATTTAAACTCCCAAGCTTTTTGGCTTATTTTAATTGAAATTTTTTATTAAATTTCTTGGGAGTTTAACGTGTATTAAAGAATGTTTATTCTGTATATCTCCATGGTCATGTCCTCACCCTAGGGGTGTTATGTCGTTTGGGTCATGCATCTTCTATCCGATAGATCGTTTTTTCTTCATCTGAAGATCTTGCTTTACATCTGGTAGCTTTAAAATCTGTTGCTGACTTCGGGCCTTTTTTATTCAGTGCCTGTGGTCTTTTTTCTGTTTTTTTCATTGACATTGTTTACATTAGCAACGTCCTATAAATATGTGTAGTTTCAACTTATTACTGTAGGGTTGTTGTAAGATACATGTTATAATATTCTGGTAGTGTAGCAATAAGTTTGGATTTTTGTCCACACTTAGGCTCTATCGGGATGCCCTTGGGCTCTTCATGTTCCCTTTGGGAACTTGGGCTTTTGTCAAAATTTGTTTGAAAATTTTTTTTTTTTTAAATTAATTTTTCGATTTGTGTTTTGAATGTTGATTATAATGTATCTTTGTATATTTATTGTGGAGTTGGTGGGAGTTCAATAGACTTTGTTTGATTAATCATGAAAGCTTGTTGCTCAAAATGCAAAGCGAGGAAATCTTCCTCAGATTTACATGCTTGTTGCCTTGCTTGTAGTCGATGTACTCCCGCTAATTCATGTCCTTCATGTGTTGATTGGGATGACAAACGTTGGACACGGGTGTCACGGCAGAGTCATTCAAGTTTCTCAGTTTCTTTTTCAAAGGAACAAGAACATGGTGATGGTTATGTGACACCTACCAAAAGGGTGCTACCGTCGTCGCACTCTGATGAGCAAACAGAGCTAGCTGCCAAGGTGCTCGTGAATATTAGGCAGGGGATAAAGCCACTAGCTGGTGGTTTTAATCCCTTGCCAGCAGCTAGCTCTACCGGTGAAGCGGTTACTCTGTCCGTGGGTACCGTGACGCCGGGTATGTCCGTTGCAGTCAAAGGAAGTGTAGTGGGTAGAGCAAGCACCTTAAAATCAAAACATGCTCACCCAGTGACGACGGAACTAGGGAAGAAGCCAGCAAGTGTTTTGGGAAGCTCGGCGAGGTCTGAAAGGACCATGAGTGGGAGAGGTCCCTGGCTATCCCAACAACATCTGGGGCCAGATGTTGTGGTGAAGAACTTGCTCGGGCCAGAGCATACATCCACACCTGCTGTTCGGGATGCTCTGTATAGATTGCAGCCGACCTCGGCTACAGTCACAGCTTCTGTTTCGAATACAAAGCACACACGACCGCATCCTAGCTACCCGACTTCGGATATCCAGCCTGCTGCGTGAAGAAGGGACCACTCTTCGCCCGTGAAGTCGGACCATCCGGTAGCTAGGGAGACGAGACCTTGATCATCGGGACGTTCGGAGAAGAGAGCCATCTCCGACACACCATCCCAGGAGCAGCAAGTGATGAAGAAACAAAAGACCGCTGCTCCTCAAGCCTCAGTGACGCACTTGCTGTCGCAGGTTGCGCAGCTGTCCCAGCAAGTGCAGGTGCAGCCTCCCTCAGGCTCAGAACCTAAGCTGTCGGATGGTGCTGGGTCGGTCCAGTCGTCGGTTCACGCAGATGCAATGGACCGAGATTCACAACTGATTCTCTCGGATGGTGAAAGGGATAAGGAAGAGGATTATACTTCCCTTTTGGAACAGCACATTGTTGCGATGGATTTCATCCATCAATACTACCCTGAATTTGTTCCTACAAAACAGAATGCTCCGACGAGAAGAGAGAAACCGCTGGCGTCATTAGACGCAGACTTTATTCGGACAAAGGTGGAAGTTCTTTCTTTTCTGGTTCAGTCTAGGCAGGTGTCACAGGCCTTCGGCCATATAGATGACGCCATATTTAATCTCACGAGTGTGGAGAAAAAAGGCGGTTTCCTAACTTAATCTTCCATAAACATACCGTTTCTTGGACCACATTCATTTAAAACAGTCGGGGAAGATGTTCAGAGAGTTCCTCTGCATTTGGATGAGCAGGCCGGGGATCTAGATGTATCCTTACCTGAGTCATTCACTATGAGCTCAAACACAATTGAGACAGCAATTTCATCAAATAGAGCAAATATGGACTCTATGTCTTACGCAGATCACCTCACAAGAGCTATGGTGCAACATTTCACCGGAAAGGAATTTGAGGACGTTCGTACCTCTCTTCTTAGTTTTTTCCAGGGCAGTTATGTATACCATGTATAACTCCACCCTAACAGTGGCTAATCTGGAGTTAATCAGACGTGATGCTGCCCTTGCATCGTCATCACTTATAGTCTCTGGACATATAGGTCTCTGGACATATTGTTTTCAATGACAAGCTTTTGTAAAAATCGTAAAAAGAAAGCTCCACCTGAAAGAAACCCTCTTACAATTACTCTTGAGGTCATCAGTGTAGCGACTCGGTCAGACGCCCATAGGCCGACAGGTCGGGGTTCTTTGTGGGGAGGACGTAGTTTCTCCTTCCGTAAGCCATACAGGTGATGGTCAAGACCTCTATTGCTTGCCAGTTGGCAGAAGGTTATCAAACTTCGCGAGAAACTGGATAACAGTCACGGAAGATCAGTGGGTGAGAAGTGTAGTCTCGAATGGCCTACGTCTATCATTCTGAGCGAACCCCTATTAACAAGATGTCTGTGCTGGACAAATCTTCCATCAGATCCTTTCAAAAGAGAGTCTCTCCTAGCGGAGGTACAGGCTCTCTTGTTAAAGGAAGCAATACAGGTCGTCGAGAATCAGGATTCTAAGGGTTTTTACACTCACCTGTTCCTCGTACCGAAGCCAGATGGCTTGTTCCGACCAGTAATAGACTTGAGTTAGATAAACAAGCTTATCTTGGCTCCAAAATTCTATATGGAGACCATTCAGTTGGTAAGGTGAGCGTTCGAGTGAACGACTATGCGGCAAGCATAGATCTAAAGGATGGGTACTTTCATGTCATGGTGCATCCGGCATTTAGAAAGTACCTGCTATTCATCGTACAAGGAAGGTGTATCAGTTCAGAGCAATGTGCTTTGGCCTGAACCTGGCTCCCTGGGCATTCACTCGAATAATGAACTCGGTAATGTCATACTTCTGAGCTCATTCGTCTGCGGTACTGTCGGCTTACTTGGATGACATTCTACAGAGATATGGCAACAGAATTATTCTTCAGAACGATGTTCAGAGTTTGCTTCTATTACTCCAGCGTCCTGGTTTTATCGTAATCGAGAGAAAGTCGGATCTAGCTCCGTCCAAGTCATTCACACACTTGGGAATGAGCTTCGGGATTCACAACAATCTGGTTCGTCTACCGTTACCCAGAGCAAAATTAGTCAATTGATATGCTCGCTTTTGTCTACACTCAGATGCATTAACAGCGAGGGAATTCATGGGGTTGATGGGGTTGTGCGGAGCAGCTGAGGATCTTATTCCGATGGGCCGTCTGCGCACGCGTCCCCTCCAGATATTCTTTACTCAGAACTGGAGTCTGAAGACGCATTCGCTCAAAACCAGTATTATTTTAACGGACCCAGTAAAACAAAGGGTTCAGATTTGGGCAGATATCAAGTGGTTAACTCAGAGTTAAGAGGAAATTTCTTCAAAAATCTTCTTCTTCAGATTCACCTGTCAGAATCCTTTCACATTTGCTTTACAACATCTCTAGGGGAGTCAGATTCAAGTTTGTTTAAATTGGTTCCCTGGGTTAATATTTGGGCTCCCTATGGTAGCCCGAATTTTAACTTCAAGCAATATGAGGAAATTTCTTTAAAAATCTTCTTCAGATCCATTAGTCAGAATTCTTTAATCTTGGGTATACAACATCTCTAGGGGGGGGGGGGGGGGGGGGGGGGGGGGTCAAATTCAAGTTTGTTCAACTCGTGTCCGTAGGTTAATATTTGGGCTTGCTATGGTAGCCCAAATTTTAACTTAGTGCAATATGAGGAAATTTCTTTAAAACCTTTCTTCTTCAGTCAGAATGCTTTCATATTTGGTATACAACATCTCTAGGGAGGTCAAATTCAACTTTGTTCAAATCGAGAGCCTGGGTTAATATTTGGACTCCCTATAGGAGCCAGACTTGGCCATGTAGCTGAAGAATTAGAAATGTGTATTCAGTATCTTCTAGTGGTGTGTAACTAAGATTAATCCACATAGGTTGTATCAAGGGGTGTCAAAGGGGAGCTCTACATTTTACATTATGATCAGCTGAAGAAAAGGCATGATGCTCAGACTATTTTTTCCCCTGCTAAGGGGCTCAAGAATTGACAATGTATCTTATGGAGATGGATTGCTTAATGTAGACTCATTCTTGGACTCTGTTTATTGGACTCTGTTTATATCGTGTTCTGTTCAAGGTGAGCACTTCTGGCCCCGTGGGGCCTCTTGTTTCAGATGCAAAATAACTAACGACATTAGTTTACCTTTCTAAGTCCTCCTGTTATCTTTATTCTTGTTTTTAGATACGGAATAACAAAAGACATTAGTTTAGAATTCTGAGTCATTCCATTATCGTTATTCTTGTTTTCAGATACAGAACAACAAAAGACATTAGTTTACCATTCCGAGTTATTCCATTAGTACGAGAAGTTGGACGACAGAAAATGGAGGTGAAAATTGTTGTCAAATCCAACTTTAAACCATCCCTCATAGCACAAAAAGTCGAGGTAGGTATTTAAAAAATTATATTAGACCTAAAAAAGTTAAAAATCTGTTTCTCAGGCTCTCCCGTATGGACATTTGGCTGCCGCATACTCTCTTTTTATAACCAATGCAAACTTTAAAAAAAATAAAAATTAAATGGTTTTATGTCTGATATTTTACCCAAGTTTTCAATGCTTTAGTATTGTTGCACTCTTGGGATGAAATACACCATCACCCATGCTATTCTGTAGATTATGAGGCCTAAACATAAAACAAACCAAGAGCAAAAGCTTTTCATGGCAAAGAAATAATTACAAATATAAAAAATAAAATAAAAAAATGCCTGCCCGTCTGCCCGCCCAACCGTATGCAATTTTACGAAAAATTGCCTGAGAAACAGAAAATCTACTTTGTGGGGGCCTTAGCTGGTTTAACCTTTTACCTAACACAACAATAGGAGAACATTTGCAAAAACAATTTTTGCACAATTAAAAATTTTCTATTTTTGTCTCATAAACATAGCTTATGAGTGCTCATTAGAATGAGCTCATTGAGATCATTCTTATGAGTTGTCAGAAGCTCTGTTTGAGGGCAGAAATGGAGAAAATAATGAAATTTGAAGGTGATATTTCTGAATATCGCAGGCCAGATATATTCTTATTGTTTGGAAAAGAGTTAATGCTAGAAATCCAGACTTTGTTGAAAAAGGCAGGAAAATTAACTGTTGTGCTTCAGTGCATTACTTAAGGAGATATTTCATATTTACTTAATGAAACTTGAGTTTCTTTGTTAAAATTAATTTTATATTGGTTGAGGGAACAGTAGTTTTGTTCACCTATACACTCAGCCAAGATATAACTAGAATTCTTGGAAGTTGTGGTGTAATCAAAATCTTAGAAAGTTGTCATTGCCCCAATATGCATAATAAAAGAATTGGTATTTATTTGTTCTTTTTCTGACTAAAAGTAGCCAAAAATCTCAAAGAGCTTATTGGTGATTTGAAAAAGAAAAGTTGTCAAATTTATTGAGCTGTGTGGACATTGTTTGGCAGAATTGGTGGTTTTGTTATGTCAAAACTTATACAAACTTTGATTAAGCCTCCTCTCAATACAAGCTACAATACATTACGTGTACGCTCCCTGTAAAACACTGCCAATCGACTCCCCACTTACTGCTCTGTAAGGTGGGGTATCAAAACCCAACCATGTGACTTCAATAAGACGTACTATCGGTTATAATTAGCACAAAGTGTATTTTTATACTGTACCAATGACCCAGACATAGCTGGTGCTAACTCTTAAAATATAGGGCCAAACACAAATTTTGCCCCCCAATCCCCAAAATTTGCATCAAAAACTAAAGAAAACATGTCCTGAAAGGCCCTCCACACTTCGCCCCTACTGCGCATGCGCAGTGTCAAGGACGTTCCGAAATTGGCGCCATTAATCATTCTAAGTTTGGCCCTTCATCAGTTAACATCTGACTGATCTTTGTGCTTATAAATCTCAGTTTAAATGATGCCAGACACATAAATATTAGTGAAATGGTGATTCTAAGGAGGATAGAGAAGGAGGAGAGGAAAAGAATGTGTGACAGAATATTATCAGGACTGTAACTTAAAATTTTTTAATGAAATTATGTTAAGTTACCTATTTTCAAGGCAGCAGCCATTTTGTTGTCATTCTGATTATTTAGTTACACTGTTTTTTAAGTGTTTTCCTCTCTCCCTGTCCTTTAAGTTCCCCCTTGCTATTCTCCCATGCTTTTGGCATAGTTTCTGTAATTATTATTACTAAAATTTCTTGGGAGTTTTAGCTGAATAACAGAATGAATTCTGTTCTTTCCCCATGTTTACGTCTTCACCTACGGGTGGTTAGGCGTTGTGTTCTGCATCTACCATCTGATGTTCTGCAGTTTCTTCCCTGGAAGTCTCTGTTTTGCATCAGATAGTGTATTTTTGGTAACTGATTTCGGGCCTGGGTGCCTGGAGTCTTATTTTAGTGTTTTTACACTCATTGTTTACATTTACAACAGCCCTCTGTGTGAGGGGGGGATTTCTAAAGAATAATATCTTTATGTTATTTTAATCATAACTAGATACATTATTATTGTTCGTAAGTGTTGAATAAATTGTTTAAAATATTTTTAAAATTTTTGTCCACACTTAGGCTTGGGATCCATTGGGGCTCAACGTTACTTTTCAGAAACTTGGGCTGTTCTGAAAAAATATTTTTTCAAAATATTTTGATTTCAATTATTTTTTCTATATTAATGGATCATATTATTATTATGTATTTTGATTGCCAGTGACTTTGATTGCGAGTACCAGGACTTGTTTTCTTTTCACATTGAAAGGATATTGATCAATTGTTTTAAGAGGAAGTCTTCCTCTGACTTTATTATCATTCTATATGTGGTCAGTGTACTCGCATTAACTCCTTTTCTGTATCGTATGATTTCGATGACAATATGGGAAGCGTATGTCACGGTATGTTGTTGGGGATTTGGACACTCCGGTCCTTTCCCCGCAGGGTCACTCTACTTTATCAATTTCTATTTCAGACGATCAAGATTAGGGTGATGTATCTGTGATGTCTTCCAACAGTGTGCCTCTGTCGTCACAATTAATGAAGGGCTAGCGGAAAAGTGCTCATGTAAATACGCCAATTGCCTAAGAGGACCCTAGTAGGTTCGACGGCCTTTGACGTCCGCTAGCTCGCCCGGTGTAGCGTCCATTCACCGAATGGTTCGGCAGCCGGGTTCGTCCGTTGCGGTCTAGAAGGAATTTTGGGGTGATGCGAGCACTATAAATTAACTTAATGCACACCCAGTGACGGCGGATCGGAGAGAGAATGCAGGAAGCCTTTTAGTCCGGTTCATAGCTCGTTCCGGTCCATCCGGACGGCAAGCGAGAGAGGCCCCTCTCTCGTTCAACAACATCTGGCCCCAGATAGCACAGTTTATCGCAGCATCCCAGCATCAACTGAATCTGTCGCATATATTTTATCCGACGATGCTGGGTCGGGACGCTCCGCGGAAGCGGGTACGGACGTCCGAAAGTTTCATCCGGTCCGACGGGATACCGAAAGGGATTCGGAGGATTTCAAGCTTTCCCTTTCGGAACAACATATGCTGTTGTGTATGTCATCTGACTTGGTCTTCTACAGCTTCTTTCGTCGGACCAGAATGCTGCGATGCCGAATAAGAAACTGATAGCGTCCATGGACTTAGAAATTTTTGGTTCGGTTCAGGGACATCGTCCCTCAGTTCCGACATAGTCCAATAATGTCACACAAACTTTCGAATTATTGAACGACGCTATATATATTATTATTTTATGCTTGCTATCCAAGCATTTCTGGTTTCTTGTTCGAAGAGTTATGGAGATGTCTTTCAAAAGTGTGCCTCTGTCGTCATAGTTAATGAAGAGTTAGCGGCAATAAGTGCTCATGGAATATGTCTATCGCCTACGGAGTGACATTCGCTAGCTCACCCGGTGTAGCGTACATTCATCGAATGGTTCGGCTGCCGGGTTCGTCCGTTGCGGTCTAGGAAGGAGATTTGGGTGATGCGAGCACTTTAATTACTTTAGTACTCACCCAGTGACGGCAGATTGAGGACAGATCGAAGGAAGCCTGTTAGTCCGGTTCCTGGCTTGTCCAGGTCCGTCCGGGCTGTGAGCGAGAGAGGTCTCTCGCCCAACAACATAGGGGACCGCATGTTGTGGTTCAGATATTTTACATTCGGAGCATATGTCCGTTGGTCGGGACGCTCCGTTATATTGACAGTCAGAGAGACTGTCTTTAATGCTTCCTCATCCTCACAGCAGGGCACACGACCGCACATTGGCTACGTGACCTCGAGTATCCGATCAGTTTCGGCATTCAGTGATTCCACGGCGAATAGGTCGCGCCATCCGGTAGCCATGGGACATGAGGCCTATACACTCCGTTCGCTCGCATATTGGTAGTATGCACGGGGGTAACGATCACGGAGCTTCCAGCGGCAATGCATCGTAAGACCGCTTCTCCTCAGGCCTCAGTGACGGACGTGCTATCCGAGTTAGCACAGTTGTTTCGCAGCATCCCAGCAATTGACAGTTTCTCGGTCGAATCAGGAATTATCCGACGGCGCTGGGTCGTGCGGTCCGCGGTTGCATCAGCTACGGACGACCGAACGCTTTATAGGGTCTGACAGGATGGCGAAAGGGATTCGAAAGATTTCGAGTTTTCCCTTTAGTAGTATCGGAAGATGCCTTTCATATCTTCTGGCATTATCTTCCAGTGATTATTATTTCGGACTTCATTGCTGCGACCTTGGATAAGAGACTTATAGCGTCATTGGACTCGGATTTTTCGATCGGTTCAGGGACATTGTCCCTGACTTACCGACGCAGTCCAATATTGTCATTACAACATGTGTTTTATTTTTCGACGCTATATATATATATATATATATACAAGCCTGCTACTAAGCATGATAGTTTAGTTTCTTGTCCGCGTTGCTCATTTCTGCCATTTTATCATTTATACAAATAGTTTATTTTGGCAGAGCAGGGCATACCGAGTGTTCATATGCGTCTAGACGGTGTGATTAAAGACTACATATATTCTTTTTCGCCGTTTATGTCTTTTCCAATTTCAATGTTGGGAACGACATTATGTATAGTAGACTTAACTTAGACGCTTTATTATACGTAATCCGCCTTACTGAGGCGTTATCATTACGTCTTCAAGAAAAGATTTACGGGATATTATTCTCAATGTAATTTCTTTTGAGGGCAGTAGTTTGTTCACGTATAACTCCGCCCTTCAGTGGCTGATTGGAGTTAGTTAGACGTGACGCAGCCCTAGCTACATCCACACGCGTGGATAGTAAGGTTAAGAACTCTCTCAGAGTCGCTTCGTTCTCGGAGGAGCTTCTCTTCGACGGCAACTTTTCGGCAATCCATGAATTGCTCGATTTATACGTTCTCTTGTCTATCTAGTGTTACAAGAGATTCAGACTGGGGCAAACATTCGGTGGGTGACTCAGAGAGTGGCGCCGCAGTTGCCGGACCCGAGTGTGGCTGTTATAACGGTTGCCAGTCAAACAGATTGGGATATAATACTGATCCCTACGGATTCGAAGTGCCAGGGTCTTTGGGTTCCGCAGTCTTTTAGCAATCAGTTTAACTTCCGCGGAATAATGTTTTTTAGGCTTGCTTTATGTCATTGCATGAACATTATTCAGAAACGCATGCCCAAATTCCTGTCCTTTAATTCGACAGTAGTGGCGTATCTCCGGAACCAGGGAGGCACTCTTTCGTTTCCGTTATTCAATTTAATGGAAAGAATCCGTCTGTTGGTTATAGTACACCAAGTTCAGTTTTAGTCCGTCATATTCCGGGTCGTCTGATTGTTTTATCGGACTCCCGTTCTCTTACGGGTCGCTTGTTGCTGTCAGAATGGACTCTCAACAAACAAGTATTCAATCAGATTTGCTATCTATGGGAGCGCCCAATGATGATTTATTTATGACACAGCTTGCTAATCAATTGCAGACGTATGTGTTGGCTTGTCCAGATCTCTGAGCTAATATTGTTAACGCTCTATTGATCTATAGGACGGAATGATAGGATACGCGTATCCTCCGGCGCTGTTGTTTTAGCAGGTATTGCTAAGATAAACAACCACAATACATTTCTGTTGATAGCATCTCTATCTTCACAGAGATCATGAGTAATTTACTCTCTTGTCTACTGTGGGTCTTAACGTGAAATCTTCCTCTATGTGAGGATCTTTTTCACTGGGTAAATCGTGTCATCTTTATCACAACCAGCAAGGTCGCAACCTTCATGTATTCCGTTGTGTGGTCCGTATTGCATTGTAAGCACTGTACTGGACGAGCTTTGGACGCGATTTCTTACTATAGGAGATCCTCTTCTTCGCTATTCTATGCGGCTAAAGTGGAGGCTCTTCCGTCGTGGTGTAGGGATCATTATGTTCATATTGTTGATCCCTCCATACTACTCATTGCTATTTTTTAGTATACTTGTTTCACAAGATCTACTGCAGCCTGTTATTATTTAGGTTATAGGTTTATGTTACCTCATACCTATGCACTCTACGATAGTTTACAATTGAGTCTTTTGTCTCTTTATCTAAGTCAGTTAGTAACTTTTTGATAAATAGACTTAGAATCTTTAGATTAAATTCCTATTCGGATTTTAACTTCGGTTCTTATTTAGCTAAGTAATCATTTGAGCCTCTGGAAACAGTAGTTTTCAAATTCTGACCTTTTAGACAGTAATTCTGTTGGTTTCTCTTTTACTGTAGAGTCAGTGAGTTTCATGCACTATCGATGGATGATTTTCACTTTCATAGTTTCGGAATCAATACTTCCGTTACTATTTAGGTTGGATTGTTGCATAAGAGTTAGGCTCCTATTATCCGGAACCTATTATTTTAAGGTCCTTCCGTCTTCGTATGGGCATAGGCCTTTACTCTTTCCGGGTACAGTTTATGTATTTATAAACAGATATCTGTTTATTACAAAGGGCTTAAGCTTCTTCTGTCTTTGATGTCTAGTAGAAGGACGTTACGCTCCATTTTATTGTTAATGGATTCTATTAACTATCGGTACTGCTTATGGTATATCATTGACTTAGCAGTTGTGCTTAAGATTTCGGCTCATGAAGTAAGAGTTCTTCTACTTCTTGGGCTTACATTAATAGTGTCGCTATTATAGATTTTTGAAGGCCGCTCATTGCGCTCAGCCATCCACATTCATGAATTTTATCTTAGAAATATCGAGTCCATTTCTGGAGGCCTCTATTGTTAGGTCTATTATCTACTGCTCAGAATGTCATTCACTTAACAGTTGCTACTATAGCTAGGTAGGCTGTCTGTTTCGGCAGTGTCTCCGTTCGGCTGCCCTCTTCGCTCTGGGCTATTTGACCCAGGGCAAGAAAAAGGGGGGGGGGGGGGGAGGGTGTTCCCTTGGGTCACCTGTTTTACTATGAAAACAAGGGGATACCTCCTCCGGAGTTAGTAATTCTGAGCTGTTATTGGGATGGTTGTTTAGTGAGAAGTTTAGGTTTTTAAAATTCATTCAAGTCTTAGTTTTTAAAGTATAGCTTTTGAATATTGCATATGTCAACGGACATGATTATGCAATCCTCAGACACTTTTAGGAGTATAAGAGTCTCTATTCTCTAGACTTACTTTATTTATTGGCTTACTTTAAAAATTATTAGTATAAGGATTATATTGGATATTAATAGAGTACATGGATGTATGAAGCTCAATTTTGGAAGGTGTTGTATCTTTCTAATTTATCATAAATAAGAAAGATACATGTAAGGCCTATTACTTCTTTTTCCCTACAGGGGATGACTCTATTTTATTTTATTGAGCGTATTCCATTTTGCTCTATGTCCTTGGCCCTCCAGCCTTTTTACTATTCAGCTATGTCTGGGTCATTGGTACAGTATAAAAATGTTAAAAAATTTATAGTAATTTATATATTTTTTATACTTACCAATGACCCAGACGGGGATGGCCCTCCCAGGAGTTGGGAACTCTTGCCTCCCCGCTGAGTACATAGCGCTTACCAGGCACTGGTTATTAGAATGATTAATGGCGCCAATTTCGGAACGTCCTTGACACTGTGCAGGCGCAGTAGGGGCGAAGTGTGGAGGGCCTTTCAGGACATGTTTTCTTTAGTTTTAGATGCAAATTTTGGGGATTGGGGGGCAAAATTTGTGTTTGGCCCTATATTTTAAGAGTTAGCACCAGCTATGTCTGGGTCATTGGTAAGTATAAAATATATATAAATTACTATAAATTTTTTAACTTTCCAATGTTGTGACAAGGTTATGCTTCCGACCCAAAATAGGACCTCAAAACATCATTTCTCTGCAAAACAGTCATTGATAATTAGGCAAAAAAGCACATCGCTCCCAAACTACACAAATAAAAATAAAATCGTTAAAATTTATTTCGAAATATCATACAAAATGACTTATGAGGGCAGTTTCGATCTCGCATGAATATTTGTGAAGACCTTCTTGTTACTTTTTGTTGATGTCGGTGTTTCTTTGATCCTGTAATTTTTGGATACCAATTAGCACATTTTTCCAACCAGTCGGGCAAATACTATTTTTAATATCATAGGGTGATTTTAAAAACGCATTTTGTTTCGAATATATTGATTAAAAATCAGTGCAATTTCGTCCTTGAATTTTTACAATCCGACTATTATAAGGGAAGTTACGCCAAAAATGGAAATAATAAAATAATTTCATTTGTAACAGGTTGAAGAAACTTTCAAAAATAGTCTTGCAAATACACACCTTTTTTATTCTGCAGTGGTAGACATATTCCGGGCAATGAAAAAGAACTTTACACAATTTGGTTGCATTTCCGGGTATTCGCATGAAGGACAGCTAACGTCGACTTAACAGGTTGAGAACAACGTAGTTTCGTTACCCCACTATACGGGCGAAATTGCCAGAGTTATTAGACCACAGACGTATGGAAACCTGATCTAAATCACCCCACCTCAAAACACCTCATTCTTATATGCACTCCCCCCCCCCCCCCACCCCGAAATATATAATACACAGATCTGTGTGTTATTTATTTTGGAAGTGTGTGTGTGGGGGGGGGGGGGGGGGCATATATAAGAGAGAGGTGTGATGTTGGGGGTGGTGTGATATTAACCAGGGCAAAATAATTTCCAGACTGATTTCAGATGTGGAACCAAATTTGATAAACAAACTGAGCGTGGATCTACATATCAGTTCCCGGATGTTAGATGGCGCATTGCTGAAATCGTCTCTTTTGATTGAATAAAACATGGGATGAGAAATCTGAGTCAAATTCTCTCTAACACAGTTTCATCCAGCATGCGGTTCGACCCATTGTTCAGGTGAACAGAATATTCTTTTACATTGAACCCTGCGGGGCCTTTGAAACTCAGTGGATGACCAAGTCTGCAATTGTGGATATCCTGGAACCCATTAACAGTACGTGGAGAGAAATTCTAAACAGAAACACTAACATAGTGGAATTTTCACACATATATCGTCTTAACCCATGTCAGAGAAGCATTTCATTGAACTGAGTGTCCTTTGAACGACAACCTATGGTCCATCTGCAGAAATATGTTGTGTTCGGTGTCCCTTTTCCACCGAAGCTGAGAGCATATTTTGTGAGTGAAAACCTCACTCCTCGAGAGTTTTAGCAGAGACCCTTCTGTATGTGGCGAGATGGGACGCGATGTGTCTGAATGTATCTGAGATCAGTTAAAAAAATATAAATTAGCACAATTTGGGAGAGTTTTCAGTTTCCCTTCTGAACTCAGCAAAATTAGAAGAAACATGTACATATATTTTATATTTCGTTAAAAAACGCTTTGTATAGCTTGAGGGTTGTTGCTTTGGACAACTGAGAAAAGTAGACCCAGGTTGTTGTAATATAACTGAATATAACACAACACTTAACATGGTCAATTATTGAGTTCTCATGGCAACAATAAAATTTGGTAGCAATAACATTTCCTAATCGGAACTAATCCTTTTATTACCCTTCCAAAGATGTAAAACAAGAGCCGACAATAGCAACTGATTGTTTCTGAAACAGCCTCTGATCACAATGAAAACATTGACTGGTGACAATAGATAAAGCATAAATTACTCCTATGAAATTTATTCTTTTGAGATTTCCAACATCAGAAACTGGTTAAATTGAATTACAATTATGTATATCTATATACTTTTATATTTGCACTGCGACTTGTAAAAAAAAATTTGTTTCTAACATTCGACCTACCATTTAACAATTTTATTAGCACTACGACAAATATTGAAATTATTTTGAATCTATTTGTAGGAAAAGACAGTGCCCGTGTGGTGTTTTCCAAAAAATAGTTGCAACACAATGAGAAAAAATTCAATTTCTAACATTCGGCTTGTCACTTAAGTTAACCATGCACATGTATATTAGCACAATGAAAAGGCCCTGGGCCGATTTAATCCATGGACCAACTTAGGGGCATACCTCAGTTGCTGACTTTATTTTTGGCCGACTTCTCCCATGGTCGACTTCCCATTCTACAGCCCCGCGTCTTGTGGCACACTGAGAGACCATGTGTTCGAGTGTTGTCTTCTTAATACTGGATAGCTGTCTTTTCCACCTGAGATCGCCGTATCTACATGTGCCAAGTCGACGTCCAGTAAGAGCAGGCTTCGATACCTTTATAGTTTAAAGCCCCCCCCCCCCCCCCCCCCCCACACACACACACACACACACACACACACCACATGTTGGGGATCACATGTCACCTATCGCAGAGATAGGCCTACTGACACCACCTCTAGTTCCACAGAAAGTTAAAAGTTATTTTTCGGCATAATTATGTTGTTGCCAGAGTGCAGTTTAATTTGAGTGCATTCAAAAACGGAAACCGGACATTGCAAATAAAATCATTAAAATAATTTTTGACAGTATTAATATGGGCAGATCATAAGCGGTCATAACTGAAAAAGAAGGCGATCAATTGCATCTCGATTTGTTGTCAGTCTTTTTTTGTGTTGATGATGTAAATATGTGTTGAATATTTTTAGTCGATAACTTAAAATAACATTTGATAAATAAAACTTGTCAGAAAGGTTATAAACAACATCTCAAAAGTGTTATGCTTTATCAGACCAGTGCTGGAAAACCCCATTAATTAGCTCCGCCCACTCATAAAAAGTTCCTCTATAAATAGACACAGAGATCTTAATTGAACCGGATTAACAGTGACTGCATTATGTAATTATATGTAACAACTGGGGTAATTTGGAAGACTACTTTTACAGGGACTGTACACGTAATGATTTTGATTTCGACTGATTTATTTGATTTTTGTTCCCGTGAAATAATCTTGGTGGGTTACAGTTGTGGTGCTGTCCAAGGGATCTACTCATTTGCAGCTATTGTTCCAGAGATAAGTGTGATAATCTGTCTCATCAAACATTTATTGACTAAAGTCTGTTTCTGATTGATGATTCCTCTCGCGGTTTACTGGTCTGTTTGGTTGAGACATTAACTCCATCTATAGAAAATATTTTACAAATGAAGCAAATAATGCTTATTCTTTTAATTATGCTCCCTGAAAAAAATTCCTTGAGACAAGCCACTCCCCTTCACATGCTACAAAAAAGTTGCCTGCATATTTTTCACCAGAGTTACGGTCCTTACTTTGTTAATTTTTCATGATTTTTTCTGTCTGCAGTATGTGGATGGAAATCAGTGGAATTTGGTACAAGTGATCCTTGTGAGAAGCTGTTCCTGCATTATCTGTCCCTCCATCCATCCATCTGCAGTGACATCTCACCAGTGAGTGGATGGATTTTAGTGAAATTTGGAATGAAGGATCCTTGCGACAGGCCGCTCCTGCACAGGTTATAAAAAGGTTGCTCACTTATTTTTCCCCAGAGTTACAGTCCTTGCATTCCAAGACATATGTCAAATTTCTTTCCGTAGTGGGGGACCACAATTTTACGAATCAGCTTGTTAACTAAGTGGACTGTTGGGGAGCATCCATTAGTTTCACTGATTTTATGTTTACCTGTCTGTTAAGAAATATGTTACATATACAAATATTCCAGTAGTTCTATATTTTATTCCTGAAAAAGTGGTATAAATGTTCAATAGAATGATCTATTCACCTGTAAATTTCCCAAGTGGACAATCAGTAGACTTCTGACTTCAGTTTCCTTGCACTGTTTTTATAACCGACACCTTTGAAAATGTCTTTCAAAGGGCATGACCATCAGGGTTGGGGTATTCGTATTCAGTATTCATATTCAGTTGTATTCGAATACAGTTTATCAAGTATTCACATGTATTCAGTATTCACTGAATGTTATGAATACATGTATTCTGTTATGAATACATGTATTCGTATTCTTGTTCAAATACATTAAAATTTGAGCTGTATTCAGGAATACATTTTGAATACTTTCTATAGTTTGGAATTAAAGAACCATATACTGAATAAAAGGTTTTCATTGACCATACTGATAAAGCACCCTTTCACTGGGGGTATTTTGAAAGCTCCTACCAGCATTCTGTGTGGCAGTCTCAAATCCTGTGAACACAGTTGCTGGCTCCAAATAAATATTAAGTCCATTACATTTACTTTCTCTCCCCTCCATAACTGAATACTAAACTTGTATCCTTCAAAGAGTCAAAAAATTTCCACTACGACCATTTGGTATAAAACTAATTTCTACCTGTGTGTTTGCCATTGTGGAATAGTGAATTCAACAAACAAACCAAAAGTTTGTGTGTGCCGTAGGCATGCAGGAACAGTTTGGGGGATAAGCAAACCCCTCATGACCCCTTTAGCAGTACAATGATACCCTTTCATGACCAGCAGCCACACAGGAACCATGTAAGCTGCCATGACCCAGTGTGCCACCCTGCTGGTTGAATGATGTAGATGATTCTTGGTCTGTATGTCAGGCATGAATAGTGAATTTGACTCATGCTTGGCACATTATTTATATGTTAAAAACTGTTTTTTTAATAATAGATCAAAGGGAAAGGAAAAATAGTTTTTTAAATAGTAATCATACCCTTTTATTTTTATTGAGCTGATCTATGATATGTTTAAATTACTGATTGGATTTCGAGGTTACAGTTGAATTACTGGTCTAGTAAGCGTGAACTGATCGAGTGGTGAAAGTTCATATTTGGGCTTTTTTCTGAACACCAGGTACTTAAAGTTAAAGGCTTTATATTCTGTGGATGTTCTCCATATTATCTTCAAAGTTAAATTACTTCATCTCTATCGATTTTCCTTGTTACAATTTATGGGAGAGTACCTGTAGGAACTTTCCCATAAATTGAAAGAAAGCAAAAATGTGTGAACAAATTTTAAGGCAAAGAAAAAATTTAGCACTTTACCAGTTAATAATAAACAACACTTGCCAGTAAAATCTTAATTAGTTCAAAACAGGCAATAGCTGTGTACCTCACATTAATAAATTTCTCCTGGCTAGCCAAACGAGAATCAGCCCTGTCCATCCACCCATGCATCTGTCTGTCCATCTATAAACATATATTTTTATACTGTACCAATGACCCAGACTTAGCTGGTGCTAACTCTAACAAAACCAGGGCCAAACACAAATTTTGCCCCCCAATCCCCAAAATTTGCATCAAAAACAAAAAGAAATCATGTCCTAAAGGACCTCCATACTACGCCTCTACTGCGCATGCGCAGTGATGCAGACGTCCCGAAATTGGCGCCAATTATCATTCTCTGTTTGGCCCTTCATCAGTCAACATCTCACTGATCTTTGTGCTTGTAAATCTCAGTTTAAAGGATGCCAGACACGTAATTTTTGGAGAAAATGTGATTCTAAGGAGGATAGAAGGAGGAGAGGAAAAAGAAGTGACAAAAAATAATCAGGGCTGTACTTAAAATTTTTTGATGAAATTATGTTAAGTTGCCTATTTTCGAGGCATGGGCCTCTTGTTGTCATTCTTGCTAATTGTTGCACTGCTTATTCAGTGTTTCCTCTCCCCTAGCCTTCTAAAGTCCCCCCTTGCAATTCTCCCATGCTTTTGGCATATTTTTGAGAAATTTCATTTCTAAAATTTCCTGGGAGAGTTGCTTGGTTACAGAATGTTTTCTGTTATTTTCCCCATAGTTACGTTTTCACCCATGGGTGTATAACGTTTGTGTTCTGCATCTTCCATCTGATGTTCTACAGATTCTCCCCTGGGAGTCTCTGTTTTGCATCAGATAGAGTGTAATTGATGACTGATTCCGGGCCAGTTTTTTCAGTGCCTGGAGTCATGTTTTCTGGTGTTTTTACACTGTTTGTTTTCATTGGCAACAGCCTTTTTTGAGGGGGGCTGTTTGCCTTTGCTGTAGTTTATCTCACTATAAGATACATTTATATTATCCGAAAGTGTCTCATTAATTATTTAATATAAATTTAAAATTTTTGACCACACTTTGCCATCGGATCCATCGGGGCTCAACGTTACTTTTCAGCAACTTGGGCTTCGCTGAAAAAATATTTTTTCAAAATTATTTTGTTTTACAATTGTTTTTTCATTTATTAATGGATCATGTTATTATGTATCTTTGTGTCAGGGGTTTTTGCGAGTAACTAGGACTTATTGTTGTTCTTTCACAATGAAGGGACGTTGTTCAAATTGTAATAGGAAGAAATCTTCCTCTGACTTTCATGATCATTGTATTAATTGTAGTCAGTGTTCTCGCATTAATCCCTGTCCTATATGTGAACATTGGGATGAGAAACATTGGAAACGTGTGTCACGATATGTTGTTTCTGGAGAAAGAGCGATGCCGGCTCTTTCTCTGCAAGGTCACTCTACTCTCTCAGTTTCTATTTCAGAGGAACCAGAACAGGGTGATGTTTCCAGGTTATGTTCTTCAAGTGTGCGTCCGTCGTCACAAATGAATTCAGAGCTAGTGGCAAAAGTGCTCATGGAGATTAGACAAATGTCGTCCGCTAGCTCGCCCGGTGTAGCGTCCATTCACCGAATGGTTCGGCAGCCGGGTTCGTCCGATGCAGTCCAAGAGGAAATTTTGGGTGATGCGAGCACTATAAACATAATAGTTGCACACCCAGTGACGGCGGATAGTAAGCGAGAACGGAGGAAGCCTTTGAGTCCGGTTCCTAGCTCGTCCAGGTCCAGCCGGGCCGCGAGCGAGAGAGGCCCCTCTCTCGTACAACAACATCTGGGACCAGATGTTGTGGTACAAAATGTGTCTTTAGCGGAGCATACGTCCGTCGCTCGGGACGCTCCGTTGTATAAGCAGTCCGCAGAGACTGTTAAGGCTTCCTCTTCTCGTCAGCGCACACGACCGCACCTTGGCTGCGTGACCGCCGATATATTACCAGCTTCGCCGATCAAGGATTCTTCGGCGACCAGGTCACACCATCCGGCAGCCAGGGATTCGAGACCGATGGACTCCGGACGTTCGCATAGGAAAAGTATGCGGGAGCCATCTGATGCGGAGCTGCCCTCGGCGAAGCATCGAAAGACTGCGCCTCCGCAGGTCTCGACGCCGGACATTCTTGTGCAGATAGCACAGCTTATCCTAGCAGCCGACAGAAACGGTGTCGGATCGAGAATTATCCGACGGCGCTGGGTCGGTACGCTCCGCCGAAGCATCGGGGGCGGACGACCGGGAACATCATGAGGTCCGACCGGATGGTGAAAGGGATACGGATGACTTGGAGCTATCCCTTTCGGAACAACATAAAGCTGCCGTGGACTTCATCCGGCACTTTCTCCCTCAAATTGTTCCGTCGGGCCAGACTGCTGCGCTTCCGGACAAGAGAATTATAGCGTCATTGGACTCTGAATTTTTTGAGCGGTTCAGGGACATCGCTCCCGAGTTTCCGTCGCAGTCCAATAATGTTGCAAGAACATTTGAATTATTGAACGACGCTATATTTAAACTTGCTTCCAGGACGGGGAAAGCAGGTTTCTTGTCCGCTAATACTCTCAACCTGTCTTTCATTAATGCAAGGAATAAATTCGATACGGCAGGACAGGGTATACCGAGAGTTCCTCTGCGTATGGACGACGAGGCGGAAGACTTAGAGCTATCATTACCGTCGTCAGCTTCTATTCCAACCGCGGTGTTGGAAACAGCTATTGCGTCTAACAGAGCCAATTTAGATGCCTTATCTTACGCAGATCACCTTACTAAGGCGTTATCACTGCGCCTTCAGGGGAAAGAGTTTCAGGATATACAATCCTCTTTAAGACTTCTTTCAAGGGCAGTAGCTTATTCCACGTGTAACTCCGCCCTTTCAGTGGCAAATCTGGAGTTGGTTAGACGTGACGCAGCCCTAGCTACATCCACACTAGTGGATTCTAAGGTGAAGAACTCTCTTAGAGTCGCTTCGGTCTCAGGAGAACTTCTCTTTGACGGCAAGCTTTCCGCTATTTATGATAAAATTACAAAGAAAGCTAAGGATTCTCTGTTGTTCAAATCTGCTCCTAAGAAGTCGGATACAGCAGACACGAATAAGACAGGCACTTCTGGGTCTAATGCGCCCAAGAGAGGTTCCTATAGAGGTTCCGGTGCGTCCTCTTGGTCTTATTCGAGAGACCGTCAGGATAGCGACTCTTGTTCGGGACGTCCTTCAGGCCGGGACAATCCGTCGGACGCCCCGAGGTCGACGGGGCGGGGTGCGGGTCGTGGAAGACGTGGTTTCTCCTACCGCAGGCCTCGCAGGTCCAGGAGGTGATGGCTTAAACCTCTATTGCGTTCCGGTTGGCGGAAGGTTGTCGAGCTTTTCACAAGAATGGGCGTCGATTACGGACGACCCTTGGGTGAGAGGAGTGACTTCGGAAGGTCTAAAGATATCCTTCAAACGAAAGCCTCCATTAACTCGAAGTCCAAAGTGGACTCATCTTCCGTCAAATCCGCAGAAAAGAGACGCTCTGTTATCAGAGGTGCAGTCTCTTTTAATGAAGAACGCGGTAGAGGTCGTAGAAAACCAGGAATCTCCGGGATTCTACAGCCATCTGTTTCTGGTTCCGAAACCAGACGGCTCGTTCCGTCCAGTCATAGATTTGAGCTGGATAAACAAGCTGATCGTCGCTCCGAAGTTTTATATGGAGACGATTCGATCGGTCAGAGCGAGTATTCGGGTGAACGATTATGCAACGAGCATAGATCTCAAAGATGCGTACTTTCACGTCATGGTACATCCGACATTCCGAAAGTATCTACGCTTCGCAGTCCTAGGAGTGGTGTATCAATTCAGGGCGATGTGCTTCGGATTGAATCTAGCACCCTGGGCTTTCACTCGGGTAATGAACTCGGTAATGATCTACTTCCGAGCTCATTCGTCTGCGGTAACGTCGGCCTACCTGGACGACATTCTTCAGAGGTATGGCAACGAGTTAACGCTTCAGAACGATGTTCAGAATCTTCTTCTATTGCTCCGACGTCTCGGTTTTATAGTAAACGAGGAGAAGTCGGATCTGGTGCCGTCCAAGTCATTCACTCATCTGGGAATGAGCTTCGAGACGCACAACAATCTCGTTCGTCTGCCGTTAACCAGAGCGAAATTAGTCAGTTGTTACGCTCGCTATTGTCTGCACGCAGACAAAGTCACGGCGAGAGAATTTATGAGACTGATAGGTCTGTGCGGAGCCGCCGCGGATCTCATTCCGATGGGGCGGTTACGCACACGTCCTCTTCAAATTTTCCTGACTCAGAATTGGAGTGTGAAAATTCATTCGCTCGATGTAGACGTTCTCTTGTCAGATCAAGTGAAACAAGAGATTCAGACTTGGGCAAACATTCAGTGGTTAACTCAAGGAGTTCCGCTGCAGTTGCCGGATCCGAGTTTTACCGTTATGACGGATGCCAGTCAAACAGGTTGGGGTGCATCATTAATCCCAACGGATTCGAGATGCCAGGGTCTTTGGGATCCGCAATTCCTGTGCAAGCACATAAACATCAAGGAAATGATGTCAATTTGGCTTGCGTTACGTCACTGGATGGACATTATTCACGATGCTCATGTCCAAATCCTATCCGACAATACGACAGTAGTGGCGTATATACGGAATCAGGGAGGCACTCATTCAGTTCCGTTGTTCAATCTAACGGAAAGAATCCTTCTGTTTGCGTTAGAACATCACGTTCTTCTTGCGGTCCGTCACATACAGGGTCGTCTGAATGTGCTAGCAGACTCCCTTTCACGAAAGGGTCGCTTGTTGCCGTCGGAGTGGACTCTCAACAAACAAGTATTCAATCAGATTTGCTACCAATGGGAACGGCCAATGATAGACTTATTTGCGACACATCTCAACAATCAGTTGCAGACGTATGTGTCTCCGTGTCCGGATCCAAGAGCATTTGCAGTAGACGCTCTGTCGATCCCTTGGGACGGAATGATAGGATATGCGTATCCTCCAGTGCCGTTAATTCAACAAGTATTGCTAAAGATAAAACAATCTCAATGCAAGATTCTGTTGGTAGCATCTCTGTCGCCACAGAGACCGTGGATAAATCTACTCAGGTGTCTGTTGTGGGACCTACCGCGGAAGCTTCCTCCACGGGAGGATCTTCTTTCGCAGGGGAAATCGCGCCAACTCCATCACAACCTGCAAGGTCTCAACCTTCACGTTTTTCCGTTGTGCGGTCCTTCTTGCATGGCAAGCACTTTACAGGGCGAGCAGTGGACGCGATTTCTAACTGTAGGAGGACCTCCTCTTCGCTAAACTATGCGGCTAAGTGAAAGGTTTTTCGTCGTTGGTGTAGGGATCATTCTGCAGATATATTCGATCCCTCTATACCAGACATTGCAAACTTTCTAGTATACTTGTTTGATGAAATCAAACTGCAGCCTGTTACTATAAAGGGTTATAGATCTATGTTATCTGATACCTATGCACATCATGATAGTTTACAAATTGGATCTAATGTCTCTTTATCGAAGTTGGTTAGAAACTTTTCGATAAATAGACCCAGAACTCTTAGATTAATTCCTAAGTGGAATTTAGCTTGGGTTCTTCTTAAATTGAAGGAAAAGCCATTTGAACCTCTTGGGACAGTAGATTTCAAATTCTTATCTTATAAGACAGCTTTTCTCTTAGCTTTCTCTTCTGCTAGAAGAGTCAGTGAGCTTCATGCACTATCGGTGGATGATTCTCATTATCGTAGTGTTGGGGACACTATCACCTTCACTACTAATGTGGGTTTTTTAGCTAAGAATCAGGCTCCTAATAAATATCCGGAACCTATTGTTATTAAGGCTCTTCCGTCTTCAGACGGGCGTAGGCCTTTACTCTGTCCTGTTAGAGCATTACGTATCTATAAACAGAGATCTCAGTTTATCAGAAAGGGACGGAAACGTTTCTTTCTGTCTTTGATGCCTAATAGAAAGGATATTTCAGTCCATTCTATTGCTAGATGGATTCAGTTAACTATCCGTACTGCTTATGAAGATTTATCTTCTTCTCAGCAGTCTGTGCTTAAGATTTCTGCTCATGAAGTAAGAGCTCTTTCTACTTCCTGGGCTTATGCTAATAGTGTTGCTATTACAGATTTAATGAAGGCTGCTTATTGGTCTCAGCCATCCACATTTACGAATTTTTATCTCAGAAATATTGAGTCCATTTCTGGAGACCTGCATTGTTTAGGTCCGTTATCTGTTGCTCAGAATGTCGTCCACTAAACAGTTGCAACTATAGTTATGCAGGCTTTCTGTTCCGGCAGTGACTCCGTCCGGCTGCCC
Organism: Pictodentalium vernedei; assembly: GCA_031216915.1. Taxonomy (NCBI): domain Eukaryota; kingdom Metazoa; phylum Mollusca; class Scaphopoda; order Dentaliida; family Dentaliidae; genus Pictodentalium; species Pictodentalium vernedei. Next base: position 149,677,736 of record CM062290.1, on the reverse strand, counting down.
TCTTCGCTCTGGGCTATTTGACCCAGGGCAAGGGGAAGGGGAGGGGGGGGGGGGGGGGGGGGGTGTTCCCTTAGGTCACCTGCTTTATAGTGAAAAGCAAGGGAATGCCTCCTCCAAGTCAGTATTTCTGAGTCGCTTCCGGGATGGTTTTAAAGTGTAATATTAATGTTTAAATTCATTCATGTCTTATTTTTAAAGTGTAGCTCGGTGTGAAGCATTTGTATATGTCAAGTGTCAAACGGGCTTTAATATACAATACTCGGACACTTTTAAATGACTATAAAGAGTCTCAATTCTCTGGACTACTTTATTTATTGGCTTGCTTTAAAAATAATTAGTATAAGGGTTATACTGGATGTTAATAGAGAACATGAATGTTATTGTGCTCAATTATTAAGGGTAGTGTATTTTTCTAATTTAATATTAAATAAGAAAGATACATGTAAAGCCTAATACTCCTTTTCTCCTTAAGGGGTTACCTCTTTACTATATAGTTGAGCTTATTGGATTTTCCTCTATGTCCTAGGCCCTCCAGCCTGTTTACTATTCAGCTAAGTCTGGGTCATTGGTACAGTATAAAAATGTTAAAAAATTTATAGTAATTTATATATTTTTTATACTTACCAATAACCCAGACGGGGATGGCCCTCCCCGGAGTTGGGAACTCTTGCCTCCCCGCTGAGTACATAGCGCTGACCAGGCACTGCCAGTAAGAATGATAATTGGCGCCAATTTCGGGACGTCTGCGTCACTGCGCATGTGCAGTAGAGGCGTAGTATGGAGGTCCTTTAGGACATGATTTCTTTTTGTTTTGGATGCAAATTTTGGGGATTGGGGGGCAAAATTTGTGTTTGGCCCTGGTTTTGTTAGAGTTAGCACCAGCTAAGTCTGGGTCATTGGTAAGTATAAAAAATATATAAATTACTATAAATTTTTTAACTTTTTTGTCATCTGCAAGATCATTCTTTTTCACTGATCTTTATGAAAATTGGTAAGTTGTTTTGACATAGTGAGAGGAAGAACTTGATGTATTTTGAAGTGAGTGTGCTAAAGACGAAAAGTCACAGTGATATTAACGTTTTACCTAACATGACCTAACACGACTGGCAGATGGCACAAAAGCTTTTCATGAATATCTAAAAGTTTTATTTTTGCATCAAATGTAACTTTTGATCCCTCATTGGAGTGTGCTCCTTTCTGTATGAAATGGGCAAAGTCATGTATCAAATACATCACCCCTTCCTATTGAATCAAGTGCATGTGGGAGTAGGGGTATATTAATCACCTCTAGGTGATATTTATACCCCCGCTTCGAAGAAGTGGGGGCTATATAGGAATCGCCCTGTACGTCCGTACGTACGTCCGTACGTCCGTCCGTCCGTCCGTCCATCCGTCCGTCTTTCCGGACATGAAATTCTTGTGTGTGCAACTCCTCCTACATTATCAATCAATTTGGACAAAACTTTTCAGACATCATCACTACTAAGTGAACATGCGCATATTCCAAGATTTTTGATCTGCGACAATTTTAACCAGGTTTTCTCCCTTTGACTTAGATTTATTGTGTCTTTCTATCCGAACAAATTCTTGTGTGCGCAACTCCTCCTACATTAATGAACCGATTTTGATGAAACCTTTCAAACATCATCTCTACTAAGTGAACATGTGCATATTCCAAACTTTTTAATCTGCGACAATTTTAACCAGGTTATCTCTCTTGAACTTTGATTTAATATGGGTTTCTACATGAAATTCTTGTGTGCGCAACTCCTCCTACATTTATCAATCAATTTGGACAAAACTTTTCAGACATCATCACTACTAAGTGAACATGCGCATATTCCAAGATTTTTGATCTGTGACAATTTTAACCAGGTTATCTCCCTTTGACTTAGATTTATTATGTCTTTCTGTTCGAACAAATTCATGTGTGCGCAACTCCTCCTACATTAATGAACCGATTTTGATGAAACCTTTCAAACATCATCTCTACTAAGTGAACATGTGCATATTCCAAACTTTTTGATCTGCGACAATTTTAACCAGGTTATCTCTCTTGAACTTTGATTTAATATGGGTTTCGGCATGAAATTCTTGTGTGCGCAACTCCTCCTACATTTATCAATCAATTTGGACGAAAGTTTACAGACATCATCACTACTAAGTGAACATGCGCATATTCCAAAATTTTTGAGCTGTGGCAATTTTAACTAGGTTATCTCCCTTTAACTTAGATTTATTATGGGTTTCTACATGAAATTCTTGTGCGTGCAACTCCTCCTACATTTATCAGTCAATTTGGACAAAACTTTTCAGACATCATCACTACTAAGTGAACATGCGCATATTCCAAGATTTTTGATCTGCGACAATTTTAACCAGGTTATCTCCCTTTGACTTAGATTTATTATGTCTTTCCGTTCAAACAAATTCTTGTGTGCGCAACTCCTCCTACATTAATGAACCGATTTTGATGAAACCTTTCAAACATCATCTCTACTAAGTGAACATGTGCATATTCCAAACTTTTTGATCTGCGACAATTTTAACCAGGTTATCTCTCTTGAACTTTGATTTAATATGGGTTTCTGCATGAAATTCTTGTGTGCGCAACTCCTCCTACATTTATCAATCAATTTGGACAAAAGTTTACAGACATCATCACTACTAAGTAAACATGCGCATATTCCAAAAATTTTAGAGCTGTGGCAATTTTAACTAGGTTATCTCCCTTTAACTTAGATTTATTATGGGTTTCTACATGAAATTCTTGTGCGTGCAACTCCTCCTACATTTATCAATCAATTTTGACGAAACCTTTCAAACATTATCACAACTAAGTGAACATACGCATATTCCCAAATTTTTGATCTGCGACAATTTTAACCAGGTTATCTCCCTTTAACTTGGATTTATTATGGGTTTTCAAATGGGATTCTTGTGTGTGCAACTCCTCCTACATTAATGAACCGTTTTTGAATACATGTTACACATTGTAAATGTGTTTTTCCAAATGTAAACCATATATGTGTGGGCTCTTTAAGTATTCAGTGCTGTTCTGTGGAAGGCCACATGCAAATACAAATTTCAACAACAAAAAATGATCTTTATGTATACATTTCCTTATGGCCTTCGCCTACATGATCAGAAGTGCATTCCTCTAAAAACCCAAAGCGGGGGTATTAATCACCTTCAGTGATAGTTCTAGTTCTAGTTTATTTTTGGATCACTTCATGATAGATTAAGGTCACAGTGACTCTAAGTTCAGAATTATCATAAAAAGTATGTCTCCATTCTCTAATTTTATCGGGGTTTTAATGGCACTTTGACAGCCAGGACCACCTTGTGTCAGACAATTTTACGGGTGAAGGAAGCCAGAATACCTGGAGAGAACCACTGAGCACCAGCAAGCAACTGAAGACTTCCCAACATACTAACCACACATATGCAGGCTTAGCATTGGTTGAAGACAAGTGCATCATCGACATGCACTGCACCTTAATTCACATCGCTACTGTGCCCATGTGTGCAATAGGGATAAAGTGACTTGCTCATGGACACACCACAGTTACCCCAAGTCAGGATCAAACTGTGGACTTCTCTGTTTGAAGTCAAATACCTGAACCACTGAGCCAACGCATTCACTTTGTAATTAAAAAGCAACTTAGCAGATTTCATTTCTAAAATAACTTACTTTGAAAATTCTTGATTGTATTGACTTGTTTTATATTTCAACAGTGTGATTACTGAATCCATGTATTAATGTGTTTTTCAGGGGCATCATGAAGTTGACTGATTGGGGTGGGGAGGCTTCTTGGATATTTATTACTGAATAAATAAAATGTATATGTCGTAGTTGTCCACACCTGTGCTCCAAGTTGCTTGTCTAAGGCCCCCAACAACTTGAAACCTGTACTACAGGCTACTATTTGTATGACCAACTCTGTGTGTGACACAAATCTGAGTATCAAATCTAGGCTTTCAGGAAAGTGCACTTTTACCATCAAGAGTGAATTAATTTCTAGACTACAATCCTGATGAAAATGTCCCAACTGGAAAAAAATATGGGGGAGTGTCACACACACTAGAGATGGACAATATACCAAAAAAAACACACCAATACTGATATGGGGATATTGAAACACCAAACCTAACCAATCGTTGAATACTGAAACTGTGGATTTTCAAATATTCTTCCATTTGTTATACCACCCACTTGAAAAGCGGGAGGTATATAGTTTTCACTTGGTCTGTCTGTTACACTTTAGGGGGATACACATCTATCAGCAACTCCTCCTAAACCAGTGAACGGATTTCATTGAAACTCTCAGACATTTTTTTACATACATTGAAGATGTGCACCTCCTATTTTCTTTTCAGATATTTTCATTTTTACAGTTTCCCATATTGAAAAATGAACTTTGTCAAATTCAATTGACATTCTGTACAAATCTGCTATCTGCAACTCCTCTTAAACCATTGAACAGATTTCATTGAAACTTTCAGACATTCTTTTGCATACATTGCAGATGTGCACCCCCTATTTTCTTTTCAGATATTTTCATATTTATAGTTCCCAATATTCAAAAATGGTCTTTGTCAATTCAGGTTTTAATAGGGAGGGGTATAGATCTGCTATCCGCTACTCCTCTTAAACCATTGAACAAACTTCCAGGGAGCACTCAGACATTCTTTTACATACACTGAAGATGTGCACCTCCTATTTTTCTTTCAGATGTTTTCATATTTCGATGTCCATCCCTCCATCCATCCATTATGCTTTAGGGATGTACACATCTGCTATCTGCAACTCCTCTTAAACCAATGAACGGATTTCATTGAAACTCTCAGACATTCTTTTACATTCATTGAAGATGTGCACCTCCTATTTTGTTAGCTCAACTTTGGCGAAGCCAAATTTGAGCTTATGCCATGGCCAGTCGTCCGTCTGGCCGTTTGTCCGTCAACAATTCAATACGGCTCGGGCTAGAGGCCGTGTTTATGAACCGATCTTTACGAAACTTCTTGGGTACCTTTGTTATGACCGTGGGACGAGTGTTTTGGGGTTCGGTCCGAAATTCAAGATGGCAGCCAGCCACCATTTTGTACCGACGATGCAGAAATCTGTATTTTTATACTGTACCAATGACCCAGACATAGCTGGTGCTAACTCTTAAAATATAGGGCCAAACACAAATTTTGCCCCCCAATCCCCAAAATTTGCATCTAAAACCAAAGAAAACATGTACTGAAAGGCCCTCCACCCTTCGCCTCTACTGCGCATGCGCAGTGTCAAGGACGTTCCGAAATTGGCGCCATTAATCATTCTAAGTTTGGCCCTTCATCAGTTAACATCTGACTGATCTTTGTGCTTGTAAATCTCAGTTTAAATGATGCCAGACACATAAATATTAGTGAAATGGTGATTCTAAGGAGGATAGAGAAGGAGGAGAGGAAAAAAATGTGTGACAGAATATTATCAGGGCTGTAACTTAAAATTTTTTAATGAAATTATGTTAAGTTACCTATTTTCGAGGCAGCAGCCATTTTGTTGTCATTCTGATTAATTAGTTACACTGTTTTTTAAGTGTTTTCCTCTCTCCCTGTCCTTTAAGTCCCCCCTTGCTATTCTCCCATGCTTTTGGCATAGTTTTTGTAATTATTATTACTAAATTTTCTTGGGAGTTTCAGCTGAATAACAGAATGAATTCTGTTTCTTTCCCCATGTTTACGTCTTCACCTACGGGTGGTTAGGCGTTGTGTTCTGCATCTACTATCTGATGTTCGGCAGTTTCTTCCCTGGAAGTCTCTGTTTTGCATCAGATAGTGTATTTTTGGTAACTGATTTCGGGCCTGGGTGCCTGGAGTCTTATTTTAGTGTTTTTACACTCATTGTTTACATTTTCAACAGCCCTCTGTGTGAGGGGGGGGGGGGGGGGATTTCTGGAAAATAATATCTTGATGTTAATTTAATCGTAACTAGATACATTATTATTGTTCGTAAGTGTTGAATAAATTGTTTAAAATATTTTTAAAATTTTTGTCCACACTTAGGCTTGGGATCCATTGGGGCTCAACGTTACTTTTCAGAGACTTGGGCTGTTCTGAAAAAATATTTTTTCAAAATATTTTGATTTCAATTATTTTTTCTATATTAATGGATCATATTATTATTATGTATTTTGATTGCCAGGGGTTAGTGCGAGTACCAGGACTTGTTTTCTTTTCACATTGAAAGGATATGATCAATTGTAATAAGAGGAAGTCTTCCTCTGACTTTATAATCATTCTATATGTGGTCAGTGTACTCGCATTAACTCCTGTTCTGTATCGTATGATTTCGATGACAATATGGGAAGCGTATGTCACGGTATGTTATTGGGGAATTGGACACTCCGGTCCTTTCCCCGCAGGGTCACTCTACTTTATCAATTTCTATTTCAGACGATCAAGATTAGGGTGATGTATCTGTGATGTCTTCCAACAGTGTGCCTCCATCGTCACAATTAATGAAGGGCTAGCGGAAAAGTGCTCATGTAAATACGCCAATTGCCTAAGAGGACCCTAGTAGGTTCGACGGCCTTTGACGTCCGCTAGCTCGCCTGGTGTAGCGTCCATTCACCGAATGGTTCGGCAGCCGGGTTCGTCCGTTGCGGTCTAGAAGGAATTTTGGGGTGATGCGAGCACTATAAATCAACCTAATGCACACCCAGTGACGGCGGATCGGAGGGAGAACGGAGGAAGCCTTTTAGTCCGGTTCGTTCCGGTCCATCCGGACGGCAAGCGAGAGAGGCCCCTCTCTCGTTCAACAACATCTGGCCCCAGATGTTGTGGTACAAAATGTTTCGCATTCGGAGCATACGCCCGTCGCTCGGGACGCTCCGACATATAGTCAGTCCGGAGTAGACTGTCAATAAGGCTTCCTCATTCTCATAGTTGCGCACACGACCGCTCTTGGCTACGTGACCACGGATATCCAGTCAGCTTCGCCAGTCAGAGATTCATCGGCGACTAGGTCACACCATCCGGTAGCCAGGGACACGAGGCCTGCAGACTCCGGACGTTCGCATAGGAAGTGTGCGGGAGTCAACGTACACGGAGCTTCCGGCGGCAATGCATCGTAAGACCGCTACTGCACAGGCCTCGGGAACGGACGTGCTTTCCTAAATAGCACAGTTTATCGCAGCGTCCCAGCATCAACTGAATCTGTCGCATATTTTTTATCCGACGATGCTGGGTCGGGACGCTCCGCGGAAGCGGGTACGGACGTCCGAAAATTTCATCCGGTCCGACGGGATACCGAAAGGGATTTGGAGGATTCGAGCTTTCCCTTTCGGAACAACATATGCTGTTGTGTATGTCATCTGACTTGGTCTTCTACAGCTTCTTTCGTCGGACCAGAATGCTGCGATGCCAGATAAGAAACTGATAGCGTCGGTGGACTTAGAAATTTTTGGTTCGGTTCAGGGACATCGTCCCTCAGTTCCGACATAGTCCAATAATGTCACGCAAACTTTCGAATTATTGAACAACGCTATATATATTATTATTATATGCTTGCTATAACCAAGCATTTCTGGTTTCTTGTTCGCAAAGTTACGGAGATGTCTTTCAAAAGTGTGCCTCTGTCGTCATAGTTAATGAAGAGCTAGCGGCAATAAGTGCTCATGGAATATGTCTATCGCCTACGGAGTGACATTCGCTAGCTCACCCGGTGTAGCGTACATTCATCGAATGGTTCGGCTGCCGGGTTCGTCCGTTGCGGTCTAGGAAGGAGATTTGGGTGATGCGAGCACTATAATTACTTTAGTACTCACCCAGTGACGGCAGATTGAGGACAGATCGGAGGAAGCCTGTTAGTCCGGTTCCTGGCTTGTCCAGGTCCGTCCGGGCTGTGAGCGAGAGAGGTCCCTCTCTCGTCCAACAACATAGGGGACCGCATGTTGTGGTTCAGATATTTTACTTTCGGAGCATACGTCTGTCGGTCGGGACGCTCCGTTATATTGACAGTCCGAGAGACTGTCCTTAATGCTTCCTCATCCTCACAGCAGGGCACACGACCGCACATTGGCTACGTGACCTCGAGTATCCGATCAGTTTCGTCATTCAGTGATTCCACAGCGAATAGGTCGCGCCATCCGGTAGCCAAGGGACACGAGGCCTATACACTCCGTTCGCTCGCATATTGGTAGTATGCACGGGGTAACGATCACGGAGCTTCCAGCGGCAATGCATTGTAGGACCGCTTCTCCTCAGGCCTCAGTGACGGACGTGCTATCCGAGTTAGCACAGTTGTTTCGCAGCATCCCAGCAATTGACAGTTTCTTGGTCGAATCAGGAATTATCCGACGGTGCTGGGTCGGTGCGGTCCGCGGTTGCATCAGGTATGGACGACCGAACGCTTTATAGGGTCCGACAGGATGGCGAAAGGGATTCGAAAGATTTCGAGTTTTCCCTTTAGTAGTATCGGAAGCTGCCTTTCATATCTTCTGGCATTTTCTTCCAGTGATTGTTATTTCGGACTTCATTGCTGCGATCTTGGATAAGAGACTTATAGCGTCATTGGACTCGGATTTTCCGATCGGTTCAGGGACATTGTCCCTGACTTACCGACGCAGTCCAATAATGTCATTACAACATGTGTTTTATTTTTCGACGCTATATATGCATACAAGCCTGCTACCAAGCATGATAATTTAGTTTCTTGTCCGCGTTGCTCATTTCTGCCGTTTTATCATTTATACGAATAGTTTATTTTGGCAGAGCAGGGCATACCGAGAGTTCATATGCGTCTAGACGGTGTGGTTAAAGACTGGAAATATTCTTTTTCGCCGTTTATGTCTTTTCCAACTTCAATGTTGGAAACGACATTATGTATAGTAGACTTAACTTAGACGCTTTATCATACGTAATCCGCCTTACTGAGGCGATATCATTACGTTTTCAAGAAAAGATTTACGGGATATTATTCTCAATGTAATTTCTTTTGAGGGCAGTAGTTTGTTCACGTATAACTCCGCCCTTCAGTGGCTGATTGGAGTTGGTTAGACGTGACACAGCCCTAGCTACATCCATACGCGTGGATAGTTAGGTTAAGAACTCTCTCAGAGTCGCTTCGTTCTCGGAGGAGCTTCTCTTCGACGGCAACTTTTCGGCAATCCATGAATTGCTCGATTTACACGTTCTCTTGTCTATCTAGTGTTACAAGAGATTCAGACTGGGGCAAACATTCGGTGGTTGACTCAGAGAGTGCCACCGCAGTTGCCGGACCCAAGTGTCGCTGTTATGACGGTTGCCAACGGATTCGAAGTGCCAGGGTCTTTGGGTTCTGCAGTCTCTTAGCATCCAATTTTCTTCCGCTGAATAATGTTTTTTAGGCTTGCTTTATGTCATTGCATGAACATTATTCAGAAACGCATGCCCAAATTCCTGTCCTTTAATTCGACAGTAGTGGCGTATCTCCGGAACCAGGGAGGCACTCTTTCGTTTCCGTTATTCAATTTAATGGAAAGAATCCGTCTGTTGGTTATAGTACACCTAGTTCTGTTTTGGTCCGTCATATTCCGGGTCGTCTGATTGTTTTACCGGACTCCCGTTCACTTACGGGTCGCTTGTTGCTGTCAGAATGGACTCTCAACAAACAAGTATTCAATCAGATTTGCTATCTATGGGAGCGCCCAATGATGATTTATTTACGACACAGCTTGCTAATCAATTGCAGACGTATGTGTTGGCTTGTCCAGATCTCTGAGCTAATGTTGTTAACGCTCTATTGATCTATAGGACGGAATGATAGGATACGCGTATCCTCCGGCGCTGTTGTTTCAGCAGGTATTGCTAAGATAAACAACCACAATACATTTCTGTTGATAGCATCTCTATCTTCACAGAGATCATGGGTAATTTACTCTCTTGTCTACTGTGGGTCTTAACGTGAAATCTTCCTCAATGTGAGGATCTTTTTTCACTGAGTAAATCGTGTCATTTTTATCACAACCCGCAAGGTCGCAACCTTCATGTATTCCGTTGTGTGGTCCGTATTGCATTGTAGCATTGTACTGGACGAGCTTTGGACACGATTTCTTACTATAGGAGATCCTCTTCTTCGCTATTCTATGCGGCTAAAGTGGAGGCTCTTCCGTTGTTGGTGTAGGGATCATTATGTTCATATTGTTGATCCCTCCATACTACTCATTGCAATTTTTTAGTATACTTGTTTCACAAGATCTACTGCAGCCTGTTATTAGTAAGGTTATAGGTTTATGTTACCTCATACCTATGCACTCTACGATAGTTTACAATTGAGTCTTATGTCTCTTTATCTAAGACAGTTAGTAACTTTTTGATATATAGACTTAGAATCTTTAGATTAAATTCCTATATGGATTTTAACTTCGGTTCTTATTTAGCTAAGTAATCATTTGAGCCTCTGGAAACAGTAGTTTTCAAATTCTGACCTTTTAGACAGTAATTCTGTTGGTTTCTCTTTTACTGTAGAGTCAGTGAGTTTCATGCACTATTGATGGATGATTTTCACTTTCGTAGTTTTGGAATCACTACTTCCGTTATTATTTAGGTTGGATTTTTGCATAAGAGTTAGGCTCCTAATATCCGGAAACTATTGTTATTAAGGTCCTTCCGTCTTCGTACGGGCGTAGGCCTTTACTCTTTCCGGGTAGAGTTTATGTATTTATAAACAGATATCTGTTTATTACTATGGGCGAAGCTTCTTCTGTCTTTGATGTCTAGTAAAAGGACGTTTTGCTCCTTTCTATTGTTAATGGATTCTATTAACTATCGGTACTGCTTATGGTATATCATTGACTTAGCAGTTGTGCTTAAGATTTCGGCTCATGAAGTAAGAGTTCTTCTACATCTTGGCCTTACATTAATAGTGTCGCTATTATAGATTTTTGAAGGCTGCTCATTGCGCTCAGCCATCCACATTCATGAATTTTTATCTCAGAAATATCGAGTCCATTTCTGGAGGCCTCTATTGTTAGGTCTATTATCTACTGCTCAGAATGTCATTCACTTAACAGTTGCTACTATAGCTAGGTAGGCTGTCTGTTTCGGCAGTGTCTCCGTTCTGCTGCCCTCTTCGCTCTGGGCTATTTGACCCAGGGCAAGAAAAAGGGGGGGGGGGGGAGGGTGTTCCCTTGGGTCACCTGTTTTACTATGAAAACAAGGGGATACCTCCTCCGTAGTTAGTAATTCTGAGCTGTTATTGGGATGGTTATTTAGTGAGAAGTTTATGTTTAAAATTCATTCAAGTCTTAGTTTTTAAAGTATAGCTTTTGATTATTGCATATGTCAACGGACATGATTATGCAATCCTCAGACTCTTTTAGGTCTATAAGAGTCTCTATTCTCTAGACTTACTTTATTTATTGGCTTACTTTAAAAATTATTAGTATAAGGATTATTTTGGATATTAATAGAGTACATGGATGTATGAAGCTCAATTTTGGAAGGTGTTGTATCTTTCTAATTTATCTTAAATAAGAAAGATACATGTAAGGCCTATTACTTCTTTTTCCCTACAGGGGATGACTCTATTTTATATTATTGAGCATATTCCATTTTGCTCTATGTCCTTGGCCCTCCAGCCTTTTTACTATTCAGCTATGTCTGGGTCATTGGTACAGTATAAAAATGTTGAAAAAATTTATAGTAATTTATATATTTTTTATACTTACCAATGACCCAGACGGGGATGGCCCTCCCAGGAGTTGGGAACTCTTGCCTCCCCGCTGAGTACATAGCGCTTACCAGGCACTGGTTATTAGAATGATTAATGGCGCCAATTTCGGAACGTCCTTGACACTCCACATGCGCAGTAGAGGCGAAGGGTGGAGGGCCTTTCAGGACATGTTTTCTTTGGTTTTAGATGCAAATTTTGGGGATTGGGGGGCAAAATTTGTGTTTGGCCCTATATTTTAAGAGTTAGCACCAGCTATGTCTGGGTCATTGGTAAGTATAAAAAATATATAAATTACTATAAATTTTTTAACTTTTTGCACAGAACTTCCATATGAAAGCGCTGATTTAAAAAATTTTTTGTATGAATGTTTAGTACCATGGGATACATCACATATAATACGGGGTTTTTTCTCGTACGTAAATTATGCAAATTAGACTAACTTTGATGTATTTTGTGTTACTTTCAGCACTGTCAGTGCAAATGCCAATATGGCTCGGGCTAGAGGCCGCATTTATGAACCGATCTTTACAAAACTTCTTGGGTACCTTTGGTATCACCGTGGGACGAGAACGAGTGTTTTTGGGTGCGGTCCAAAATTCAAGATGGCCACTGGCAGCCATTTGGTTCAAAATTAGAGGCAATCCGATTTTTGCGCAGAACTTCCACATGAAAGCTCTGATTTGAATAATTTTTTGTGTGAATGTTTAGTACCATGGGATACATCACATATAATACGAGTTTTTTTGTCGTGCAGAAATTATGCAACTTAGATGAACTTTGTGATTTTTTTCAGTGCGACTTACACACAGTAAGTACACATGTCAATACGGCTCGGGCTAGAGGCTGTATTTATCAACCGATCTTCACGAAACGTCTTGGGTACCTCTGCTATCACCTTGGGACAAGAACAAGTGTTTCTGAGTGCGATCCGAAATTCAAGATGGCTGCCAGTGCCCATTTTGTACCGAAATTAGGTCTAATCAGTTTTTTGTACACAACTTCTATACGGCTCAGACTAGAGGCCGTATTTATGAACTGATCTTTACGAAACGTCTTGGGTACCTTTTTTATCACCGTGGGATGAGAATGGGTGTGGTCCGAAATTCAACATGGCCACCAGCAGCCATTTTGTACCAAAATTAGTGCAATCAGTCTTTTGTACAGAACTTCGGTATGAAAGTTCTGATTTGAATAATTTTTTGTATGAATGTTTAGTAAAATGGAATACATCACATACAGTACAGGTTTTTTTCTCGTGCAGAAATTATGCAAATTAGATGAATTTTGATTTATTTTGTGCTACTTATACACTGTAAGTGCACATGTCAATACGGCTCGGGTTATAGGCTGTATTTATCAACCAATCTTCACGAAACTTCCTGGGTACCTTTGTTATGACCTTGGGACGAGAATGAGTGTTTCTGAGTGTGGTCCAAAATTCGAGATGGCTGCCAGTGGCCATTTTGTACCGAAATTAGGTCCAATCAGTTTTTTGTCACAACTTCTATACAGCTCGTATTTATGAACTGATCTTCACGAAACTTCTTGGGTACCTTTGTTATGACCTTGGGACGAGAACAAGTGTTTCTGAGTGTGGTCCAAAATTCGAGATGGCTGCCAGTGGCCATTTTGTACCGAAATTAGGTCCAATCAGTTTTTTGTCACAACTTCTATACAGCTCGTATTTATGAACTGATCTTCACGAAACTTCTTGGATACCTTTGTTTTCACCTTGGGACAGGAATGAGTGTGTTTTGGGGTGCCTTTGTTATCACTGTGCTATGAGAATAAATATTTTGGGGTTCAGTCAGACCCACCCTGGGACTCAAAGATTTCTTTTCTAGTTTAGCATCTGACTGTCACCCTCCTTTACAATACTTCACCTATACATTTGCTACAGGCTACGGTCAGTATTTATGTACAGACCGTTACAATACTTTATATGTACCTTTGTTATCAGGTCATTACCTAGATGTTTGTCATTGCTGTGTCACATACTATACATGTACATGTCTTGACAAGTTGAGCTACAGTGTCATTGACACTTTCATTTTCAGATATTTTCTCTTTTACAGTTTCCCATATTGAAAAATGAACTTTGCCAAATTCAGTTGACATTCTGTACAGATCTGCTATCTGCAACTCCTCTTAAACCATTGAACAGATTTCATTGAAACTTTCATACATTCCTTTACATGTATTGAAGATTGCACCTCCTGTTTTGTTTTCAGATATTTTCATTTTTAGGGTTTCCCATATTTAAAAATGGGCTTTGTCAATTCAAACTTGTGTGGGGGGGAGGTGGAGGAGGGGGGGGGGGGTTCTTCTTTTTGTGTCGCCACCCCACGAAGTGGGGAGCGACATATAGGGATTACTTTTGTCGTCTGCTTCGTCGTCCGCATCACACTTTCTCTTATCCACTACTCCTCTTTAACCTATGAATGGATTTTCATGAAACTTTCAGTGATTCTTTATCACATAATGGCATTGTGCACCTCCTATTTTATTTTGTGGGGAGCGACATATAGGGATTACTTTTGTCGTCTTGCGTCATCCGCGTCACACTTTCTCTTATCCGCCACTCCTCTTTAACCTATGAATGGATTTTGATGAAACTTTCAGTGATTCTTTACCACATAATGGCATTGTGCACCTCCTATTTTATTTTTTGATCTGCTGTATTTTTTCCAGGGTTATGCCCCTTTTCCACTTAGAATTCTGTCTGAAACGCCAGGCGACACGCGTCTTCCATGGAAGACTCACATCTAAGTAAACTAATGAATGGATTTCAATGAAACCTTCAAACATTGGTGTCAGTGTTTGTGCTCTCTGCATTAAACACACTTTTACTGTTGTAAAATGTTTCTTGGTGGGAGTGGGTGGTATCATCTAGTGAGCAGTGCTCGCAGTTTTTCTAGTTATTTTTAAGTCCCTCTTGAGGCTTGATAACAGTTGAAAGGTTCATTTTCATGAAAGAAGTGACAGATTTTCTTTTGAGTTTTATTAACCTTCAATACTGTGGGCAGTTGTCCTGAATTCCCACTGGACTACCTGTACATGTCCACTTTCTTAGCAGTGATTTCTAGTCAGTCTTGGCTGCCTTAACAGTGAATGTGGGGGTAGGGGTATATTAATCACCTCTAGGTGATGGTTCTAGTTTAATTTTAGATCACATCATGATAGATTGAGGTCACAGTGACCCTGTGTTCTGAATTTGCATAAAAAGTATGTGTCCATTCTCTAATTTTATAGGGGTTTTAACAGCACTTTGACAGCCAGGACCACCTTGTGTCAGACAGTTTTACAGATGGAGGAAGCCGGAGTACCTAGGGGGAACCACTGAGCACCAGCAAGCAACTGAAGACTTCCCAACATACTAACCACACATATGTAGGCTTAGCATTGGTTGAAGACAACTGCACCATCGACATGCACTACACCTTAGTACACATTGCTACTGTGCCTCGTGGGCAATAGGGATAACGTGGCTTGCTCATGGACATACCACAGTTACCCCAGTTCAGGATCAAACTGTGGACTCCTCTGTTTTTAGTCAAATACCTGAACCACTGAGCCAACACATTCACTTTGTAATTAAAACAGGCAGCCAAGAACTGACTAGAAATCACTGCCCAGGTGATTTGTCTATTGACAGTAGGATCTCCTGAAGATGGCATGGTCAGGACACATGCTTGGAGATTGCAAAAGCCTGAAATAGGTTTTTAAACATTGATGTGCCTTTAGAAGACCTCACAAAATTACTGTACCATGATTCTTGTTAGTAAAAGAATGTTGCCATTGACCTCATTGGCAGTGGCATTTATAGTTCTGTGGTAGAATGATACTACAACTTATTCTGTTTTTCCTAGTGTGAGTTCCTCTTTGGTACTACAAGCAAATCTCAGTCAGGTCAGATACCAAATAATGAACCTATACCGAGGTATACCCCCTTAAAAATACCGAAACCATACCAAACTCAAAATTCTAATACTGCCCATCTCTAATACACACCCTAGCACCCCCACACCCCCAGTGGGGGCCTGGTTTTATTTCTGGAAATTAGAAAACCCTATTGAACACCTCTAATTCTTATCCTAGCCACTTTTTACACCTCTTAGGTGGAACGAGCTTGAGGAGCTTAATGTAATGTTAATGATGCGCTTGGCTGAATTGGTGTGAATGAAGAAAAATGAAGACATAACAAAATTTGAAAGGCAGTTTTCAGTGTTTACTGTAAGGTTTATGTGGTCGAATAGTCTGTGCATGCATGGGTGGATCCATCTGTCTGCCTGCCCATCATCTGCCCATCCATCCGCCCATCGGTTCATCAGGAGTGATAACTAGTGATTAACTAATAAGGATTTGCAACCGTCATCTTCTTGCCGATTAGTTGAGTTCACAATCGGTCGATTGTGAATGCCGATGTAAGATGTCACAACCAAAAGGTTTAGATTCAAGAATGCATAGAATAGGGTTAATTTTACAGTACAGTAAGGTTGGTATGTCTGTTGATCTCAAGAGCGAGTCACTGGTGTATCAAAATAAAAGTACAACGTCAGTGGAAACATGTCAACAGCGCAGCGTTTTTGAGCAATGCAAAAATAGGTGACTTACACTCATACTATTTTTAAATTCCACCTCCATTTAAATTTGGTTTCAAGATGAATTGGAATAAAATATATCAAAAGGCAATTAAATAACATATTTATATACTTGATTTAATTACTGATTTATGTTCTAATTGGAATTTTACATTTAAAACCCATGTGGATATACAGGTCAAAACAAAAGTAGGTCCTGTTTTGACCTGTATATCCACATGGGTTTTGAACAAGTTAGATTGCTTTCGTTGTGGGGCAGAAATCAATTACTGAAAATACACTCATAATGGCTTTGTTTTAAAATGGCTTCTAACACTGCAATTCACTTGATTGCGTAGAATCATATTCACACATCTAGTGTGGAAAATCCCAAATGGAAAAATATGTTTCACAAATGATAACCAATCCCAGGAGTCCATGCACAAAATGGCTATACACTATTTTTAGATTGTTTACATAAATAAGTAACATGCACAACAGTTGAAGTTATACTCCGACTGTGAAAACAATCGGCTGATGAGTGTATTTTATGTTCATTTGTTATTGTCCACTTTGTGTTGACCCTGATTAAAGAAGAATTGTGTAACTTGATTTTAACAAATGAACTGACAGTGATATCAAATAATGAAACAGCAATTCATAGTACTGGTGATGGGGTGCTGTCAGTGTGCATGTACCTTTGCATAGGGAGTGGGATATTATAAATGTTGAATAATTGACAAATCGTTTCAACTCTACTGCCAATCATTGTGGCAACTTATTAAGCTTGTTACTGCTTATATGAGGTCATGAATCAAATGTAAATATGAACAATTTTGATCCTGTGGTGTTCCATGTAACCATCGGCTTGAACTGATGTTCAAACACTTCTACCAATGTTCAACTGATGGCTTAAAATCGGCCGATGTCAGATGCGATTGCCGAA
This sequence comes from Pictodentalium vernedei, assembly GCA_031216915.1. Classification (NCBI taxonomy): domain Eukaryota; kingdom Metazoa; phylum Mollusca; class Scaphopoda; order Dentaliida; family Dentaliidae; genus Pictodentalium; species Pictodentalium vernedei. The sequence goes on along the minus strand of CM062290.1, from coordinate 149,660,506 downwards.
CATCAGATAATCACTAGTGATAACTAAAGTTTGGGTCATCGAATCAAAACCAAATTTGGTGTATATGTCCCTTACCCCAATGATTAGGGGAGTTCCAATATCGGCTGGATCTGATAATTTTTAGCTCAACTTTGGTGAAGCCAAATTTGAGGTATTGTTGTGGCCCGTTGTCCGTCGTGCCATCAATACGGCTCGGGCTAGAGGCCGTATTTATGAACCAATCTTTATGAAACTTCTTGGGTACCTGGGACGAGAACGGGTGTTTTTGTGTCCGGTCTGAAATTCAAGATGGCCACTGGCAGCCATTTTGTACAAAATTAGGTGCAATCAGATTTTTGCGCAGAACTTCCATATGAAAGCGCTGATTTGAATAATTTTTTGTATGAATGTTTAGTACCATGGGATACATCACATATAATACGGGATTTTTTCTCGTGCATAAATTATGCCAATTAGACTAACTTTGATCTATTTAGTGTTACTTTCAGCACTGTAACTGCAAATGTCAAATACAGCTCGGGCTAGAGGTCGTATTTATGAACTGATCTTTACGAAACTTCTTGGATACCTTTTTTATCACCATGGGACGAGAATGAGTGTTTTTGGGTGCGGTACCTTAGTTAGTGCAATCAGTTTTTTGTACAGAACTTCTGTATGAATATTCTGATTCGAATAAATTTTTGTCTGAATGTTTAGTAACATGGAATACATCCCACATAATACAGGTTTTTTTCTCATGCAAAAATTCTGCAAATTAGATGAACTTTGATGTTTTTCAGTGGTACTTACACACAGTAAGTACACATGTCAATACAGCTCGGGCTAGGGGCTGTATTTATGAACCGATCTTCACGAAACTTTGTGGGTACCTTTGTTATCACCTTGGGATGAGAACGAGTATTTCTGTGTGCAGTCCAAAATTCAAGATGGCTGCCAGCAGCCATTTTGTACCGAAATTAGGTCCAATCAGTTTTTTGTACACAACTTCTATACGGCTCAGGCTAGAGGCCGTATTTATGAACCGATCTTTACAAAACTTCTTGGGTACCTTTTTTATCACCGTGGGATGAGAATGAGTGTGTTTTTGGGTGCGGTCCAAAATTCAGGATGGTCACCGGCAGCCATGTTGTACCGAAATTAGGTACAATCAGTTTTTTGTACAGAACTTCTATATGAAGGTTCTGATTTGAATAAATTTTTATATGAATGTTTAGTAACATGGAATACATCACATATCATACAGGTTTTTTTCTCGTGCAGAAATTATGCAAATTCGATGAACTTTGATTTTTTCAGTGCTACTTATACACAGTAAGTGCACATGTCAATACGGCTCGGGCTAGAGGCTCTATTTATGAACTGATCTTCAAGAAACTTCTTGGGTACCTTTGTTATCACCTTGGGAAGAGAATGAGCGTTTTGGGTTGTGGTCTGAAATTCAAGATGGCTGCCCGGCCATTTTGTACCAAAATTAGGTACAATCAGTTTTGGGTACAGAACTTCTATATGAAGGTTCTGATTTGAATAAATTTTTGAATGAATGTTTAGTAACATGGAATACATCACTAATACAGGGTTTTTTTCTCGTGCAGAAATTATGCAAATTGAATGAACTTTGATTTATTCAGTGCTACTTATTCACAGTAAGTGCACATGTCAATACGGCTTGGGCTAGAGGCTGTATTTATGAACCGATCTTCACGAAACTTCTTGGGCACCTCTGTTATCACCTTGGGTCAGGAACAAGTTTTTTGGGGTGCCTTTGTTATCACTGTGCTATGAGAACAAATATTTTGGGGTTCAGTCAGACCCACTCTGGGACTCAAAAGATTTATTTTCTAGTTTAGCATCTGACTGTCACCCACCTTTACAAAACTTTACCTATACATTTGTTACAGGCTATGGTCAGCATTTATGTACAGACCGTTACAATACTTTTTATGTACCTTTGTTATCGGGTCATTACCTAGATGTGTGTCATTGCTGTGTCACATACTATACATGTACATGTCTTACACAAGTTCAGCTACAGCGTCCTTGACACTTTCATTGTTGGAGTTATGCTCCTTTTTCAACGCTTTTCCACCCAATTTCGCCATTTTGGAAATTTGGTGTTAGGATGATGACTTCAGTTTGACTTATTGAATCAACACCAAATTTTATACATTGGTTTGTTTCAAAAATATGCAGGGGTCAAGTTTGAATTTGGGTTGGGTCCAACCAATTTTGGCTGAGTTATGTCCCTTTTTCCATTTTTTTTACTGAAAATTTGGTGTTCGGTTGATAGCTTCACTTTGATTTATTGAACCAGCACCAAATTTTATACATAGATTTGTCTCGGAAATATGCAGGTCAAGTTCAGATTTGGGTCCAACCAATTTTGGATGAGCTATGGCCTATTTTCCATTTTTTTTTCTTTGAAAATTGGATATCCGGTTGATAACTTTAGTTTCAGTTATTTTGTTCATAGGTTTGTCTCATGAATACACAGGTCAGGTTCAAATTTGGGTTCAGTCCAACCAATTTTTGTTGAGTTATGGCCCTTTTTCCATTTTTTCGACTTGAAAATTTGTTTTAGTCTTCAGTATGTCCAGTGTAAGAACTTGCTGTCAGGGGGGCATAGTCTGATGGCCTTGTTGATGTAGAGATCAATCGGAGAATTTGTAACATTGTATTTGTGTCTGATTTTTCAGGTAAAAGTCCCCACACCTTTGAACACCAGTGGAGTACAGGTGATTTGTATGAAGGGAAGAGCGAAGTATAAGGCTAGTGAGAACGCTATTGTTTGGAAGTGAGTACAAAAGTTTATTGTTATTAATATCCAAACCATTTGCAATGTTGGCCTTTTCAATTCAACTTTTACAGAACCCCTTACCCAATGCAGATGATATAAAAATTTATCATTTTAAATATTATTTTTTAAAAATTTTCATACAATTTCAACAAAACAATATCATGTGACCCCTCATTGGAATGAGCTCATTCCAAAGAGGGGTCACATGATATGGGTTTATTGAAACTGTTTGAAAAATAATATTTCTTCTGCTGCTAAATTTGCATATCACGCAGGCAGATTTGGCCAATTTGTTGGGTAAAGGGTTAATGAATGGTATATATAGTGACAACTCAATGACGAGGAGTAAGTCAGTATTTAATGTGTGAGGCATAGAGCCCACATAACTGGATATTTCTTAATTGAACAGACCTCTGTTAATTGCATAGAACTTTCATACACCGACCATATTTTCAGTACACATTTAACCTGTTAATTACTTGTAGTTTATAGAGCAACCTCATGTTAACCCTTAAGGGCCTGGACATGGGTCCTGAATTACCAACTGCCCTCAGCTTCTAAATGCAAAGTGGCTTAGCAGTGATTTCTAGTCAAGTCTAGGCTGCCTGTTAAGGCAGCCAAGACTTGACTAGAAACCGCTTCATAGATAATTTGTCTCTCATCTGTAGGACTTCCTCATGGTGGCATGTTAAGGGCACGGTTCTAAAGTTAGAAAAGTCAGAAATAGGCCTTTAAGGGTTAATAGAAATAGGCCTTTAAGGGTTAATTGAATACAATGCATCTAACCATTGGGAAGGGGTTTTTGAGTTACACATCAGCATATATCAAAGAAACCTTAAATGATCTTGATTAAAAAATTCTTTATATTTTACAAGTTTGAAGGCTTGAAATTGTTCTTCAGAAATTAAGGAATCATAAATGATTCATCTTGTTATTCTGTACATCATGACTGACTGTTTTATTTTTAGAATAAAAAGAATGGGTGGTATGAAGGAATGTCAGCTTAGTGCAGAAATTGAACTTCTCAACACAAGTGACAAAAAGAAATGGACACGGCCTCCAATATCAATGAGTTTTGAGGTAAGAAATCTTAAACTTCTTCATCAGGTAATGAAAGTGGGCTTGGTGGCTCAGTAGGTGGAGGTGCAGTCTGCAAGCCAAGAGGTCCTTGGTGCTAATCCCACCTGTGGCAACTGCGTTGTGTCCTTGGGCAAGACACTTCACCCCCACAGAGGTGTTGTGTACTAAGACATACTGCATGATTAGCCATTGTGCAGAAATATGTGACCTTAAACACCAATAAATAAATAAATAAATATCAGGTAATGAATAGTCTTCATGTTTGTCTTTAAAAATCGGTTGATTTGTTGTTATTACAATACATCTGAAGGTGTATTTACAGATCTTGCAGTATTGGCAAAATGCTTGTTTAACCCTCAGGCCTGGACAATATTTTTACACTGTAAACCAATGGCCCAGACTAGCTGGTGCTTAACTCAAAGTTATTAAGGGCCAAGCGCAAATTTTGACACCCCCCCCCCCCCCCCCCCCCCAATCCCCAAAATTTGCTTGCAAAACCGAAAATTAAATGTCCTATCTGGCCCTCCATACATTTACTCTCCGCACATGTCAGGAAGTGACCGGAATTGGCGCCAACATCATTCTTTATTTGTCCCTAAAGTCATCAACAATGAAATGACACCTGTGCTTTAAAATCTCCTTTTTGAGGATGCCAGACACAAATCAATGCAAGAATTGGTGGATACAAGGCTGTTATTGGAAGAAGGAAGTGTTCAGCGCTGGTTTTGGACGTCCAGGGCTGTAACTTTATAATATTTATAAAATTATTTTATGTTTCCCAATTTCGGGACATATGTCGGATGTCATCATTTTTGATAATGATTATTCCACTGTTTGTTAAGTATTCCTTCCCTATCCTTCCATGAACCCTTCCTGTTAAACTCTTAAGCTTTTTGGCTATATTTTTATACTGTACCAATGACCCAGACTTAGCTGGTGCTAACTCTAACAAAACCAGGGCCAAACACAAATTTTGCCCCCCAATCCCCAAAATTTGCATCCAAAACAAAAAGAAATCATGTCCTAAAGGACCTCCATACTATGCCTCTACTGCGCATGCGCAGTGACGCAGACGTCCCAAAATTGGCGCCAATTATCATTCTCTGTTTGGCCCTTCATCAGTCAACATCTCACTGATCTTTGTGCTTGTAAATCTCAGTTTAAAGGATGCCAGACACGTAATTTTTGGAGAAAATGTGATTCTAAGGAGGATAGAAGGAGGAGAGGAAAAAGAAGTGACAAAAAATAATCAGGGCTGTACTTAAAATTTTTTGATGAAATTATGTTAAGTTGCCTATTTTCGAGGCATGGGCCTCTTGTTGTCATTCTTGCTAAATGTTGCACTGCTTATTCAGTGTTTCCTCTCCCCTAGCCTTCTAAAGTCCCCCCTTGCAATTCTCCCATGCTTTTGGCATATTTTTGAGAAAGTTCATTTCTAAAATTTCCTGGGAGAGTTGCTTGGTTACAGAATGTTTTCTGTTGTTTTCCCCATGTTTACGTTTTCACCCATGGGTGTATAACGTTTGTGTTCTGCATCTTCCATCTGATGTTCTGCAGATTCTCCCCTGGGAGTCTCTGTTTTGCATCAGATAGAGTGTAATTTGATGACTGATTCCGGGCCAGTTTTTTCAGTGCCTGGAGTCATGTTTTCTGGTGTTTTACACTGTTTGTTTTCATTGGCAACAGCCTTTTTTGAGGGGGGCTGTTTGCCTTTGCTGTAGTTTATATCATTATAAGATACATTTATATTATCTGTAAGTGTCTCATTAATTATTTAATATAATTTAAAATTTTTGACCACACTTTGCCATCGGATCCATCGGGGCTCAACGTTACTTTTCAGCAACTTGGGCTTCGCTGAAAAAATATGTTTTCAAAATTATTTTGATATGTAATTGTTTTTTCATTTATTAATGGATCATGTTATTATGTATCTTTGTGTCAGGGGTTTTTGCGAGTAACTAGGACTTGTTGTTGTTCTTTCACAATGAAGGGACTTTGTTCAAATTGTAATAGGAAGAAATCTTCCTCTGACTTTCATGATCATTGTATTAATTGTAGTCAGTGTTCTCGCATTAATCCCTGTCCTATATGTGAATATTGGGATGAGAAACATTGGAAACATGTGTCACGATATGTTGTTTCTGGAGAAAGGGCTATGCCGGCTCTTTCTCCGCAAGGTCACTCTACTCTCTCAGTTTCTATTTCAGAGGAACAAGAACAGGGTGATGTTTCCATGTTATCTTCTACAAGTGTGCGTCCGTCGTCACAAATGAATTCAGAGCTAGCGGCAAAAGTGCTCATGGAGATTAGACAAATGTCGTCCGCTAGCTCGCCCGGTGTAGCGTCCATTCACCGAATGGTTCGGCAGCCGGGTTCGTCTGATGCGGTCCAGGAGGAAATTTTGGGTGATGCGAGCACTATAAACATAATAGATGCACACCCAGTGACGGCGGATAGTAAGCGAGAACGGAGGAAGCCTTTGAGTCCGGTTCCTAGCTCGTCCAGGTCCATCTGGGCCGCGAGCGAGAGAGGCCCCTCTCTCGTACAACAACATCTGGGACCAGATGTTGTGGTACAGAATGTGTTTTTAGCGGAGCATACGTCCGTCGCTCGGGACGCTCCGTTGTATAAGCAGTCCGCGGAGACTGTTAAGGCTTCCTCTTCTCGTCAGCGCACACGACCGCACCTTGGCTGCGTGACCGCCGATATATTGCCAGCTTCGCCGACCAAGGATTCTTTGGCGACCAGGTCACACCACCCGGCAGCCAGGGATTCGAGGCCGATGGACTCCGGACGTTCGCATAGGAAAAGTATGCGGGAGCCATCTGATGCGGAGCTGCCCTCGGCGAAGCAGCGAAAGACTGCGCCTCCGCAGGTCTCGACGCCGGACATTCTTGTGCAGATAGCACAGCTTATCGCAGCATCCCAGCAGCCGACAGAAACGGTGTCGGATCGAGAATTATCCGACGGCGCTGGGTCGGTACGCTCCGCCAAAGCATCGGGGGCGGACGACCGGGAACATCATGAGGTCCGACCGGATGGTGAAAGGGATACGGATGACTTGGAGCTATCCCTTTCGGAACAACATAAAGCTGCCGTGGACTTCATCCGGCACTTTCTCCCTCAAGTTGTTCCGTTGGGCCAGACTGCTGCGGTTCCGGACAAGAGGATTATAGCGTCATTGGACTCTGAATTTTTTGAGCGGTTCAGGGACATCGCTCCCGAGTTTCCATCGCAGTCCAATAATGTTGCAAGAACATTTGAATTATTCAACGACGCTATATTTAAACTTGCTTCCAAGACGGGGAAGGCAGGTTTCTTGTCCGCTAATACTCTCAACCTGCCTTTCATTAATGCAAGGAATAAATTCGATACGGCAGGACAGGGTATACCGAGAGTTCCTCTGCGTATGGACGACGAGGCGGAAGACTTAGAGCTATCATTACCGTCGTCGGCTTCTATTCCAACCGCGGCGTTGGAAACAGCTATTGCGTCTAACAGAGCTAATTTAGATGCCTTATCTTACGCAGATCACCTTACTAAGACGTTATCACTGCGCCTTCAAGGGAAAGAGTTTCAGGATATACAATCCTCTTTAAGACTTCTTTCAAGGGCAGTAGCTTATTCCACGTGTAACTCCGCCCTTTCAGTGGCAAATCTGGAGTTGGTTAGACGTGACGCAGCCCTAGCTACATCCACACTAGTGGATACTAAGGTGAAGAACTCTCTTAGAGTCGCTTCGGTCTCAGGAGAACTTCTCTTTGACGGCAAGCTTTCTGCTATTTATGATAAAATTACAAAGAAAGCTAAGGATTCTCTGTTGTTCAAATCTGCTCCTAAGAAGTCGGATACAGCAGACACGAATAAGACAGGCACTTCTGGGTCTAATGCACCCAAGAGAGGTTCCTATAGAGGTTCCGGTGCGTCCTCTTGGTCTTATTCGAGAGACCGTCAGGGTAGCGACTCTCGTTCGGGACGTCCTTGAGGCCGGGACAATCGGTCGGACGCCCCGAGGTCGACGGGTGAGGTGTGGGCCGTGGAGGACGTGGTTTCTCCTACCGCAGGCCTCGCAGGTCCAGGAGGTGATGGCTTAAACCTCTATCGCGTATCGGTTGGCGGAAGGTTGTCGAGCTTTTCACAAGAATGGGCGTCGATTACGGACGACCCTTGGGTGAGAGGAGTGACTTCGGAAGGTCTAAAGATATCCTTCAAACGAAAGCCTCCATTAACTCGAAGTCCAAAATGGACTCATCTTCCGTCAAATCCGCAGAAAAGAGACGCTCTGTTATCAGAGGTGCAGTCTCTTTTAATGAAGAACGCGGTAGAGGTCGTAGAAAACCAGGAATCTCCGGGATTCTACAGCCATCTGTTTCTGGTTCCGAAACCAGACGGCTCGTTCCGTCCAGTCATAGATTTGAGCTGGATAAACAAGCTGATCGTCGCTCCGAAGTTTTATATGGAGACGATTCAGTCGGTCAGAGCGAGTATTCGGGTGAACGATTATGCAACGAGCATAGATCTCAAAGATGCGTACTTTCACGTCATGGTACATCCGACATTCCGAAAGTACCTACGCTTCGCAGTCCTAGGAGTGGTGTATCAATTCCGGGCGATGTGCTTCGGATTGAATCTAGCACCCTGGGCTTTCACTCGGGTAATGAACTCGGTAATGATCTATTTCCGAGCTCATTCGTCTGCGGTAACGTCGGCCTACCTGGACGACATTCTTCAGAGGTACGGCAACGAGTTAACGCTTCAGAACGATGTTCAGAATCTTCTTCTATTGCTCCGACGTCTCGGTTTTATAGTAAACGAGGAGAAGTCGGATCTGGTGCCGTCCAAGTCATTCACTCATCTGGGAATGAGCTTCGAGACGCACAACAATCTCGTTCGTCTGCCGTTAACCAGAGCGAAATTAGTCAGTTGTTACGCTCGCTATTGTCTGCACGCAGACAAAGTCACGGCGAGAGAATTTATGAGACTGATAGGTCTGTGTGGAGCCGCCGCGGATCTCATTCCGATGGGGCGGTTACGCACACGTCCTCTTCAAATTTTCTTGACTCAGAATTGGAGTGTGAAAATTCATTCGCTCGATGTAGACGTTCTCTTGTCAGATCAAGTGAAACAAGAGATTCAGACTTGGGCAAACATTCAGTGGTTAACTCAGGGAGTTCCGCTGCAGTTGCCGGATCCGAGTTGTACCATTATGACGGATGCCAGTCAAACAGGTTGGGGTGCATCATTAATCCCAACGGATTCGAGATGCCAGGGTCTTTGGGATCTGCAATTCCTGTGCAAGCACATAAACATCAAGGAAATGATGTCAATTTGGCTTGCGTTACGTCACTGGATGGACATTATTCACAATGCTCATGTCCAAATCCTATCCGACAATACGACAGTAGTGGCGTATATACGGAATCAGGGAGGCACTCATTCAGTTCCGTTGTTCAATCTAACGGAAAGAATCCTTCTGTTTGCGCTAGAACATCACGTTCTTCTTTCGGTCCGTCACATACCGGGTCGTCTGAATGTGCTAGCAGACTCCCTTTCACGAAAGGGTCGCTTGTGGCCGTCGGAATGGACTCTCAACAAACAAGTATTCAATCAGATTTGCTACCAATGGGAACGGCCAATGATAGACTTATTTGCGACACATCTCAACAATCAGTTGCAGACGTATGTGTCTCCGTGTCCGGATCCAAGAGCATTTGCAGTAGACGCTCTGTCGATCCCTTGGGACGGAATGATAGGATATGCGTATCCTCCAGCGCCGTTAATTCAATAAGTATTGCTAAAGATAAAACAATCTCAATGCAAGATTCTGTTGGTAGCATCTCTGTTGCCACAGAGACCGTGGATAAATCTACTCAGGTGTCTGTTGTGGGACCTACCGCGAAAGCTTCCTCCACGGGAGGATCTTCTTTCGCAGGGGAAATCGCGCCAACTCCATCACAACCCGCAAGGTCTCAACCTTCACGTTTTTCCGTTGTGCGGTCCTTCTTGCATGGCAAACACTTTACAGGACGAGTGGACGCGATTTCTAACTGTAGGAGGACCTCCTCTTCGCTAAACTATGCGGCTAAGTGGAAGGTTTTTCGTCGTTGGTGTAGGGATCATTCTGTTGATATATTCGATCCCTCTATACCAGACATTGCAAACTTTCTAGTATACTTGTTTGACGAAATCAAACTGCAGCCTGTTACTATAAAGGGTTATAGATCTATGTTATCTGATACCTATGCACATCATGATAGTTTACAAATTGGATCTAATGTCTCTTTATCTAAGTTGGTTAGAAACTTTTCGATAAATAGACCCAGAACTCTTAGATTAATTCCTAAGTGGAATTTAGCTTGGGTTCTTCTTAAATTGAAGGAAAAGCCATTTGAACCTCTTGGGACAGTAGATTTCAAATTCTTATCTTATAAGACAGCTTTTCTCTTAGCTTTCTCTTCTGCTAGAAGAGTCAGTGAGCTTCATGCACTGTCGGTGGATGATTCTCACTATCGTAGTGTTGGGAACACTATCACCTTCACTACTAATGTGGGTTCTTTAGCTAAGAATCAGGCTCCTAATAAATATCCGGAACCTATTGTTATTAAGGCTCTTCCGTCTTCAGACGGGCGTAGGCCTTTACTCTGTCCTGTTAGAGCATTACGTATCTATAAACAGAGATCTCAGTTTATCAGAAAGGGATGGAAACGTTTCTTTCTGTCTTTGATGCCTAATAGAAAGGACATTTCGGTCCATTCTATTGCTAGATGGATTCAATTAACTATCCGTACTGCTTATGAAAGTTTATCTTCTTCTCAGCAGTCTGTGCTTAAGATTTCTGCTCATGAAGTAAGAGCTCTTTCTACTTCCTGGGCTTATGCTAATAGTGTTGCTATTACAGATTTAATGAAGGCTGCTTATTGGTCTCAGCCATCCACATTTACGAATTTTTATCTCAGAAATATTGAGTCCATTTCTGGAGACCTGCATTGTTTAGGTCCGTTATCTGTTGCTCAGAATGTCGTCCACTAAACAGTTGCAACTATAGTTATGCAGGCTTTCTGTTCCGGCAGTGACTCCGTCCGGCTGCCCTCTTCGCTCTGGGCTATTTGACCCAGGGCAAGGGGAAGGGGGGGGCGGGTGTTCCCTTAGGTCACCTGCTTTATAGTGAAAAGCAAGGGAATGCCTCCTCCAAGTCAGTATTTCTGAGTCGCTTCCGGGATGGTTTTTAAAGTGTAATATTAATGTTAAAATTCATTCATGTCTTATTTTTAAAGTGTAGCTCGGTGTGAAGCATTTGTATATGTCAAGTGTCAAACGGGCTTTAATATACAATACTCGGACACTTTTAAATGACTATAAGGAGTCTCAATTCTCTGGACTACTTTATTTATTGGCTTGCTTTAAAAATAATTAGTATAAGGGATATACTGGATGTTAATAGAGAACATGAATGTTATTGTGCTCAATTATTAAGGGTAGTGTATCTTTCTAATTTTATATTAAATAAGAAAGATACATGTAAAGCCTAATACTCCTTTTCTCCTTAAGGGGTTACCTCTTTACTATATAGTTGAGCTTATTGGATTTTCCTCTATGTCCTAGGCCCTCCAGCCTGTTTACTATTCAGCTAAGTCTGGGTCATTGGTACAGTATAAAAATGTTAAAAAATTTATAGTAATTTATATATTTTTTATACTTACCAATGACCCAGACGGGGATGGCCCTCCCTGGAGTTGGGAACTCTTGCCTCCCCGCTGAGTACATAGCGCTGACCAGGCACTGCCAGTAAGAATGATAATTGGCGCCAATTTCGGGACGTCTGCGTCACTGCGCATGCGCAGTAGAGGCGTAGTATGGAGGTCCTTTAGGACATGATTTCTTTTTGTTTTGGATGCAAATTTTGGGGATTGGGGGGCAAAATTTGTGTTTGGCCCTGGTTTTGTTAGAGTTAGCACCAGCTAAGTCTGGGTCATTGGTAAGTATAAAAAATATATAAATTACTATAAATTTTTTAACTTTTGGGGCTAAGTCCGGGCTAGCCTTTAAAATTGGGAACTCGTTACATCCAATTAACATAGTCTTCATGCTAAGTTACGGAATTACTTGAACTGGGCTCCTTTTTATGATATGTCTTCTCTATTACTGTATAGAGAGACATACATGTAATTCCTAATAATTTTAATTTCCTTTCACCTTGGATTACAGGATTGGAACTATGTTGATCCACTAATTCTGAAGTCCTAGGCCCTCCGCCTTTTTACTATTCAGCTAGTCTGGGCCATTGGTTTACAGTGTAAAAATATGATAAATTTAAAGTAATTTCTATATTTTTATATTTACCAATGGCCCAGAGCGGGCACTCATTCCTCCCTGCCGAATTATTATGTGGTACTCTCTTCTACAAAGAATGTTGTTGGCACCAATTCTGATGTCTGCGCATGAGTGGAGAATAAATGTGTGGCGGGCCAGATAGGACTTTTAATTTTCGGTTTTGCAAGCCAATTTTGGGGATTGGGGGGTTCAAAATTTGTGTTTGGCCCTTAATAACTTTGAGTTAAGCACCAGCTAGGCTGGGCCATTGGTATCTGTAAAAATATACAAATTACTTTAAATTTATAATTTCTGGCACAGTCCTGACAGGCCTTTACAAATTGGACAAAGTTTGTTTCATTTGCCTATCATTCGTCTCTTAAAAATTAAGGTAACTTCTTTTTTTAGCTACGACAAGCAGCTCTGTATGTGGCATTGTTGGTTGGTCAGACTGTCAGTCTGTCTGTCTCAATCCAGGTGTTATTCAGAATATTTTTGTAGGAGTTATTGTCCTTTATGGACTTGGAATTTGTTTCATTTTTTGATCCGTCACGCATAGACACTTAGACAAATAGCAAGAGAATTTACTAGAACTACTTTTGTTTTATTCTGATGTAACACACTGCCATAATGGGCTCTCTGAGCTCTGTGAGCCCTTTCCATAAATGTATTGCACCAACTCATATCAGTTCCTTTTGTTTCTTGGATACTAATTTCAACCTTTGCAGTTAGCATATTGTTTCGGTGTGGAAATAATAATGATATTGGTAACAGAAAGAAATCTGAGAATCAGCAACAATAACTTGGAATTTAACTATTCTGAAATTTAATTTAAAAAAAAATAATGTAAAAAAAATGACAGAAAGATCTTTTACATTAATTGGTTTACAGAAAATAGAAACAGTGGTACTTATCAGTTATTAAATTCATCCAAAATACAGTTTGACAGAATCCAGTAATCCAGTGGTGAAGATACTTGAGAAGAAATTTTCCAGCTGATAGTATTGAGTCCAACAATGTGTCTTCAGAAACAGTACCCCAGAGATTTGTAAGAAACGTTCACATAGAAATTTCAGCAGTCTCCAATAAAATATAATAAAATGCTCAGCAAAATTCAATTGGAGTAAAATCCAATAAATATTGGTGCCACAGGTAATTTTAAAAATAATCCAGTAGAATCCTGGTATTTTTACACGGTATACCAATGGTCCAGACATAGCTGGTGCTAACTCTAAAATATCTAGGGCCAAAGAACAAATTTTGCCCCCCCCCCCCCATGCCCAAAATTTGCATGGAAAACCGAAAATTAGAAGTCCTATCTGGTCCTCCATACATTTACTCTCTGCACATGCACGGGACGCCAGGAAGTGACCGGAATTGGCACCAACACCATTCTTTGTTTGGCCCTTGTCAGATAACGACTGACTTTTATGCTTTTTAAATCTCAGTTTATAATGATGCCAGACACAAATCAATGGTTAATTTGGTGGATCCAAGGACACAACTGGATGAAGGAAGGAAGAAACAGTGGTTTGAAACATTCAGGGCTGTAATTTTATAATATTTATAAAAATTAGTTCATGTTCCCCAATTTCGGGACATGGGCCTGATGTCATCATTGTTGATAATGAATATTTTTATACTGTACCAATGACCCAGACATAGCTGGTGCTAACTCTTAAAATATAGGGCCAAACACAAATTTTGCCCACCAATCCCCAAAATTTGCATCTAAAACCAAAGAAAACATGTACTGAATGGCCCTCCACACTTCACCTCTACTGCGCATGCGCAGTGTCAAGGACGTTCCGAAATTGGCGCCATTAATCATTCTAAGTTTGGCCCTTCATCAGTTAACATCTGACTGATCTTTGTGCTTGTAAATCTCAGTTTAAATGATGCCAGACACATAAATATTAGTGAAATGGTGATTCTAAGGAGGATAGAGAAGGAGCAGAGGAAAAATGTGTGACAGAATGTTATCAGGGCTGTAACTTAAATTTTTTTAATGAAATTATGTTAAGTTACCTATTTTCGAGGCAGCAGCCATTTTGTTGTCATTCTGATTATTTAGTTACACTGATATTTTTATACTGTACCAATGACCCAGACTTAGCTGGTGCTAACTCTAACAAAACCAGGGCCAAACACAAATTTTGCCCCCCAATCCCCAAAATTTGCATCCAAAACAAAAAGAAATCATGTCCTAAAGGACCTCCATACTACGCCTCTACTGTGCATGCGCAGTGACGCAGACGTCCCGAAATTGGCGCCAATTATCATTCTCTGTTTGGCCCTTCATCAGTCAACATCTCACTGATCTTTGTGCTTGTAAATCTCAGTTTAAAGGATGCCAGACACGTAATTTTTGGAGAAAATGTGATTCTAAGGAGGATAGAAGGAGGAGAGGAAAAAGAAGTGACAAAAAATAATCAGGGCTGTACTTAAAATTTTTTGATGAAATTATGTTAAGTTGCCTATTTTCGAGGCATGGGCCTCTTGTTGTCATTCTTGCTAAATGTTGCACTGCTTATTCAGTGTTTCCTCTCCCCTAGCCTTCTAAAGTCCCCCCTTGCAATTCTCCCATGCTTTTGGCATATTTTTGAGAAAGTTCATTTCTAAAATTTCCTGGGAGAGTTGCTTGGTTACAGAATGTTTTCTGTTGTTTTCCCCATAGTTACGTTTTCACCCATGGGTGTATAACGTTTGTGTTCTGCATCTTCCATCTGATGTTCTGCAGATTCTCCCCTGGGAGTCTCTGTTTTGCATCAGATAGAGTGTAATTTGATGACTGATTCCGGGCCAGTTTTTTCAGTGCCTGGAGTCATGTTTTCTGGTGTTTTACACTGTTTGTTTTCATTGGCAACAGCCTTTTTTGAGGGGGGCTGTTTGCCTTTGCTGTAGTTTATATCATTATAAGATACATTTATATTATCCGTAAGTGTCTCATTAATTATTTAATATAAATTTAAAATTTTTGACCACACTTTGCCATCGGATCCATCGGGGCTCAACGTTACTTTTCAGCAACTTGGGCTTCGCTGAAAAAATATTTTTTCAAAATTATTTTGATATGTAATTGTTTTTTCATTTATTAATGGATCATGTTATTATGTATCTTTGTGTCAGGGGTTTTTGCGAGTAACTAGGACTTGTTGTTCTTTCACAATGAAGGGACTTTGTTCAATTGTAATAGGAAGAAATCTTCCTCTGACTTTCATGATCATTGTATTAATTGTAGTCAGTGTTCTCGCATTAATCCCTGTCCTATATGTGAATATTGGGATGAGAAACATTGGAAACGTGTGTCACGATATGTTGTTTCTGGAGAAAGGGCAATGCCGGCTCTTTCTCCGCAAGGTCACTCTACTCTCTCAGTTTCTATTTCAGAGGAACAAGAACAGGGTGATGTTTCCATGTTATCTTCTACAAGTGTGCGTCCGTCGTCACAAATGAATTCAGAGCTAGCGGCAAAAGTGCTCATGGAGATTAGACAAATGTCGTCCGCTAGCTCGCCCGGTGTAGCGTCCATTCACCGAATGGTTCGGCAGCCGGGTTCGTCCGATGCGGTCCAGGAGGAAATTTTGGGTGATGCGAGCACTATAAACATAATAGATGCACACCCAGTGACGGCGGATAGTAAGCGAGAACGGAGGAAGCCTTTGAGTCCGGTTCCTAGCTCGTCCAGGTCTAGCCGGGCCTCGAGCGAGAGAGGCCCCTCTCTCGTACAACAACATCTGGGACCAGATGTTGTGGTACAGAATGTGTCTTTAGCGGAGCATACGTCCGTCGCTCGGGGCGCTCCGTTGTATAAGCAGTCCGCGGAGACTGTTAAGGCTTCCTCTTCTCGTCAGCGCACACGACCGCACCTTGGCTGCGTGACCGCTGATATATTGCCAGCTTCGCCGATCAAGGATTCTTCGGCGACCAGGTCACACCATCCGGCAGCCAGGGATTCGAGACCGATGGACTCCGGACGTTCGCATAGGAAAAGTATGCGGGAGCCATCTGATGCGGAGCTGCCCTTGGCGAAGCAGTGAAAGACTGCGCCTCCGCAGGTCTCGACGCCGGACATTCTTGTGCAGATAGCACAGCTTATCGCAGCATCCCAGCAGCCGACAGAAACGGTGTCGGATCGAGAATTATCCGACGGCGCTGGGTCGGTACGCTCCGCCGAAGCATCGGGGGCGGATGACCGGGAACATCATGAGGTCCGACCGGATGGTGAAAGGGATACGGATGACTTGGAGCTGTCCCTTTCGGAACAACATAAAGCTGCCGTGGACTTCATCCGGCACTTTCTCCCTCAAGTTGTTCCGTCGGGCCAGACTGCTGCGGTTCCGGACAAGAGGATTATAGCGTCATTGGACTCTGAATTTTTTGAGCGGTTCAGGGACATCGCTCCCGAGTTTCCGTCGCAGTCCAATAATGTTGCAAGAACATTTGAATTATTGAACGACGCTATATTTAAACTTGCTTCCAAGACGGGGAAAGCAGGTTTCTTGTCCGCTAATACTCTCAACCTGCCTTTCATTAATGCAAGGAATAAATTCGATATGGCAGGACAGGGTATACCGAGAGTTCCTCTGCGTATGGACGACGAGGCGGAAGACTTAGAGCTATCTTTACCGTCATCGGCTTCTATTCCAACCGCGGTGTTGGAAACAGCTATTGCGTCTAACAGAGCCAATTTAGATGCCTTATCTTACGCAGATCACCTTACTAAGGCGTTATCACTGCGCCTTCAGGGGAAAGAGTTTCAGGATATACAATCCTCTTTAAGACTTCTTTCAAGGGCAGTAGCTTATTCCACGTGTAACTCCGCCCTTTCAGTGGCAAATCTGGAGTTGGTTAGACGTGACGCAGCCCTAGCTACATCCACACTAGTGGATTCTAAGGTGAAGAACTCTCTTAGAGTCGCTTCGGTCTCAGGAGAACTTCTTTTTGACGGCAAGCTTTCTGCTATTTATGATAAAATTACAAAGAAAGCTAAGGATTCTCTGTTGTTCAAATCTGCTCCTAAGAAGTCGGATACAGCAGACACGAATAAGACAGGCACTTCTGGGTCTAATGCTCCCAAGAGAGGTTCCTATAGAGGTTCCGGTGCGTCCTCTTGGTCTTATTCGAGAGACCGTCAGGGTAGCGACTCTCGTTCGGGACGTCCTTCAGGCCGGGACAATCGGTCGGACGCCCTGAGGTCGACGGGGCGAGGTGCGGGCCGTGGAGGACGTGGTTTCTCCTACCGCAGGCCTCGCAGGTCCAGGAGGTGATGGCTTAAACCTCTATCGCGTACCGGTTGGCGGAAGGTTGTCGAGCTTTTCACAAGAATGGGCGTCGATTACGGACGACCCTTGGGTGAGAGGAGTGACTTCGGAAGGTCTAAAGATATCCTTCAAACGAAAGCCTCCATTAACTCGAAGTCCAAAGTGGACTCATCTTCCGTCAAATCTGCAGAAAAGAGACGCTCTGTTATCAGAGGCGCAGTCTCTTTTAATGAAGAACGCGGTAGAGGTCGTAGAAAACCAGGAATCTCCGGGATTCTACAGCCATCTGTTTCTGGTTCCGAAACCAGACGGCTCGTTCTGTCCAGTCATAGATTTGAGCTGGATAAACAAGCTGATCGTCGCTCCGAAGTTTTATATGGAGACGATTCAGTCGGTCAGAGCGAGTATTCGGGTGAACGATTATGCAACGAGCATAGATCTCAAAGATGCGTACTTTCACGTCATGGTACATCCGACATTCCGAAAGTACCTACGCTTCGCAGTCCTAGGAGTGGTGTATCAATTCCGGGCGATGTGCTTCGGATTGAATCTAGCACCCTGGGCTTTCACTCGGGTAATGAACTCGGTAATGATCTATTTCCGAGCTCATTCGTCTGCGGTAACGTCGGCCTACCTGGACGACATTCTTCAGAGGTACGGCAACGAGTTAACGCTTCAGAACGATGTTCAGAATCTTCTTCTATTGCTCCGACGTCTCGGTTTTATAGTAAACGAGGAGAAGTCGGATCTGGTGCCGTCCAAGTCATTCACTCATCTGGGAATGAGCTTCGAGATGCACAACAATCTCGTTCGTCTGCCGTTAACCAGAGCGAAATTAGTCAGTTGTTACGCTCGCTATTGTCTGCACGCAGACAAAGTCACGGCGAGAGAATTTATGAGACTGATAGGTCTGTGCGGAGCCGCCGCGGATCTCATTCCGATGGGGCGGTTACGCACACGTCCTCTTCAAATTTTCTTGACTCAGAATTGGAGTGTGAAAATTCATTCGCGCGATGTAGACGTTCTCTTGTCAGATCAAGTGAAACAAGAGATTCAGACTTGGGCAAACATTCAGTGGTTAACTCAGGGAGTTCCGCTGCAGTTGCCGGATCCGAGTTTTACCATTATGACGGATGCCAGTCAAACAGGTTGGGGTGCATCATTAATCCCAACGGATTCGAGATGCCAGGGTCTTTGGGATCCGCAATTCCTGTGCAAGCACATAAACATCAAGGAAATGATGTCAATTTGGCTTGCGTTACGTCACTGGATGGACATTATTCACAATGCTCATGTCCAAATCCTATCCGACAATATGACAGTAGTGGCGTATATACGGAATCAGGGAGGCTCTCATTCAGTTCCGTTGTTCAATCTAATGGAAAGAATCCCGTTTGCGCTAGAACATCACGTTCTTCTTTCGGTCCGTCACATACCGGGTCGTCTGAATGTGCTAGCAGACTCCCTTTCATGAAAGGGTCGCTTGTTGCCGTCGGAGTGGACTCTCAACGAACAAGTATTCAATCAGATTTGCTACCAATGGGAACGGCCAATGATAGACTTATTTGCGACACATCTCAACAACCAGTTGCAGACGTATGTGTCTCCGTGTCCGGATCCAAGAGCATTTGCAGTAGACGCTCTGTCGATCCCTTGGGACGGAATGATAGGATATGCGTATCCTCCACCGCCGTTAATTCAACAAGTATTGCTAAAGATAAAACAATCTCAATGCAAGATTCTGTTGGTAGCATCTCTGTCGCCACAGAGACCGTGGATAAATCTACTCAGGTGTCTGTTGTGGGACCTACCGCGAAAGCTTCCTCCACGGGAGGATCTTCTTTCGCAGGGGAAATCGCGCCAACTCCATCACAACCCGCAAGGTCTCAACCTTCACGTTTTTCCGTTGTGCGGTCCTTCTTGCATGGCAAACACTTTACAGGACGAGCAGTGGACGCGATTTCTAACTGTAGGAGGACCTCCTCTTCGCTAAACTATGCGGCTAAGTGGAAGGTTTTTCGTCGTTGGTGTAGGGATCATTCTGTAGATATATTCGATCCCTCTATACCAGACATTGCAAACTTTCTAGTATACTTGTTTGACGAAATCAAACTGCAGCCTGTTACTATAAAGGGTTATAGATCTATGTTATCTGATACCTATGCACATCATGATAGTTTACAAATTGGATCTAATGTCTCTTTATCTAAGTTGGTTAGAAACTTTTCGATAAATAGACCCAGAACTCTTAGATTAATTCCTAAGTGGAATTTAGCTTGGGTTCTTCTTAAATTGAAGGAAAAGCCATTTGAACCTCTTGGGACAGTAGATTTCAAATTCTTATCTTATAAGACAGCTTTTCTCTTAGCTTTCTCTTCTGCTAGAAGAGTCAGTGAGCTTCATGCACTGTCGGTGGATGATTCTCACTATCGTAGTGTTGGGAACACTATCACCTTCACTACTAATGTGGGTTTTTTAGCTAAGAATCAGGCTCCTAATAAATATCCGGAACCTATTGTTATTAAGGCTCTTCCGTCTTCAGACGGGCATAGGCCTTTACTCTGTCCTGTTAGAGCATTACGTATCTATAAACAGAGATCTCAGTTTATCAGAAAGGGACGGAAACGTTTCTTTCTGTCTTTGATGCCTAATAGAAAGGACATTTCGGTCCATTCTATTGCTAGATGGATTCAATTAACTATCCGTACTGCTTATGAAAGTTTATCTTCTTCTCAGCAGTCTGTGCTTAAGATTTCTGCTCATGAAGTAAGAGCTCTTTCTACTTCCTGGGCTTATGCTAATAGTGTTGCTATTACAGATTTAATGAAGGCTGCTTATTGGTCTCAGCCATCCACATTTACGAATTTTTATCTCAGAAATATTGAGTCCATTTCTGGAGACCTGCATTGTTTAGGTCCGTTATCTGTTGCTCAGAATGTCGTCCACTAAACAGTTGCAACTATAGTTATGCAGGCTTTCTGTTCCGGCAGTGACTCCATCCGGCTATTTGACCCAGGGCAAGGGGAAGGGGGGTGGGGGGGAGCGGGTGTTCCCTTAGGTCACCTGCTTTATAGTGAAAAGCAAGGGAATGCCTCCTCCAAGTCAGTATTTCTGAGTCGCTTCCGGGATGGTTTTAAAGTGTAATATTAATGTTAAAATTCATTCATGTCTTATTTTTAAAGTGTAGCTCGGTGTGAAGCATTTGTATATGTCAAGTGTCAAACGGGCTTTAATATACAATACTCTGACACTTTTAAATGACTATAAAGAGTCTCAATTCTCTGGACTACTTTATTTATTAGCTTGCTTTAAAAATAATTAGTATAAGGGATATACTGGATGTTAATAGAGAACATGAATGTTATTGTGCTCAATTATTAAGGGTATTGTATCTTTCTAATTTAATATTAAATAAGAAAGATACATGTAAAGCCTAATACTCCTTTTCTCCTTAAGGGGTTACCTCTTTACTATATAGTTGAGCTTATTGGATTTTCCTCTATGTCCTAGGCCCTCCAGCCTGTTTACTATTCAGCTAAGTCTGGGTCATTGGTACAGTATAAAAATGTTAAAAAATTTATAGTAATTTATATATTTTTTATACTTACCAATGACCCAGACGGGGATGGCCCTCCCTGGAGTTGGGAACTCTTGCCTCCCCGCTGAGTACATAGCGCTGACCAGGCACTGCCAGTAAGAATGATAATTGGCGCCAATTTCGGGACGTCTGCGTCACTGCGCATGCGCAGTAGAGGCGTAGTATGGAGGTCCTTTAGGACATGATTTCTTTTTGTTTTGGATGCAAATTTTGGGGATTGGGGGGCAAAATTTGTGTTTGGCCCTGGTTTTGTTAGAGTTAGCACCAGCTAAGTCTGGGTCATTGGTAAGTATAAAAAATATATAAATTACTATAAATTTTTTAACTTTTCAGTGTTTTCCTCTCTCCCTTTCCTTTAAGTCCCCTCTTGCTATTCTCCCATGCTTTTGGCATAGTTTCTGTAATTATTATTACTAAAATTTCTTGGGAGTTTTAGCTGTTTTACAGAATGAATTCTGTTCTTTTCCCCATGTTTACGTCTTCACCTACGGGTGGTTAGGCGTTGTGTTCTGCATCTACCATCTGATGTTCTGCAGTTTCTTCCCTGGAAGTCTCTGTTTTGCATCAGATAGTGTATTTTTGGTAACTGATTCCGGGCCTGGGTGCCTGGAGTCTTATTTTAGTGTTTTTTACACTCATTGTTTACATTTACAACAGCCCTCTGTGTGAGGGGGGGATTTCTTGAAAATAATATCTTGATGTTATTTTAATCATAACTAGATACATTATTATTGTTCGTAAATAAATTGTTTAAAATATTTTTAAAATTTTTGTCCACACTTAGGCTTGGGATCCATTGGGGCTCAACGTTACTTTTCAGAAACTTGGGCTGTTCTGAAAAAAATATTTTTTCAAAATATTTTGATTTCAATTATTTTTTCTATATTAATGGATCATATTATGTATTTTGATTGCCAGGGGTTGGTGCGAGTACCAGGACTTTGTTTTCTTTTCACATTGAAAGGATTTTGATCAATTGTAATAAGAGGAAGTCTTCCTCTGACTTTTATAATCATTCTATATGTGGTCAGTGTACTCGCATTAACTCCTGTTCTGTATCGTATGATTTCGATGACAACATGGGAAGCGTATGTCACGGTATGTTAGTGGGGAATTGGACACTCCGGTCCTTTCCCCGCAGGGTCACTCTACTTTATCAATTTCTATTTCAGACGATCAGGATTAGGGTGATGTATCTGTGATGTCTTCCAACAGTGTGCCTCCGTCGTCACAATTAATGAAGGGCTAGCGGAAAAGTGCTCATGTAAATACGCCAATTGCCTAAGAGGACCCTAGTAGGTTCGACGGTCTTTGACGTCTGCTAGCTCGCCCGGTGTAGCGTCCATTCATCGAATGGTTCGGCAGCCGGGTTCGTCCGTTGCGGTCTAGAAGGAGTTTTGGGGTGATGCGAGCACTATAAATCAACCAAATGCACACCCAGTGACGGCGGATTAGAGGGAGAACGGAGGAAGCCTTTTAGTCCGGTTCATAGCTCGTTCTGGTCCATCCGGACGGCGAGCGAGAGAGGCCCCTCTCTCGTACAACAACATCTGGCCCCAGATGTTGTGGTACAAAATGTTTTGCATTCGGAGCATACGTCCATCGCTCGGGACGCTCCGACATATAGGCAGTCCGGAGTAGACTGTCAATAAGGCTTCCTCATTCTCATGGTAGCGCACACGACCGCTCTTGGCTACGTGACCTCGGATATCCAGTCAGCTTCGCCAGTCAGAGAATCATCGGCGACCAGGTCACACCATCCGGTAGCCAGGGACGCGAGGCCTGCAGACTCCGGACGTTCACATAGGAAAGTGTGCGGGAGTCAACGTACACGGAGCTTCCGTCGGCAATGCATCGTAAGACCGCTACTGCACAGGCCTCGGGAACGGACGTGCTTTCCTAAATAGCACAGCTTATCGCAGCATCCCAGCATCAACTGAATCAACTTTTTATCCGACGATGCTGGGTCGGGACGCTCCGCGGAAGCGGGTACGGATGTCCGAAAATTTCATCCGGTCCGACGGGATACCAAAAGGGATTCGGAGGATTGCGAGCTTTCCCTTTCGGAACAACATATGCTGTTGTGTATGTCATCTGACTTGATCTTCTACAGCTTCTTTCGTCGGACCAGAATGCTGCGATGCCGGATAAGAAACTGATAGCGTCGGTGGACTTAGAAATTTTTGGTTCGGTTCAGGGACATCGTCCCTCAGTTCCGACTTAGTCCAATAATGTCACACAAACTTTCGAATTATTGAACGACGCTATATATATTATTATTATATGCTTGCTATTACCAAGCATTTCTGGTTTCTTGTTCGCAAACTTACGGAGATGTCTTTCAAAAGTGCGCCTCTGTCGTCATAGTTAATGAAGAGCTAGCGGCAATAAGTGCTCATGGAATATGTCTATCGCCTAAGAGGTCCCTTGTAGGATCGACGGAGTGACATTCGCTAGTTCACCCGGTGTTGCGTACATTCATCGAATGGTTCGGCTGCCGGGTTCGTCCGTTGCGGTCTAGGAAGGAGATTTGGGTGATGCGAGCACTATAATTACTTTAGTACTCACCCAGTGACGGCGGATTGAGGACAGATCGGAGGAAGCCTGTTAGTCCGGTTCCTGGCTTGTCCAGGTCCGTCCGGGCTGTGAGCGAGAGAGGTCCCTCTCTCGTCCAACAACATAGGGGACCGCATGTTGTGGTTCAGATATTTTACATTCGGAGCATATGTCTGTCGGTCGGGACGCTCCGTTATATTGACAGTCCGAGAGACTGTCGATAATGCTTCCTCATCCTCACAGCAGGGCACACGACCGCACATTGGCTACGTGACCTCGAGTATCCGATCAGTTTCGTCATTCAGTGATTCCACGGCGAATAGGTCACGCCATCCGGTAGCCAAGGGACACGAGGCCTATACACTCTGTTCGCTCGCATATTAGTAGTATGCACGGGGTAACGATCACGGAGCTTCTAGCGGCAATGCATTGTAGGACCGCTTCTCCACAGGCCTCAGTGACGGATGTGCTATCCGAGTTAGCACAGTTTTTTCGCAGCATCCCAGCAATTGACAGTTTCTTAGTCGAATCAGGAATTACCTGACGGCGCTGGGTCGGTGCGGTCCGCGGTTGCATCAGGTACGGACGACCGAACGCTTTATAGGGTCCGACAGGATGGCGAAAGGGATTCGAAAGATTTCGAGTTTTCCCTTTCGTAGCATCGGAAGCTGCCATTCATATCTTCTGGCATTATCTTCCAGTGATTGTTATTTTGGACTACATTGCTGCGATGTTGGATAAGAGACTTATAGCATCATTGGACACGGAATTTTGGATTGGTTCAGGGACATTGTCCCTGACTTACCGACACAGTCCAATAATGTCATTAGAACATGTGTATTATTTATCGACGCTATATATGCATATATGCCTGCTACCAAGCATGATAGTTTAGTTTCTTGTCAGCAATGCTCATTTCTGCCTTTTTATCATTTATACGAAAAATTTATTTTGGCAGAGCAGGGCATACCGAGAGTTCATATGCGTCTAGACGGCGTGGTTAAAGACTGGAAATATTCTTTTTCGCCGTCTATGTCTTTTCCAACCACAATGCTGGAAATGACAATGATGTCTAGTAGACTTAACTTAGACGCTTTATCATACGTAATCCACCTTACTGAGGCGTTATCATTACGTCTTCAAGAAAAGAATTACGGGATATTATCCTCAATGTGATTTCTTTTGAGGGCAGTAGTTTGTTCACGTATAACTCCGCCCTTCAGTGGCTGATTGAAGTTGGTTAGACGTGACGCAGCCCTAGCTACATCCACGCGCGTGGATAGTAAGGTGAAGAACTCTCTCAGAGTCGCTTCGTTCTCGGAGAAGCTTCTCTTCGACGGCAACTTTTCAGCAATCCATGAATTGCTCGATTTACACGTTCTCTTGTCTATCTAGTGTTGCAAGAGATTCAGACTGGGGCAAACATTCGGTGGTTGACTCAGAGAGTGCCACTGCAGTTGCCGGATCCGAATTTTATAATTATGACGGTTGCCAGTCAAACAGGTTGGGATATAATATTGATCCCAACGGATTCGAAGTGCCAGGGTCTTTGGGTTCCGCAGTCTCTAAGCAAGCACTTATCTTCCGCGGAATAATGTTTTTTAGGCTTGCTTTATGTCATTGGATGAACATTATTCAGAAACGCATGTCCATATCCTGTCCGTTAATTCGACAGTAGTGGCATATCTCCGG
The DNA here is from genome assembly GCA_031216915.1 of Pictodentalium vernedei. Taxonomy (NCBI): domain Eukaryota; kingdom Metazoa; phylum Mollusca; class Scaphopoda; order Dentaliida; family Dentaliidae; genus Pictodentalium; species Pictodentalium vernedei. Next base: position 149,635,209 of record CM062290.1, on the reverse strand, counting down.
AACCAGGGAGGCACTCATTCGTTTCCGTTATTCAATTTAATGGAAAGAATCCTTCTGTTTGTTAGTACACCAAGTTCTGTTTCGGTCCGTCATATTCCGGGTCGTTTGATTGTTTTACCGGACTCCCGTTCACTTATGAGTCGCTTGTTGCCGTCAGAATGGACTCTCAACAAACAAGTATTCAATCAGATTTGCTATCAATGGGAGCGCCCAATGATAATTTATTTACGACACAGCTTGTTAATCAATTGCAGACGTATGTGTTTGCTTGTCCGGATCTCTGAGCTAATGTTGTTAACGCTCTATTGATCTAATAGGACGGAATGATAGGATATGCGTATCCTCCGGCGCTGTTGTTTCAGCAGGTATTGCTAAGATAAACAACCACAATACATTTCTGTTGATAGCATCTCTGTCTTCACAGAGACCGTGGGTAAATTTACTCTAATGTCTACTGTGGGACTTAACGCGAAATCTTCCTTAATGAGAGGATCTTTCTTCGCTGGGTAAAATCGTGTCATCTTTATCACAACCCGCAAGGTCGCAACCTTCACGTATTCCATTGTGTGGTCCGTATTGCATTGTAAGCATTGCACTGGACGAGCTTTGGACGCGATTTCTTACTATAGGAGATCCTCTTCTTCGCTATTCTATGCGACAAAGTGGAGGCTCTTCCGTCGTTGGTGTAGGGATCACTATGTTCATATTGTTGATCCCTCCATACTACTCATTGCAACTTTTTAGTATACTTGTTTGACAAGATCTACTGCAGCCTGTTATTATTAAGGTTATAGGTTTATGTTACCTCATACCTATGCACTCGATGATAATTTACAATTGAGTCTTATGTCTCTTTATCTAAGTCAGTTAGTAACTTTTTGATAAATAGACTTAGAATCATTAGATTAAATTCCTATATGGAATTTAACTTCGGTTCTTATTTAGCTAAGTTATCATTTGAGCCTCTGGAAACAGTAGTTTTCAAATTCTGACCTTTTAGACAGTAATTCTGTTGGCTTCTCTTTTACTGAAGAGTCATTGAGTTTCATGCACTATCGGTGGATGATTTTCACTTTCGTAGTTTCGGAATCACTACTTCCTTTACTATTTAGGTTAGTTTTTTTGCATAAGAGTCAGACTCCTAATAATATCCGGAACCTATTGTTATTAAGGTCCTTCCATCTTCGTACGGGCATAGGCCTTTATTCTGTCCGGTCGGTTAGAGTTTATGTATTTATAAACAGATATCTGTTTATTACTACGGGCATAAACTTCATCTGTCTTTGATGCCTATTAGAAGGACGTTACGCTCCATTCTATTGCTAATGGATTCAATTAACTATCGATACTGCTTATGGTATATCTTTGACTCAGCAGTTGTGTTTGAGATTTTGGCTCATGAAGTAAGAGTTCTTCTACATCTTGGGCTTACATTAATAGTGTCGCTATTATAGATTTTTGAAGGCTGCTCATTGCGCTCAGCCATCCACATTCATGAATTTTTTTATCTCAGAAATATTGAGTCCATTTCTGGAGGCCTCTATTGTTAGGTCTATTATCTACTGCTCAGAATGTCATTCACTTAACAGTTGCTACTATAGCTAGGTAGGCTGTCTGTTTCGGCAGTGACTCCGTTCTGCTGCCCTCTTTGCTCTGGGCTATTTGACCCAGGGCAAGAAAAAGGGGGGGGGGGGGGGAGGGTGTTCCCTTGGGTCACCTGTTTTACTATGAAAACAAGGGGATACCTCCTCCGGAGTTAGTAATTCTGAGCTGTTATTGGGATGGTTGTTTAGTGAGAAGTTTATGTTTTTAAAAATTCATTCAAGTCTTAGTTTTTAAAGTATAACTTTTGAATATAGCACGTGTCAACGGACATGATTATGCAATCCTCAGACACTTTTAAGGAGTATAAAGAGTCTTTATTCTCTAGACTTACTTTATTTATTGGCTTACTTTAAAAATTATTAGTATAAGGATTATACTAGATATTAATAGAGTACATGGATGTATGATGCTCAATTTTGGAAGGTGTTGTATCTTTCTGATTTATCATAAATAAGAAAGATACATGTAAGGCCTATTACTTCTTTTTCCCTAGAGCGGATGACTCTATTTTATATTATTGAGCGTATTCCATCTTGCTCTATGTCCTTGGCCCTCCAGCCTTTTTACTATTCAGCTACGTCTGGGTCATTGGTACAGTATAAAAATGTTAAAAAATTTATAGTAATTTATATATTTTTTATACTTACCAATGACCCAGACGGGGATGGCCCTCCCAGGAGTTGGGAACTCTTACCTCCCCGCTGAGTACATAGCGCTTACCAGGCACTGGTTATTAGAATGATTAATTGCGCCAATTTCGGAACGTCCTTGACACTGCGCATGCGCAGTAGAGGTGAAGTGTGGAGGGCCATTCAGGACATGTTTTCTTTGGTTTTAGATGCAAATTTTGGGGATTGGGGGGCAAAATTTGTGTTTGGCCCTATATTTTAAGAGTTAGCACCAGCTATGTCTGGGTCATTGGTAAGTATAAAAAATATATAAATTACTATAAATTTTTTAACTTTCCACTGTTGGTTAGGTATTCCTTCCCTACCCTCCCTTGATCCCCCCCAGTTAAACTCCCAAGCTTTTCGACTCGTTTTATTGAAATTTTTTTATAAAATTTTTTGGGAGTTTAACGTGTTACACAGAAAGTTTATTCTGTATATCCCCATGGTTATGTCCTAACCCTTTGGGTGTTTAGGCATTTTTAGTCATGCATCATACATCCAATGTATCATTTTTTCTTCTGATGAAGATCTTGCCTTACATCAGATAGTTCAAAAATCTGTTACTGACTTCGGGCCGTGTTGCCTGGGATCTCGTTTCCGGTTTTCAGTCTGATGTTTACATTAGCAATGTTCTTTATATATATATGTAGTTTCTTTTCTTGGATGAAAAAATTAATTTTTATCCACTCTTGGGCTCTTTTGGGATACATTTGGGCACTTCGTTCCCTTTGGGAACTTGGTCTCTTGTCAAAATTTTTTGAAAATTTTTTTTGTGTAAACTATTTTTCGATTTATATTTTGAATGTTTTTTGTTATGTATCTTTTTATATTATTTAATGTGGAGTTGGTGGAAGTACGATGGTCTTAGTTTGCTTCATGATGTAAGCATATTGCTCAATAAGCAAGGCGAGGAAGTCTTTCTTCTTATTTACATGTTGGTTGCCTTGCTTGTAGTCTATGTACTTCCACTAATTCTTGCTCAACATGTGTCGCATGGGATGACAAACGATGCTGACTGGTGTCACGGTACGTTGTTAGCGAGGGGCCACTGCCGGTCCTCTCGCAGTGAGAGGCTGCCGCCGGTCCTCTTGCCCAAAGGTCGCTCTACTTTTTTAGTTTCTATTTACAGAGGAACAAGAACATGTGATGTTGACGTGACGTCACCAGAGAGTGTGCTTCCGTCATCGCATTTAGATAGTCAATCAGAGCTTGCGGTAAAAGTGCTCATGAATATTAGACAAGGCAATAAACCACTGCATGGTTTCAGTTCCCTGTCTCCAGCTAGCTCGACCGGTGAAGCGGTACACTGTCCGAGGGTACTGTGACACCGGGGGTGTCCGTTGCGGTCGAGAAGAGTAGAAAGGGTAGAGCGAGCACTATAAAATAATATCAGGCTCACCCTGTGACGACGGAGAGGAAGAAGCCAGCAAGTTCAGCAGGAAGCTCGGCGAGGTCTGAAGGACCATGAGTAAGAGAGCCCTCCTCTCTCTTTTATAACAACATCTGGGGCCAGATGTTGTGGTTCGGAACTTGCGTCAGTCGGAGCATACGTCCACGCCTCCTGTCCGGGATGCTCCATCCAGTTTACAGCCAGGCTCGGCAATAGTTACGGCTTCTTCAGCATCTACCAAGCACACACGACCACACCTTGGCTACGTGACTTTTGATATCCAGCCTGTGTCGCCGAGAAGGTCACTCTTCGTCTGAGAAGTCATACCATACAATTGCCAAGGAGACGAGGCCTCATTCATCGGGATGTCTGCAGAAAAGAGCCATCTCAGACACACTGTCCCAGGAGCAGCTGGCGGCCATGCAACAGAAGACCGCTGCTCATTAGAGCTCCGTAACGGACTTGCTGTCGCAGATTGTGCAGCTCATCCCAGCAAGTGCTGAAGCAGACGATGGCAGTCTCAGAACTTGAGCTGTCGGAGGGTGCTGCGCGTTCAGATGCTGATGACCGTGAGTATAATCTGATTCAGTCGGATGGTGAAAGGGATTTGGAGGAGAATTACCCTCCCCTTTTGGAACAACACAGGGTGGCAATAGAGCTTATGGATCGAGTTCGTTCCTGAGAATCAGAATGTGGCGACAGCTCATAAGTAGCACTATTCAATAGCTAAGACAAGACCTCATATATTGGGATGTCAGTAGAAAAGAGCCGTCTCGTACACACTGTCCCAGGAGCAGCCGGCGGCCAGAATAGAAGACCGCTGCTCCTCAGGCCTCCATTACGGTTTTGCTGACGCAGATTGCGCAGCTCATCACAGCATCCCAGCAAGTGCAGAAGCACCCGACGGCAGTCTCAGAACCTGAGCTGTCGGATGGTGCTGGGTTGGTCCAGTCATCTGCGTGTTTAGATACTGCTGACCGTGATTTTCAACTGATTCAGACGAATGATGAAAGGGATATGGAGGGGGATTACCCTTCCCTTTCGGAACAACACATGGTTGAGATGAGTTTGTTCTATCAACACTACCCTGAATTTGTTCCAATGAATCAGAATGCTGCGACTACTTACAAGAAACCGCTAGCTTTATCCGGAAAAAGAGGAGGAAATGTCTGTTCCGGTTAAGTATAGACAGGTGTCGCAGGCCTTTTAGACGATGCCATATTCAACTTTCCAGTGGAAAGCAGTAAGGCGGTTTCTTGTCATCATCTTCCGTAATTTCACCGATTTCGGAAAACAGGGAAGATGTATTGAGAGTTCATCTGCGTTTGAATGAGTAGGCTAAGGACCTAGCTATGGCCTTACCTTCGTCATTCATTATTTGCTTGGTCACAATTGAGACAGCATTTCTTCGTTCAGAGCGAATTTAGACTCACTGTTTTACGCAGATCACGTTTAAGAACTGTGACGCAACGTCTCTACAGAAAGGAATTGGAGGACGTTCATACCTCAATTAGAGTCCATTCCAGGGCTATTATATTTATCACATATAACTCTGTCTTAACAGTTGCTAATTCAGAGTTAAACAGACGTGATGGAGCCCTTGCATCGTCATCCTTAATAGATGACCAGGTGAAAAACTCTCATCGAGTCGTTCTGGTTTCCGGACACTCAGTTTTTGACGATAAGCTTTCATTGGTTTATGACCAAGCTGCAAAGAAAGCATCAACACTCTGCTCCTTAATTCGGTGTCTAATCGACCTGCAATAGCAGAAAGGAGTAAGGGAGGACGTCCAAGACAGAAGGTCATCTATAAGAACCCCTCATGAGGGTATAGTTAACCCTCCTATAATTACTCTAGGGATCGTCATACAGTGACTCGGATACGGGGCTGAGGTCTGTTCGAGACTATCGGTCAGACGCCCATAAACTGCTGGGTCGAGGCTCTTTGCGAATGAGATGCAGTTTCTCCTTCCGTAGGCCTCACAGGTAACAGGTGTGGGTTAGGACCTCTATTGCTTAGCAGTTGATGGATGGTTATCAAGATTCGCATCAAACTGGATAACTATTACGGAAGACCAGTAGGCGAGAAGTGTGGTTTTGGGCGGCCTACGGCTATCTTTCCGAGAGAACCACAACTAACTTAATGTCTGATGGACAATGCTTCCATCAAATCCTTGCATAAGAGTCTCTCCCATCGGAGGTAAAGATTCTTGACAATGCAAGTAATAGAGGTCGTCGAGAATCAAGATTCTCTAGAATTCTGCAGTCACCTGTTACTCGTACTGAGGCCATAGAGCTCATTCCGACAGATAATAGACTGGAGCTGGATAACAAGTTTATCAAAGCTCTAAAAGTTTATTTATGATTATCATTTAGTCGGTTAAAGTGAGCGTTCGAGTGATTGACTATACTATAAGCATACATGTAAGGATAGCTTCGGTCTGAAGATAGCGCCCTGCGCTGTTACTCAAATATTAACTCGGTAATGTCTCATAACCATCTGGTTTGTCTGCTATTATCCAGAACGAAATTAGTTTTATGCGACTGATGGGGTTGTGCTGAGCGGCTATGCATCTTGTTTAGATGGGTCGCTTACGCACACGTCCCCTCCAGTTATTCTTACCCAGAACTGGAGTGGGATAACGCATTCGCTCAGGACCAGTATTGTTTTAACGGATCTAGTAAACAAAAGGTCCATATTAGGGCAGATATTCAGTGGTTAACTCAAAGAGTTCTGCTGCAACTGCCAGATCCGACTTTCACGATTATGAAGGGTATGAGTCAATAGTTTGGGGCACGACCCTGAGTCTGACAGACTCAAAATGCAGGGATCTTGGGACCCTCGGTTCCTGGAGAAATACGTAATCATCAAGAATGATGTCAATATTGTTAGCGTACGTCGTCTGTGGTGTATGCTATTTAGTGGGCAATATTAATTACCAGGATCGTTGCTATAGCCGTAACTTCTGAAGTACTGTTAAGCACCATTTATTAATCATGAATTAATACCGGAGTGCCTGTTCAACGATTATTTGTATTGTTTTTTGGTACCGCTCTTATTGTTTCCAGAGCTCTCCCCTTTTTCTTTTGAAGACTTCAAAAAAAAAAAAAGGCGGGGAGGGGGGTGATTTTATCCCTAATCTGGCTTAAAATGTATGTATCTTTGAAGGAAGCTGTTTTATCCGTATTTATATCCTGCATACAGCTAAAATGTTATTGAAAGGTGTATGTTTGTGGGAGATTTTCTCTCATTCTCAGATACGCCATCCTAATTTTTGGGGCTTAGTCCGGACTAGTCTTGAAAATTAGGAACTTGTCTTCATGCTTACAATAAGGAATTACTTAAAATTGGGCTCCTTATTTAGAATATGTCTCCTCTATTACTGTATAGAGAGACATACATGTAATTCCTAATTATTCTAAGTTCCTTCATCATGGATTGCAGGATTGGAATTATTTTAGAAGTCCTAGGCCCTCCACCTATTTACGATTCAGCTATGTCTGGGCCATTGGTATACTGTGTAAAAATATGATAAATTTATAGTAATTTGTATATTTTTATACTTACCAATGGCCCAGTCGGGAAGGGCCCTCCCATGAGTGGGCACTCATACCTCCCCGCTGAATTATTATGTAATACTCTCTTTTACAAAGAATGGTGTTGGCGCCAATTCCGGTCACTTCCTGACGTCTGCGCATCCGCAGAGAGTAAATGTATGGAGGACCAGATAGGGCTTCTAATTTTCGGTTTTGCATGCAAATTTTGGGGATTGGGGGGAAAAATTTGTGTTTGACCCTAGATATTTTAGAGTTGGCACCAGCTATGTCTGTGCCATTGGTAAGTATAAAAATATACAAATTAGGCCATAAAAAAAAGAACCTCTGTTTCTCAGGCCCACGCACATGCTCATTTTTGGTGCGCATGCAACCTTTTTATGACTCCAAAAAATATTTTTAAAAAAATCGAGATATTGTGCTAATTTCGGTAATTCGATAGTATTGAACGCTTGCGGTAGCGAAATCTAAATTAACACATTCCAAGCTTATTCTTCATCATACGTTAATAAAGTAGGTGGATTTGAGCAATATTCACGACAGAAAATGTTTTATTCTGCAAGAGGTAAGTCATAACGACAGCCAGAACGACAGCGTATTTCACTGTTTCAGACTGACAATAAAGAGTCACAAAGGGGAATGGTCAATTTGCACCAAGCCAAAAGTCGCTTCACACCATCCCATACAATGGTGCAATTCGACTTTTGAGATGGTGCGAATCAACTTCGGCATGGTGCGAATCGATTTTGCAGGTGGTGAATTATTTTTGTAATAATATATTCTCAGGGGCGAACTCGCTTGGGGCAAATGACCAGTTTTAACAAACTTTCGTTTCCAGGTTGTGTTTTTTACGCAGCAGTTTCAGCATTGAGTTGCTTGGAAACGCGAACGTGCAGGTCAAGGTTGACAGCCATTGATGTTTTCAATATTTATATTTACACACTGACGTTTCTTAAAGTTTTAATAATATCATACATTTGTATTAGTTTGAATGTCTTTACCTCTTGAAGAAAATGCCTTCTCTGATTTCTGTCCAGATGAAGTTAGCTCTAACCATTGTGTTAGATTGGTGCATTATAGATGACTTCAATCCAAATGGTACTCTTCGCGAACTCTTTCAGGGTTTGTGCACGGGGCAGGTAGGGCATGGAGAATTGAAACCCGGTCTGGAGAAGTACAGTTCCTCTCACGTGGAATGTTTTGTTGGCCATAGCAGAGAGCCTGATAAATTTCAGCGTGTTTTTCTACCAGCAACCGTGAGTGACGTGGCATTGGAGTTCGGGAAGTATTTCCTATTTTGCATTGATGTTGATAATGAAGACAGAACGTCCGGGATTGAACCTACGTCCACTCGGTCAAAAACTCAAAATGCTTTTTTTGAATTGATGAAAAATCGTCCACTTCAATTACCGAATCCTTATGATGACACACTTGCTTCTCGAAACAATAAATCCAGACTTTATAATGATGTGATAAAAATGCTTAAAACTGAAAATGTTGGGTGGTCTGTTGAATCAGTTGACTCAGTGGGGAAGCCATTTGTTGACACCCTTGTGAATATCCTGTGGTACTTAGACCCCCATATTGACAAACTGAAGGAACGGTCTTGTTTTCTACCTGAAATGTTCACCCCCTTTACTGGTTACAAATGTTTTCAGACACATAAACATACTGTACCCCCGATTGATAAACAAAATTTACTGACACTTTTATCTGCACTTGATAGATTTGTAGATTCACCTTGGATGAAGGGAAAAGTTTGGGGTCAAGTCAGTTGTGAAATAAAAAAACTTTGTGAGTGCATGAGTAAATATGTTGATTATTTAAATAATAAAATAGAAACAATGCGGACAGTTCATGATGCCACAGAATTGTTTAGATCTCCTAGAGATTCTCAGGTTATTGCAGTCATAAAACCAAAATTCATAGTAAAGCCAAGTATATCGGCACGCTACGAATGGCTTAATGCAAAATTAACAAGTGCAGACTATTATGAGGTCATAAATTTAGATGAATATACACCCCGAGATACCCGACAATGGAGATACTACCTTGATCATTTGGGTTAGGGGTTGTCAAATAAATGTATTCATTTTAACATTTCATTGGAAACAATCATGGCACACTTCATTTTATTTGGAAAATTCCAGCACATATGAATGAGACGGACCTTACTTCAGAGACTAATAAAATTATAAAAGACATTGAAACTGATATACCTTATTATCACACCAGAGCTATGCAAAAAAACTTTCTTGCGACATGTGGTTTACATATGCAAACATCTCCTGCTATGCTCAGACACATATATGCTCGCCTTACAGGCGATTCATCTGTTGCAGAAGATAAAATTACTGCAGCTGTTGATGAAAGGGTTAAATTATCCTTTGAGTTAGAAGATCCTGATATAATTATCGACTTAAGGGAAAATAACACAAGACTTTGCAAATATGAACTTTTCTTTGAAAAATGTAAAGAATATCTCACCAACATTGTGGAAGAAGCCGTTGATGAATGCCGACATGACAAGTACACTCATTTGGCAGCAGCCATATCAGTGAGAGATTTAAAAGAAAGTGTCACAAAAATGTGCCCTGAGAATACTCCAATACCCAGTGAACAATGGATACACCTTCAGTTTGTGCCAAAAGTTCCATCATCAGTAAGCAGCTTGCAATACACAGGCAAATTGAATATTAAATATTCTGTCCAGGCTCGACAATTCAGAAAGGAACACTCCGACAGTCATTACGCCTCTGCCATTTTCCGATATCAAAAAGAAATGGCTGTGAAATTCAGAGAGTATTCTACATTTGCTGCTATGGATGATAAACATGCATGTAAGGTTGGGGAGCCGGGATTCCCTGTTGCTGCGGTAGAAAGGGGCAGGGAGGTTTTAGTTTCAACAAATAAAAAGTATGTTGTTGGAGACCATGATTTTACCAAGTTCACCCTTGTACCAAGTGTAACATTCCTGATAGACATCCCCCAAGATATTTGTGGGTCTTTTTACGATGGGCAGGTTCATATCGGCATGAAGAATCATATCTTTGAGCAATCGACTCCTCTCAGACATGTTACCGAACTACAAAATATACTTAAATCTACACCTGGAAAGGAAATTTTGTTTCTTTACACTGATGGAGGGCCTGACCACAGGCTGACCTATCTTTCAGTGCAGTTGTGTTTACTATGTTTATTTCTTTCTTGTGATTTTGATATGATTGTTGCTGCAAGAACACCCCCACATTGGTCATGGAAAGATCCTGCAGAGAGAATCATGTCTGTTTTAAATCTAGGTCTACAGTGTATTGGGTTGATGCGAGAAAGTATGAGTGATTCTGATGAAGCAGCGATTTCATCATGTAATGGTTGTAATGATATAAGACAAAAAATTGATATTTTGCCAGATCTTAAGAATTCAATCCACCTTAGTTTAGAACCAGTTAAAAATCTAATGACCAACATTTTTCAGCGTTTGAAATTAAAGGGGAAAAGTTTTCAGACATATTCACCTGCAGCTGATCAGGAGATGTGTGACCTTTGGTCTGTTCTTTCAAAATTTGGTGAAACAGGCACCAATGTTTTTTCACAAAAAACTCTAAAAAATATTGTTGATCAGAATACTGAACTGAAAACTATTCTGGATCACTGCAGTGGAGCTAGACATTATTCATTCTGTCTGAAAAAGTGTGGCCAGGAAGGGTGCAATATTTGTATGCCTGTAAGACTACCAAAACACGTATTTGAAACACTTCACTTCATCCCAGATCCTATGCCAGGTGAGGATGGGCATTACAGAGACTTTTCTGATGTTTATGGAAAAGATACAACTGAAGATCATAGACCTTCTCTTAAAGAAGCATCTGCTAAAGGACATGGCATCCCATTCAACCCGTCAGGTCAGACAGCTAAATGTGTGAGAGAAGTTGTAAAATGTGTGGACTGTAATAAACCTCGTGTCATTCATGCAGCCAAGAAACTCACTTCCAAAGAAAGTGACATTTTGCAACGTATCCTGCAGTTTTACCAGTACAGCTGTGGTTCAGTTCTTCAGGATTTGATGACTAATGATGACAAAACCCCACAAATAAATGCTCTTCTAGAAAAAATTTATGTGAAAACCTTACATGCAGTTTGTCTGTTGAGGTTCCCTACTATAGCAGCGAATCATTTGTTGATGTGTGTTACTTTTGTGCAGATACTGATGATATAGTGCGAGGGGAAAGGGCAGAGAGTATTCACCCCACGTGTGAAATGTGCTTTCTTAAATTTAAGAAACAGTTGCCACTAAAGCGCAAGAGAAATCTGTTAACCACAGAAACCTCTAAAAAACTAAAACAACAGAAGTTAAAGTTTTGATTGAGAAATCAAGCATATTTAAACAGTAGGGAGTATGGGTAGAAGGAATTCCTACCAAAACACCATAGCATGAATTCCCCATCCCATATAACTTTACAATTCATGGAATGAAACACAAGAACCACTGGCAAACGTTCTGTTAATGGACCACTGGCTCAACCCAGTGGACCATTAACAGAATGTTTGCCACTGGTTCTCTTGTTTTTTTTTCTCGGATATTGAAATTGATATTTTTATACTGTACCAATGACCCAGACAGAGCTGGTGCTAACTCTTAAAATATAGGGCCAAACACAAATTTTGCCCCCCAATCCCCAAAATTTGCATCTAAAACCAAAGAAAACATGTCCTGAATGGCCCTCCACACTTCACCTCTACTGCGCATGCGCAGTGTCAAGGACGTTCCGAAATTGGCGCCATTAATCATTCTAAGTTTGGCCCTTCATCAGTTAACATCTGACTGATCTTTGTGCTTATAAATCTCAGTTTAAATGATGCCAGACACATAAATATTAGTGAAATGGTGATTCTAAGGAGGATAGAGAAGGAGGAGAGGAAAAATGTGTAACAGAATGTTATCAGGGCTGTAACTTAAAATTTTTTAATGAAATTATGTTAAGTTACCTATTTTCGAGGCAGCAGCCATTTTGTTGTCATTCTTGTTATTTAGTTACACTGATTTTTCAGTGTTTTCCTCTCTCCCTTTCCTTTAAGTCCCCTCTTGCTATTCTCCCATGCTTTTGGCATAGTTTCTGTAATTATTATTACTAAAATTTCTTGGGAGTTTTAGCTGAGTAACAGAATGAATTCTGTTCTTTTCCCCATGTTTACGTCTTCACCTACGGGTGGTTAGGCGTTGTGTTCTGCATCTACCATCTGATGTTCTGCAGTTTCTTCCCTGGAAGTCTCTGTTTTGCATCAGATAGTGTATTTTTGGTAACTGATTTCGGGCCTGGGTGCCTGGAGTCTTATTTTAGTGTTTTTACACTCATTGTTTACATTTACAACAGCCCTCTGTGTGAGGGGGGGATTTCTTGAAAATAATATCTTGATGTTAATTTAATCATAACTAGATACATTATTATTGTTCGTAAGTGTTGCATAAATTGTTTAAAATATTTTTAAAATTTTTGTCCACACTTAGGCTTGGGATCCATTGGGGCTCAACATTACTTTTCAGAAACTTGGGCTGTTCTGAAAAAATATTTTTTCAAAAAATTTTGATTTCAATTATTTTTTCTATGTTAATGGATCATATTATTATTACGTATTTTGATTGTCAGGGGTTGGTGCGAGTACCAGGACTTTGTTTTCGTTTCAATGCATTGAAAGGATTTTGATCAATTGTACTAAGAGGAAGTCTTCCTCTGACTTTATAATCATTCTATATGTGGTCAGTGTACTCGCATTAACTCCTGTTCTGTATCGTATGATTTCGATGACAACATGGGAAGCGTATGTCACGGTATGTTAGTGGGGAATTGGACATTCCGGTTCTTTCCCAGCAGGGTCACTCTACTTTATCAATTTCTATTTCAGACGATCAAGATTAGGTTGATGTATCTGTGATGTCTTCCAACAGTGTGCCTCCATCGTCACAATTAATGAAGGGCTAGCAGAAAAGTGCTCATGTAAATACGCCAATTGCCTAAGAGGACCCTAGTAGGTTCGACGGCCTTTGACGTCCGCTAGCTCGCCCGGTGTAGCGTCCATTCATCGAATGGTTCGGCAGCCGGGTTCGTCCGTTGCGGTCTAGAAGGAGTTTTGGGGTGATGCGAGCACTATAAATCAACCTAATGCACACCCAGTGACGGCGGATTAGAGGGAGAACGGAGGAAGCCTTGTAGTCCGGTTCATAGCTCGTTCTGGTCCATCCGGACGGCGAGCGAGAGAGGCCCCTCTCTCGTACAACAACATCTGGCCCCAGATGTTGTGGTACAAAATGTTTCGCATTCGGAGCATACGTCCGTCGCTCGGGACGCTCCGACATATAGTCAGTCCGTAGAGACTGTCAATAAGGCTTCCTCATTCTCATGGTAGCGCACACGACCGCTCTTGGCTACGTGACCTCGGATATCCAGTCAGCTTTGCCAGTCAGAGAATCATCGGCGACCAGGTCACACCATCCGGTAGCCAGGGACCCGAGGCCTGCAGACTCTGGACGTTCGCATAGGAAAGTGTGCGGGAGTCAACGTACACGGAGCTTCCGGCGGCAATGCATCGTAAGACCACTACTGCACAGGCCTCGGGGACGGATGTGCTATCCTAATATCACGGCTTATCGCAGCATCCCAGCAACAACTGAATCTGTCGCATAATGTTTTATCCGACGATGCTGGGTCGGGACGCTCCGCGGAAGCGGGTACGGACGTCCGAAAATTTCATCCGGTCCGACGGGATACCGAAAGGGATTCGGAGGATTTCGAGCTTTCCCTTTCGGAACAACATATGCTGTTGTGTATGTCATCTGACTTGATCTTCTACAGGTTCTTTCGTCGGACCAGAATGCTGCGATGCCAGATAAGAAACTGATAGCGTCGAAGGACTTAGAAATTTTTGGTTCGGTTCAGGGACATCGTCCCTCAGTTCCGACATAGTCCAATAATGTCGCACGAACTTTCGAATTATTGAACGACGCTATATATTTATTATTATATGCTTGCTATTACCAAGCATTTCTGGTTTCTTGTTCGCAAAGTTACGGAGATGTCTTTCAAAAGTGTGCCTCTGTCGTCATAGTTAATGAAGAGCTAGCGGCAATAAGTGCTCATGGAATATGTCTATCGCCTAAGAGGTCCCTTGTAGGATCGACGGAGTGACATTCGCTAGCTCACCCGGTGTAGCGTACATTCATCGAATGGTTCGGCTGCCGGGTTCGTCCGTTGCGGTCTAGGAAGGAGATTTGGGTGATGCGAGCACTATAATTACTTTAGTACTCACCCAGTGACGGCAGATTGAGGACAGATCGGAGGAAGCCTGTTAGTCCGGTTCCTGGCTTGTCCAGGTCCGTCCGGGCTGTGAGCGAGAGAGGTCCCTCTCTCGTCCAACAACATAGGGAACCGCATGTTGTGGTTCAGATATTTTACATTCGGAGCATATGTCCGTCGCTCGGGATGCTCCGTTATAATGACAGTCCGACAGACTGTCGATAATGCTTCCTCATCCTCACAGCAGTGCACACGACCGCACATTGGCTACGTGACCTCGAGTATCCGATCAGTTTCGTCATTCAGTGATTCCACTGCGAACAGGTCATGCCATCCGGTAGCCAAGGGACACGAGGCCTATACACTCCGTTCGCTCGCATATTAGTAGTATGCACAGGGTAACGATTACGGAGCTTCCAGAGGCAATGCATCGTAGGACCGCTTCTCCACAGGCCTCAGTGATGGACGTGCTATCCGAGTTAGCACAGTTTTTTCGCAGCATCCCAGCAATCGACAGTTTCTTGGTCGAATCAGGAATTATCCGACGGCGCTGGGTCGGTGCGGTCCGCGGTTGCATCAGGTACGGACGACCGAACGCTTTATAGGGTCCGACAGGATGGCGAAAGGGATTCGAAAGATTTCGAGTTTTCCCTTTCATAGCATCGGAAGCTGCCATACATATCTTCCGGCATTATCTTCCAGTGATTGTTATTTCGGACTACATTGCTGCGATGTTGGATAAGAGACTTATTGCATCATTGGACACGGAATTTTGTATCGGTTCAGGGGCATTGTCCCTGACTTACCGACACAGTCCAATAATGTCATTAGAACATGTGTATTATTTATCGACGCTATATATATATAAGCCTGCTACCAAGCATGATAGTTTAGTTTCTTGTCCGCAATGCTCATTTCTGCCTTTTATCATTTATATGAATAATTTATTTTGGCAGATCAGGGCATACCGAGAGTTCATATGCGTATAGATGGCGTGGTTAAAGACTGGAAATAATCTTTTTCGCCATCTATGTCTTTTCCAACCACAATGTTGGAAACGACAATGATGTCTAATAGACTTAACTTAGACTCTTTATCATACGTAATCCACCTTACTGAGGCGTTATCATTACGTCTTCATGAGAAAGAATTCCGGGATATGATCCTCAATGTGATTTCTTTTGAGGGCAGTAGTTTGTTCACGTATAACTCCGCCCTTCAGTGGCTGATTGGAGTTGGTTAGACGTGACGCAGCCCTAGCTACATCCACGCGCGTGGATAGTAAGGTGAAGAACTCTCTCAGAGTCGCTTCGTTCTCGGAGAAGCTTCTCTTCGACGGCAACTTTTCAGCAATCCATGAGTTGCTCGATTTACACGTTTTCTTGTCTATCTAGTGTAGCAAGAGATTCAGACTGGGGCAAACATTCGGTGGTTGACTCAGAGAGTGCCACTGCAGTTGCAGGATCCGAGTTTTATAATTATGACGGTTGCCAGTCAAACAGGTTGGGATATAATATTGATCCCAACGGATTCGAAGTGCCAGGGTCTTTGGGTTCCGCAGTCTCTAAGCAAGTACTTATCTTCCACGGAATAATGTTTTTTTAGGCTTGCTTTATGTCATTGGATGAACATTATTCAGAAACGCATGTCCAAATCCTGTCCGTTAATTCGACAGTGGTGGCGTATCTCCGGAACCAGGGAGGCACTCATTCGTTTCCGTTATTCAATTTAATGGAAAGAATCCTTCTGTTTGTTATAGTACACCAAGTTCTGCTTCGGTCCGTCATATTCCGGGTCGTCTGATTGTATTACCGGACTCCTGTTCACTTATGGGTCGCTTGTTGCTGTCAGAATGGACTCTCAACAAACAAGTATTCAATCAGATTTGCTATCAATGGGAGCGCCCAATGATAATTTATTTACGACACTACTTGCTAATCAATTGCAGACGTTTGTGTTTGCTTGTCCGGATCTCGGAGCTAATGTTGTTAACGCTCTATTGATCTAATAGGACGGAATGATAGGATATGCGTATCCTCCGGCGCTGTTGTTTCAGCAAGTATTGCTAAGATAAACAACCACTATACATTTCTGTTGATAGCATCTCTGTCTTCACAGAAACCGTGGGTAAATTTACTCTGTGGTCTACTGTGGGACTTAACGCGAAATCTTCCTCCATGAGAGGATCTTTTTTCGCTGGGTAAAATCGTGTCATCTTTATCACAACCCGCAAGGTCTCAACCTTCACGTATTCCGTTGTGTGGTCCTTATTGCATTGTAAGCATTGTACTGGACGAGCTTTAGACGCGATTTCTTACTATAGGAGAACCTCTTCTTCGCTATACTATGCGGCTAAAGTGGAGGCTCTTCCGTCATTGGTGTAGGGATCACTATGTTCATATTGTTGATTCCTCCACATTAGTCATTGCAACTTTTTAGTATACTTGTTTGACAAGATCTACTGCAGCCTGTTATTATTAAGGTTATAGGTTCATGTTACCTCATACCTATGCACTCTATGATAATTTACAATTGAGTCTTATGTCTCTTTATCTAAGTCAGTTAGTTACTTTTCGATAAATAGACTTAGAATCATTAGATTAAATTCCTGTACGGAATTTAACTTCGGTTCTTATTTAGCTAAGTGATCATTTGAGCCTCTGGAAGCAGTAGTTTTCAAATTCTGACCTTTTAGACAGTAATTCTGTTGGCTTCTCTTTTACTGAAGAGTCAGTGAGTTTCATGCACTATCGGTGGATGATTTTCACTTTCATAGTTTCGGAATCACTACTTCCTTTACTATTTAGGTTGGATTTTCTCATAAGAGTCAGGCTCCTAATTAATATCCGGAACCTATTGTTATTAAGATCCTTCCGTCTTCGTACGGGCATAGGCCTTTACTCTGTCCGGTTAGAGTTTATGTATTTATAAATAGATATCTGTTTATTACTACGGGCGTAAGCGTCTTCTGTCTTTGATGCCTAATAGAAGGACGTTACGCTCCATTCTATTGCTAATGGATTCAATTAACTATTGATACTGCTTATGGTATATCATTCACTCAGCAGTTGTGTTTGAGATGTCGGCTCATGAAGTAAGAGTTCTTCTACATCTTGGGCTTACATTAATAGTGTCGCTATTATAGATTTTTGAAGGCTGCGCAAGCTCAGCCATCCACATTCATGAATTTTTATTTCAGAAATATCAAGTCCATTTCTGGAGGTCTCTATTGTTAGGTCTATTATCTACTGCTCAGAATGTCATTTACTTAACAGTTGCTACTATAGCTAGGTAGGCTGTCTGTTTTGGCAGTGACTCCGTCCTGCTGCCCACTTCGCTCTGGGCTATTTGACCCAGGGCAAGAAAAAAGGGGGGGGGGGGAGGGTGTTCCCTTGGGTCACCTGTTTTACTATGAAAACAAAGGGATACCTCCTCCGGAGTTAGTAATTCTGAGCTGTTATTGGGATGGTTGTTTAGTGAGAAGTTTATATTTTAAAAATTCATTTAGGTCTTAGTTTTTAAAGTATAGCTTTTGAATATAGCACGTGTCAACTGACATTATTTTACAATCCTCAGACACTTTTAAGGAGTATTAAGAGTCTCTATTCTCTAGACTTACTTTATTTATTTGCTTACTTTAAAAATTATTAGTATAAGGATTATACTAGATATTAATAGAGTACATGGATGTATGATGCTCAATTTTGGAAGGTGTTGTATCTTTCTAATTTATCATAAATAAGAAAGATACATGTAAGGCCTATTACTTCTTTTTCCCTAGAGGGGATGACTCTATTTTATATAATTGAGCGTATTCCATCTTGCTCTATGTCCTTGGCCCTCCAGCCTTTTTTTACTATTCAGCTATGTCTGGGTCATTGGTACAGTATAAAAATGTTAAAAAATTTATAGTAATTCATATATTTTTTATACTTACCAATGACCCAGACAGGGATGGCCCTCCCAGGAGTTGGGGACTCTTCCTCCCCGCTGAGTACATAGCGCTTACCAGGCACTGGTTATTAGAATGATTAATGGCGCCAATTTCGGAACGTCCTTGACACTGCGCATGCGCAGTAGAGGTGAAGTGTGGAGGGCCATTCAGGACATGTTTTCTTTGGTTTTAGATGCAAATTTTGGGGATTGGGGGGCAAAATTTGTGTTTGGCCCTATATTTTAAGAGTTAGCACCAGCTATGTCTGGGTCATTGGTAAGTATAAAAAATATATAAATTACTATAAATTTTTTAACTTTCAGATAAAAAGTCCTCCCACAGTGTTTTGGTAGAAGACCACTCTCCACACACTAAAGAGTTGAGTGGGTTTACTAAAAAAGATATTCTGAGAAGAGTTATCTCCAAATGGGTAATCAAGAATTCAACCAGTTATATCTTGTTTGACAGAGCTCTATGGGCTCTGTGAAACCAGATATGAGTGCCTGAAATCTTGTTGACACAATGGGATATAGCTGGGTTTGACAGTTGATGGTTTTTCACATCAGAGAGAAGGCAGTTTGAAGAAACTTTTACATCAATGTTAAATCAGTGGGACCAAGTTTTCTTGTCTGAATTGTTACAGTAGGGTATGAGGAGAGTAGATGATGCCTATCATACACCACTGGCAAAACACTTTCAAAATCACATTAAAAGCATAAGAATTGCTAGCAAACATTCTGTTAGTGAACCACCAGGTTTATCTGGTAGTACATTAACAGAAATTTTGCTAGTGACTCCTATGCTTTTTCTCATATTGTAAATTTATGTCAGGTGGATAACCCACTCTACAGGGATAGTGTTGGAATCCACTTTTCCTTTTATTACTATTTATATATATGTAATTTTAATACAGTAGACCTGTAGGTTGTTTTAAGTGTTTGGCTCCCAATGGTAAACATCCAATGGCAATGCCACAAATTATGGCTGGTATTTTTGTATGTATGTTCCTGCATTCTTTATTTTATCACAAACTACCCCATACAGCTGAACTGTTTATTAGATATTAAGAGGGGTTCTGTTTTAGTGTTTACACACCCAGGTGCAGTGGATCTGCTTTTTAAGTTTTACACCAATGGTCAGCAGTAAACAGTGAATAGCACATACAGTGGCTGATGATAGTAAATGTTGAGAAGAAGATTTATTTCTGTTAAAATAGAATAAAATCCCCCCCCCCCCCCCCCCAGCAAATCTTGAAATTTAATTTAGGGTTGAGAAGTAGGGGGTCATGACATTAGAGTGAAGGGAGTTGAAATATTGTCTTCAACAACTGTTCACCAGATATTTCTGTTGGATATTATCTGATGTACAATTGTTGAAGGCAATATTTTAACCCCTTCACTCTGATGTCAAACCCCCCTACTTCTCGCCTCCCAATTTAATATTAATTCAGGGTTGAGAAATTGGGGATTTTGACTACAGAGTGAAGTGAGTTAAAATATTGCCTTCAAGGATTGTTCACTGGATAATTTCCATTAGATATTATCTGGTGAACAATTGCTGAAGACAATATTTCAACTCCCTTCACTCTGATTGCCCACCCTCCAACTTCTCAGCCCTAATTTGATATCTAGGGTTGACAGGTGGGGGATTTTTATATCAGAGTTGAGGCCATTGAAATATATGAGTATGGTCACTGGTGACTACCTCAGATGGTAGAAAGCATATTTATAATAAGTGAAACAAGACATGTTTTTTTTTGTTGATTTGTTTTATTTGAAATAAAAATACAGCTTCTTTAAAATATACATGTGCATTTTTTATTAGTCAGACTGTCAGACCATTATTCTGACATGTACAGCTTGACATCTAACACTATTTTTGCAGTATTCTGTATATTTGAGACCCTGCAACATAAAGCATATGTTCTATATTAAGCCTCTGGGGAAAAAAAAAAAATTAAAAAAAAAAACGCCCACCCGCATGCTTTTTTGAAAAAAAATGGCCTGAGAAACAGACAATCAACTTTGTATGGCCTTACTATAAATTTATCTTTTTTCACAAAAATGTATTCTGTTTCCCAGCTTGTATAAATTTTCTTTTACAAGACGGATAAATTCTCTTCAAAATCCTCTTTTGGAATAACTTTTCCAAATTCACAAAGAAGCACTGCTTCTATAATAATAATAATGCACTGTCCTGCAGCAATAATAATCTCCAGTGTAAACAATTGCTCTGTTATGAGGAGAATGTCTATCTGAAATGAGTTTATCTGAAAAGAATTTTGGAATTCTGTTGACCAAGATATTTATAGCTCTCAGATAGAATGTCCTAGAAGATGAAGTTTCTCCAAAGTTCTGTTTTTGTTCAGTTTCTTGGTGATTCTGTCTTAATTGATGTAAACAAGGCTGACCTACTCCAACAGTTAATCAACCGCTGTGTGTACAGTGGTCTAAAAATAGATTCTACATAACAAAAATGAAAACATATTGATAGATGTAGTTACACTGAAAGGTCACTTAGTGCAAACAAATGAGCCAGACTAGCCAAAATGTACTTACTGTAAATAAAAAACATGCTTTCAGAAAAAAAAAATCAACTGTAGAATTATCAACTAAGGACATATCAATCTTGATATAATATGGGGGCTATAACAATATCACTATTACTTTGCCTTTTCACACTGAAAAAAATAGAAAAAATTACCTGAGAAGGGGTTGCCAGAAAGAATATAAGGTAACCCTATTTCTGGTTGACATAATTTCTCATTTGTAGAAAGTTGTCAGGCCTGTTGACACACATGGGAGGCTTCGCACTGTGCCTGCTCAGTACTGTTTTTACTGATTTCTTCTCTGACGTGAGGTGACCCTGGCTATTGAAAGTGTCATCAAACCCCAATAAATAGATACCAATTTCTTCTATAACATGAGGTTTGTGTCCTCTTTATCATGAGTTTACAAAATTGGCTTGACAACAACTGCCGTGGCACAATTAGCAGTCATGGATGAAATCCTTTCAATTTCTGTGAATTTTGACCTGACAAGTTCATATGAACAAAATGTTATAATTTGTATTGGATTCTGAAGCACATCTTCAGAATAAGCATTTATCCACCCTTGTTTCCCTCCCTGCACACTAATGTCAGAATATTGAAAATTCAGGTATTTTTTCCCCGTGGGAACCCTTGGAAGTGAAGTGAGACTCATGTTGTGGTCATGATTAGCCATTGTGCAAAAATATGTGACCTTAAACACCTATAAATAAATAAATAAATCAGGTATTTTGATATCACTGTGTAAAGGGGTTAACCTTTTTCTCACCACCCAAATTTAATATTTTAAGGATTATTTTTTCAATTTTTTCAGAACATTTCAACAAAACTTTCATTGCTTGTTCGTGCAATAACTTGAAAATGGAATGCACCATGGATTGTATTTGTGGTAGATTAGTGGTGACTAGAGGAAGGTTCCTTTTGATAATCTGTTTTATGCCATATTGTATATTTTTGCTGGTCCATGCAATAACTTTACAAAATAATGACCAGTGCGTCCCAATTTTTTCTGGCGTCTTGAATAGTGATTGTAGGTAGGCTCCTTTCAATAACCAGCATTTTGGCTGTCATGTCCGAGCAATAATTCGGAAAAAACACCAAATGACTAATGCATCCTATTTTTAGCTCAACTTGACAAAGTCAAGCTGAGCTATTGCCATCACTTCTCGTCCGTCGGCATACGTACGTTAGTACATTAGTATGTATGTCCACAATTTCCTTTGGCACACCTCACAGGTCGTATTTATGATCAGATTGCTTTGAAACTTGGTATGCTTGTTTGGGGTGACCTCTAGATGGGAGCTATCGATTATCTTCAATTTCCGTCAAAAAATGTTGCCGCGGTCAACGTTCTGAGAACTGAGTTTAGTCAAACCTCAATATTTCCCTTTGGCACACCCTACAGGTCACATTTATGATTGGATCGCTTTGAAACTTGGTATGCTTGTTTGGGGTGACCTCTAGATGGGAGCTATCGACTTTCTTGAATTTCCGTCAAAAAATGTTGCCATTTCTTAGAACTTGGTTTAGTCAGACCTCAATATTTCCCTTTGGCACACCCTATAGGGCACATTTATGATCGGATTGCTTTGAAACTTTGTATGCTTGTTTTGGGTTTCCTCTAGATGGGAGCTATCGATTTTCTTCCATTTCCGTCTGTCAAAAACTGTTGCCGCTGGCAACGATCTTTGAACTTAGTTTAGTCAGGTATCAATATATTCCTTTGACATGCCCTACAGGGCCCATTTATAATCAGATCGGAATGAAACTTTGTATGCTTGTTTGGGGTTTCCTCTAGATGGCAGTTATCGATTTTCTTCGATTTCCGTCAAAAAATGTTGCCACTGGCAATGACCTTCGATGAACGTAGTAAAAACTTAGTGTAGTTAAGCTTCAATATTTCCCTTTGACACACCCTGCAGGGCACATTTATGATTGGATCGCTTGCAAACTTGGTGTGCTTATGTGGGGTGACATCTATATGGGAGCTTTCAATATTTTTATACTGTACCAATGACCCAGACATAGCTGGTGCTAACTCTTAAAATATAGGGCCAAACACAAATTTTGCCCCCCAATCTCCAAAATTTGCATCTAAAACTAAAGAAAACATGTCCTGAAAGGCCCTCCACACCTCGCCCCCACTGCGCATGCGCAGTGTCAAGGACGTTCCGAAATTGGCGCCATTTATCATTCTAAGTTTGGCCCTTCATCAGTTAACATCTGACTGATCTTTGTGCTTTTAAATCTCAGTTTAAATGATGCCAGACACATAAATATTAGTGAAATGGTGATTCTAAGGAGGATAGAAAAGGAGGAGAGGAAAAGAATGTGTGACAGAATATTATCAGGGCTGTAACTTAAAATTTTTTAATGAAATTATGTTAAGTTACCTATTTTCAAGGCAGCAGCCATTTTGTTGTCATTCTGATTATTTAGTTACACTGTTTTTTCAAGTGTTTTTCCTCTCTCCCTGTCCTTTAAGTTCCCCCTTGCTATTCTCCCATGCTTTTGGCATAGTTTCTGTAATTATTATTACTAAAATTTCTTGGGAGTTTTAGCTTAATAACAGAATGAATTCTGTTCTTTCCCCATGTTTACGTCTTCACCTACGGGTGGTTAGGCGTTGTGTTCTGCATCTACCATCTGATGTTCTGCAGTTTCTTCCCTGGAAGTCTCTGTTTTGCATCAGATGGTGTATTTTTGGTAACTGATTTCGGGCCTGGGTGCCTGGAGTCTTATTTTAGTGTTTTTACACTCATTGTTTACATTTACAACAGCCCTCTGTGTGAGGGGGGGATTTCTAAATAATAATATCTTTATGTTATTTTAATCATAACTAGATACATTATTATTGTTCGTAAGTGTTGAATAAATTGTTTAAAATATTTTTAAAATTTTTGTCCACACTTAGGCTTGGGATCCATTGGGGCTCAACGTTACTTTTCAGAAACTTGGGCTGTTCTGAAAAAATATTTTTTCAAAATATTTTGATTTCAATTATTTTTTCTATATTAATGGATCATATTATTATTATGTATTTTGATTGCCAGGGGTTAGTGCGAGTACCAGGACTTGTTTTCTTTTCACATTGAAAGGATATTGATCAATTGTTTTAAGAGGAAGTCTTCCTCTGACCTTATTATCATTCTATATGTGGTCAGTGTACTCGCATTAACTCCTGTTCTGTATCGTATGATTTCGATGACAATATGGGAAGCGTATGTCACGGTATGTTGTTGGGGATTTGGACACTCCGGTCCTTTCCCCGCAGGGTCACTCTACTTTATCAATTTCTATTTCAGACGATCAAGATTAGGGTGATGTATCTGTGATGTCTTCCAACAGTGTGCCTCCGTCGTCACAATTAATGAAGGGCTAGCGGAAAAGTGCTCATGTAATACGCCAATTGCCTAAGAGGACCCTAGTAGGTTCGACGGCCTTTGACGTCCGCTAGCTCGCCCGGTGTAGCGTCCATTCACCGAATGGTTCGGCAGCCGGGTTCGTCCGTTGCGGTCTAGAAGGAATTTTGGGGTGATGCGAGCACTATAAAATTAACTTAATGCACACCCAGTGACGGCGGATCGGAGGGAGAACGGAGGAAGCCTTTTAGTCCGGTTCATAGCTCGTTCCGGTCCATCCGGACGGCAGGCGAGAGAGGCCCCTCTCTCGTTCAACAACATCTGGCCCCAGATGTTGTGGTACAAATGTGTCGTTAGCGGAGCATACGTCCGTCGCTCGGGACGCTCCGTTGTATAGGCAGTCCGCTGAGACTGCTAAGGCTTCCTCTTCTCGTCAGCGCACACGACCGCACCTTGGCTGCGTGACCGCCGATATATTACCAGCTTCGCCGATCAAGGATTCTTCGGCGACCAGGTCACACCATCCGGCAGCCAGGGATTCGAGACCGATGGACTCCGGACGTTCGCATAGGAAGTATGCGGGAGCCATCTGATGAGGAGCTGCCCTCGGCGAAGCACCGATAGACTGCGCCTCCGCAGGTCTCGACGCCGGACATTCTTGTGCACATAGCACAGCTTATCGCAGCATCCCAGCAGCCGACAGAAACGGTGTCGGATCGAGAATTATCCGACAGCGCTGGGTCGGTAGCCGGGGACTCGAGGCCTGCAGACTCCGGACGTTCGCATAGGAAGTGTGCGGGAGTCAACATACACGGAGCTTCCAGCGGCAATGCATCGTAAGTCCGCTACTGCACAGGCCTCGGGAACGGACGTGCTTTCCTTAATAGCACAGTTTATCGCAGCATCCCAGCATCAACTGAAGCTGTCGCATATATTTTATCCGACGATGCTGGGTCGGGACGCTCCGCGGAAGCGGGTACGGACGTCCGAAAGTTTCATCCGGTCCGACGGGATACCGAAAGGGATTCGGTGGATTTCAAGCTTTCCCTTTCGGAACAACATATGCTGCGATGCCGGATAAGAAACTGATAGCGTCGGTGGACTTAGAAATTTTTGGTTCGGTTCAGGGACATCGTCCCTCAGTTCCGACATAGTCCAATAATGTCACACAAACTTTCGAATTATTGAACGACGCTATATATATTATTATTTTATGCTTGCTATCCAAGCATTTCTGGTTTCTTGTTCGAAGAGTTATGGAGATGTCTTTCAAAAGTGTGCCTCTGTCGTCATAGTTATTGAAGAGTTAGCGGCAATAAGTGCTCATGGAATATGTCTATCGCTTACGGAGTGACATTCGCTAGCTCACCCGGTGTAGCGTACATTCATCGAATGGTTCGGCTGCCGGGTTCGTCCGTTCCGGTCTAGGAAGGAGATTTGGGTGATGCGAGCACTTTAATTACTTTAGTACTCACCCAGTGACGGCAGATTGAGGACAGATCGGAGGAAGCCAACAACATAGGGGACCGCATGTTGTGGTTCAGATATTTTACATTCGGAGCATATGTCCGTTGCTCGGGACGCTCCGTTATATTGACAGTCCGAGAGACTGTCTTTAATGCTTCCTCATCCTCACAGCAGGGCACACGACCGCACATTGGCTACGTGACCTCGAGTATCCGATCAGTTTCGGCATTCAGTGATTCCACAGCGAATAGGTCGCGCCATCCGGTAGCCAAGGGACACAAGGCCTATACACTCCGTTCGCTCGCATATTGGAAGTATGCACGGGGTAACGATCTCGGAGCTTCCTGCGGCAATGCATCGTAAGACCGCTGCTCCTCAGGCCTCAGTGACGGACGTGCTATCCGAGTTAGCACAGTTGTTTCGCAGCATCCCAGCAATTGACGGTTTCTCGGTCGAATCAGGAATTATCCGACGGCGCTGGGTCGGTGCGGTCCGCGGTTGCATCAAGCTACGGACGACCGAACGCTTTATAGGGTCCGACAGGATGGCGAAAGAGATTCGAAAGATTTCGAGTTTTCCCTTTAGTAGTATCGGAAGACGCCTTTCATATCTTCTGGCATTTCTTCCAGTGATTATTTTTCGGACTTCATTGCTGCGATCTTGGATAAGAGACTTATAGCGTCATTGGACTCGGATTTTTCGATCGGTACAGGGACTTTGTCCCTGACTTACCGACGCAGTCCAATATTGTCATTACAACATGTGTTTTATTTTTCGACGCTATATATTATATATATATATACTAGCCTGCTACTAAGCATGATAGTTTAGTTTCTTGTCCGCGTGGCTCATTTCTGCCATTTTATCTTTTTTACATATAGTTTATTTTGGCAGAGAAGGGCATACCGAGAGTTCATATGCGTCTAGACGGTGTGATTAAAGACTGCATATATTCTTTTTCGCCGTTTATGTCTTTTCCAATTTCAATGTTGGGAACGACATTATGTATAGTAGACTTAACTTAGACGCTTTATTATACGTAATCCGCCTTACTGAGGCGTTATCATTACGTCTTCAAGAAAAGATTTACGGGATATTATTCTCAATGTAATTTCTTTTGAGGGCAGTAGTTTGTTCACGTATAACCCCGCCCTTCAGTGGCTGATTGGAGTTGGTTAGACGTGATGCAGCCCTAGCTACATCCACGCGTGGAAAGTAGGTTAAGAACTCTCTCAGAGTCGCTTCGTTCTCGGAGGAGCTTCTCTTCGACGGCAACTTTCCGGCAATCCATGAATTGCTTGATTTATACATTCTCTTGTCTATATAGTGTTACAAGAGATTCAGACTGGGGCAAACATTCGGTGGTTGACTCAGAGAGTGCCGCCGCAGTTGCCGGACCCTAGTGTGGCTGTTATGACGGTTGCCAGTCAAACAGATTGGGATATATACTGATCCCTACGGATTCGAAGTGCCAGGGTCTTTGGGTTCCGCAGTCTTTTAGCTATCAGTTTTACTTCCGCGGAATAATGTTTTTTAGGCTTGCTTTATGTCATTGCATGAACATTATTCAGAAACGCATGCCCAAATTCCTGTCCTTTAATTCGACAGTAGTGGCGTATCTTCGGAACCAGGGAGGCACTCTTTCGTTTCCGTTATTCAATTTAATGGAAAGAATCCGTCTGTTGGTTATAGTACACCAAGTTCAGTTTTGGTCCGTCATATTCTGGGTCGTCTGATTGTTTTATCGCACTCCCGTTCTCTTACGGGTCGCTTGTTGCTGTCAGAATGGACTCTCAACAAACAAGTATTTAATCAGATTTGCTATCTATGGGAGCGCCCAATGATGTTTTATTTATGACACAGCTTGCTTATCAATTGCAGACGTATGTGTTAGCTTGTCCAGATCTCTGAGCTAATACTGTTAACGCTCTATTGATCTATAGGACGGGATGATACGATACGCGTATCCTCCGGCGCTGTTGTTTTAGCAGGTTTTGCTAAGATAAACAACCACAATACATTTCTGTTGATAGCATCTCTATCTTCACAGAGATCATGAGTAATTTACTCTCTTGTCTGCTGTGGATCTTAACGTGAAATCTTCCTCTATGTGAGGATCTTTTTTCACTGGGTAAATCGTGTCATCTTTATCACAACCAGCAAGGTCGCAACCTTCATGTATTCCGTTGTGTGGTCCGTATTGCATTGTAAGCACTGTACTGGACGAGCTTTGGACGCGATTTCTTACTATAGGAGATCCTCTTCTTCGCTATTCTATGCGACTAAAGTGGAGGCTCTTCCGTCGTGGTGTAGGGATCATTATGTTCATATGGTTGATCCCTCCATACTACGCATTGCTAGTTTTTAGTATACTTGTTTCACAAGATCTACTGCAGCCTGTTGTTATTTAGGTTATAGGTTTATGTTACCTCATACCTATGCACTCTACGATAGTTTACAATTGAGTCTTTTGTCTCTTTATCTAAGTCAGTTAGTAACTTTTTGATAAATAGACTTAGAATCTTTAGATTAAATTCCTATACGGATTTTAACTTCGGTTCTTATTTAGCTAAGTAATCATTTGAGCCTCTGGAAACAGTAGTTTTCAAATTCTGACCTTTTAGACAGTAATTCTGTTGGTTTCTCTTTTACTGTAGAGTCAGTGAGTTTCATGCACTATCGATGGATGATTTTCACTTTCATAGTTTCGGAATCAATACTTCCGTTACTATTTAGGTTGGATTGTTGCATAAGAGTTAGGCTCCTATTATCCGGAACCTATTATTTTAAGGTCCTTCCGTCTTCGTATGGGCATAGGCCTTTACTCTTTCCGGGTACAGTTTATGTATTTATAAACAGATATCTGTTTATTACAAGGGCGTAAGCTTCTTCTGTCTTTGATGTCTAGTAGAAGGACGTTACGCTCCATTTTATTGTTAATGGATTCTATTAACTAGCGTACTGCTTATGGTATATCATTGTCTTAGCAGTTGTGCTTAAGATTTCGGCTCATGAAGTAAGAGTTCTTCTACTTCTTGGGCTTACATTAATAGTGTTGCTATTATAGATTTTTGAAGGCTGCTCATTGCGCTCAGCCATCCATTCATGAATTTTATCTCAGAAATATCGAGTCCATTTCTGGAGGCCTCTATTGTTAGGTCTATTATCTACTGCTCAGAATGTCATTCACTTAACAGTTGCTACTATAGCTAGGTAGGCTGTCTGTTTTGGCAGTGTCTCCGTTCGGCTGCCCTCTTCGCTCTGGGCTATTTGACCCAGGGCAAGAAAAAAGGGGGGGGGGAGGGTGTTCCCTTGGGTCACCTGTTTTTACTATGAAAACAAGGGGATACCTCCTCCGGAGTTAGTAATTCTGAGCTGTTATTGGGATGGTTGTTTAGTGAGAAGTTTAAGTTTATAAAATTCATTCAAGTCTTAGTTTTTAAAGTATAGCTTTTGAATATTGCATATGTCAACGGACATGATTATGCAATTCTCACACACTTTTATGAGTATAAGAGTCTCTATTCTCTAGACTTACTTTATTATTGGCTTACTTTAAAAATTATTAGTATAAGGATTATTGGATATTAATAGAGTACATGGATGTATGAAGCTCAATTTTTGGAAGGTGTTGTATCTTTCTAATTTATCATAAATAAGAAAGATACATGTAAGGCCTATTACTTCTTTTCCCTACAGGGGATGACTCTATTTTATTTTATTGAGCGTATTCCATTTTGCTCTATGTCCTTGGCCCTCCAGCCTTTTTACTATTCAGCTATGTCTGGGTCATTGGTACAGTATAAAAATGTTAAAAAATTTATAGTAATTTATATATTTTTTATACTTACCAATGACCCAGACGGGGATGGCCCACCCAGGAGTTGGGAACTCTTGCCTCCCCGCTGAGTACATAGCGCTTACCAGGCACTGGTTATTAGAATGATAAATGGCGCCAATTTCGGAACGTCCTTGACACTGCGCATGCGCAGTGGGGGCGAGGTGTGGAGGGCCTTTCAGGACATGTTTTCTTTAGTTTTAGATGCAAATTTTGGGGATTGGGGGGCAAAATTTGTGTTTGGCCCTATATTTTAAGAGTTAGCACCAGCTATGTCTGGGTCATTGGTAAGTATAAAAAATATATAAATTACTATAAATTTTTTAACTTTCTTCCATTTCTATCAAAAAATGTTGCCACTGACCTTTGAACTTAGTTTAGTCAGGCCTCAATATTTCCTTTTAACACAGCCTTCAGGGCACATTTATTATTGGATCACTTTGAAACTTGGTATGTGTGTTCGGGGTGACCTCTAGATGTGAGCTATTGCTTTTTATCATTTCCATAAAACATTATTGTCGATATCACCAGCCTTTGAACTTTCTGCATTTGTGAATCAACTTATCCCTTTTGAACTCTCTGCAGGGTATATTTATGAATTTCCATAAAAAAAACCCCAAAGCCACAAGCCATGACCTTCTGCTTAGTGCATTTGTGCATTAACAACTTCCTTTGGCATGCCTCAGAGGGCACATTCATTATCGGGTTGTTTTGAAACTTTGTATGCTTATGCAGGGTGACAAAGATAGGAGCTATTAAATTTTCTTTTCATTTCCATCAAAAACTGTTGCTGTTAGCAGCAATCTTTGAATTTATTTTATTTGTGCATCAACATTCTTTGACATGGCCTACAGACCACATTTATCATAGGATTGTTTTTGAACTTGGTGTGCTCAATAGGCAAGACCTTTAGAGCTATTGATTAGCATTCATTTCTGTGAAAAAAGTTGCCATTTACAATAATCTTTGAACATACTGCATTGTGTATCAACATTCTTTCTTTAACCAGTCTTACTCTTTACATTTATAAATTGCATGGATTACTCTGACGTTGTGCACACACAATGCTGTTATGTTGAAATTTCATCAAATAACATTGGTACCAATGATCTTCAATTTTGCCGTTTCATTTATAACTTACCAAGTTCAAGTTTGTCAAGTTGAGCTACAGTGTCATTGACACTTTCATTATAGTTCTCGTATTGCAATGCAAAATGACTGAATTTACATTGATCGGCTGTATAATGAACCGAAACAAATAAATACAAAATGGTCAGACCTGTTACAGTGTTGTTGTTTCTCATTCTTTCACAAAATCTGAAGTTTAATTTTCTCCTAGTTCAGATATCCGAAGGTCGCGGCTTCCGCAGTGGGGATGCCACGTCATTCAGACAGCTGAACTATCTCTTCTCCCTCTTCAGCAAATCTCCGATGACAACTCTGAAACTTAGTTTGCACTGAATTTTCTATAGAGTTCTCTTCTTTTTTCTCTTTATTCACGTAATCCTTACTTATATATATTGTCATCATTAATTCCTCACCATACAAAAATTCAGCTTTAAACTACTCTATTATGCCTGTTAACATCAATTCTCCTGATTGCGTTCCATGAATAGTGGCAAATAATTTCCATGTAAACAAATCAATTGTATAATGCATCATGGGGGACAACTCTACCTTGATTCATATCGGCTGAGATAGGCATCGTAGTTTGAAGTCATATCTGCTGAGTTGGATAATGGGTAATTCAGGGAAAGAAAATCACATCTAATAAATAAGCACTTATACAGCATATTATTTCCTACAGAAAATAAATTTTACACTAATTTGTATTATCGGTTTTCTACCAAAACATTTAAAACTCTTTACCCACTGAATATTTTAAAGGTATTTTTCAGCAAATCTAGTCCTGGCTGCTATGAAGCAGCCATGACTAGATTTTATGAAAAATTCTTCTGAATTTAACTCATGAAATGATTGGTCAACGAAAACATTTAGTTTAGGCCACACAAAGTAGATCGTCTGTTTCTCAGGCCATTATTTGTAAAATTGCATGTGGGCGAGCGTTTTTTTATTTTAGTTTTTATTTCTGTAATTATTTCTTTCCCATCAAAAGTTCATGTTCTTGGTTTATGTTTTGGGCCTCATAATCTACAGAATAACATGGGTGGTGGTGTATTTCGGCCCTTGAGAGCAAGAAAGCTTTGCAATGCTAAAGCATTGCAAAGCCTTCTTGCACTCAAGGGTCAATTTTATCAATTTTTTTAACCTGGGTAAAATATCAGACATAAACCATTTAATTTTAATTTTTTTTTAAGTTTACATTGGTTATAAGAAGAGAGCATGCGGCAGCCAAAAGGGCCATGCGGGAGGGCGTGAGAAACAGATTTTATATTTTTTTAGGCCTTATAGGGGGAAATTTGGGAAATTGTACCCAAATTATACTTATTTCAGTGGCAGGACAAATCCTCCTTTGGCCAGGAATATCTATCAGCAAGGAATAAATGATGGAATGATCTCAGTAAAGTCATTTTAAAAAACCTACATGATGTATTCAAAAGTAAAATCAAGAATCATTCTGTAAAAGAATTGTGGTATTATTTTTTTCTCAGGTAGAGAGTTAGCAAACCCTTCTAAATTAATCGTTTTGTTCTGTGGTTAATTTCAGGTTCCATTTGCTCCTTCTGGATTCAAAGTACGCTATTTAAAGGTTTTTGAGCCAAAACTTAACTACAGTGACCATGATGTGATTAAATGGGTTCGATACATTGGAAGGAGTGGATTGTATGAAACTAGATGTTGATGATAAAAAGCCAGCATCTACAGATTAATAGGCTGTTAACATTATGATGATAGAATCATTTTGGACATAAAGTAGCAATATTGATGTTCTTATGTTATTTCACTCCCTTTTATGAAGTAATTTTCCATGCTCCAGTCTTGTAGTGATTTGTCCATTGTGTTCTCTTAGTATTCCCAATCATAATTTACTCATGGTTTTAAAATGGGAGTTTCAAGTAAAGCAGAATTTTAGCAATATAGTGCATGTATAAATCATTTAACCCTTTACCCAATGCAGACGATATCAGAATTTATTATTTTAAATATCAGTTTTTAAAATGTTTCAAAAAATTTCAACAAAACCGTATCATGTGACCCTCGTTGGAACGAGCTCGTTCCAACGAGGGGGTCACATGATATGGTTTTGTTGAAATTTCTTGAAAAATAATATTTTTTCAACTGCTGAATTTGCATATTACGCGGGCAGATGCGGCCGATTCGTTGGGTAAATGGTCAAATATGTCGGGGTTTGTAACCCAAAAAGCGTCTTACATCAAATTTTGAACTTGCTTCTATTAAGCCTTTATGTAATATAAAGACCTTGTCCTGCCATCGGTACTATTCACAAAAATCACATTTTTGATTTCATCGTTACTTTCTATTTTGATGAACATATCTTATCATCCTTCATTAGAATGAGTTTATCAAGCTCATTCCAGTGACAGGGTCATAAGCAAAATTTTTTATACATGCAAAAAAATATTTCGTGTCATCTTCTACTGGTGTTAGTTGAGGGGTTAAGGAAAGACATAGCTCTTCATTTTAAACAGTTTGAAGGTGATCTTGAATAACTTTTTTCATTCATGGAAACCCATTTTATTACTGCATTGAAATAAACATGACATGCCTGTCATGTTTAACTCATAACCTGCCCAAATTCTACTTATTGTAATGGCAATAGATTTTCTGTCCAGGGCAGGTATATCCACCACCACCAGCATGTGAAATAGTTAAAGCTGAAATGTAATCAATCAGTAATGTGATTGAGTACATTTCCAAAGTGATTGTAATCATAATTATTACTTGATAGTTGGATTAATTTTAATTGTAATCATAAAAATTTAAAGTATTTGTAATCGTTATCATTACACATCTGAAGTAATAGCCACATCTCTGTTCCAGTGTCAATGAATCTTGTATTATTGTGACAATTTGAAAACAAAATTAGTTTAGAAATAACATTTGACTTACATGGCAGAGTGCATGTTTCCATATTTTAATAATCCAGGTGTGGGTGCTTCAGATTTCTTTTGTTTTTCAGGAGTTAGTACTATCACAAAATTTGATCTGATATAAACCACATTTAAAGTCTTGAACATTCAGTTTATTAATAACCCACTTCTAAATACTTAAAAATTTGAACACATTTTCAAAGTTTAACTGATTTTGATTTCATGTAGAACCTGTCTTGAGAGATCACATTTTTACTAGGCAAAAGTGGTCTCTCAAAACAGGTGGCCTCTCATGGCAGGTCCATTACAGAGTAAAACAACCAAACAGTACAAAGCAACAGCGGTGTCTCAAGACAAGTGGTCTCTCAAAGGTCCACTGTATTAGTTTGGAATATTTGTATAACAATATTATCAACTGGTACGTATATACCGTACTGACGCGGGAATAAGTCCAGGGGGTGCGGGCAGTGAAAAAGCAAAAAAGACATGGGTGGGCTTATATTCGGGTAAGGCAGTTTGCAGAAGCAGGGAAAAGTTCGAGATGGCTATTTGCAGCACTGTTATTGGAGAGTACAGTTTCCCACTGTCCATTTTATCATGCCACTTCATATTTTGTCTTATGTGTGTGAAATTGAAATGGTTTGTAAATTGCATTGAATAAAGAATGTGTTAATATACCAAAAACTATCCAACTTAATTTTTCCGTCTTGTTTTTATTGAAATGAGTTCCGAGAATCGTGAGCGTGAATTCCCATGTTGTTGATGGAAAAGTCATGGAAATCGAAAGTAGCATTTCGAAAACGAGTCTATTATAGTCTGTTTTTAAAGACGTTACTTTCATAAAGCCAATGGAATGGAGGGGGAGGTGCTGTTTACGAATATTATTTTTTTTTATCAAGGGTTGAAAATTACCAGTGGAGTCCCCCATGGAACAGTACTGGGACCGTTACCTTTCCTTTGCCAAATAAACGAACATTAATTTTTTTTATCAATCTGAGTTGGGGGACTTCATTAGATAACCGACTCTTGTCATCGCAATTTGTTGTTTTCACAACGGCTATTTCTATAAACTCCAGCATGTTGTGTAACATCCTGAACAAAACAGCCTTTTAAAATAATTTACTCACAAAAAGTTTTTTGTCAGCTGATTAGGAAAAAAATACAAGCACAATGGCTATTTTCGAAATAGACCATACATTCAACTGTGCATGCAAACAATTGTGGGATTCCTGTTTTTTGTTTTTCAATGGCACAATAATTGAGACAGAATAAAAACAAAATGAGATGTATTGTTAGCATTGAGTAATTTTATTGTACAAGAAAGATAATAAGAATGAATATTTTCTCACTAAAAATGTGCAGATTGAACAAAAAAAAGTGACAATAACAGAGAAAAATGACACACAAAAAAAATGACATTCGATGCATTTTTCTTTTTCTTCATTACAGTAAGGGCATTTCTTTGATTTTCAGAAGTAGTGGAGTGGGCTTTTTCATGAAGAGGGCACCTTGAAATGGGTTTTTCGAAAATAGGGGGGGGGGGGGGGGCTTAATCCCGAATATGGGCTTATTCCCGCGTCAGTACGGTATGTACCAACTCGCAGATTTTGATGCAGGCAGTGATGGGCAGTATACCGAAAAAATGAACCGAACCAATCATTGAATACTGAAACCATCTGTATTTTCATATTTTCCTTCATTGGCTATTTATGAGACATGTTGCAGCTTGATAGCAGCTGAGGTGTTTATTTTCATGAAATAAATGATGGATTTCCTTTTCATGTTAACCTTGAAGGTGTAGGTGTTGTCCTGAATTCCCACTAGACTACAACCTGTACGTGTCCAATTGTTCAGCAGTGATTTTTAGTCAAGTCTTGGTTGCCTGTTAAGACAGCCAAGACTATTATCAACAGGACCACCTAATGATGGCAAGTTGAGGGCACATGCTCTAAGCTTGAAAAAATCTAAAATGAGCCTTTAAAAGTTAAGGTGTGTTTGGAACAAGTCACAAAATAACTGTTGATATGATTTGTGTTGAGAAAAATGGCATTGGAATTTGTGACACTGTGGTAGAATGATACATGAACCATGAATTCGGTATTTTCTTAGTGTGAATTCCTTAGTATCATCAAATCTCAAGTTAAGTCAGATACCAAATACCAAAACTGATACCAAACTCAAAATTCCAGTATGGCCCATCTCTTGGTGTAGGTCCTGGAAAGAGCTTGAAATTCCTCAGAAAAGTCTTGCTTTTTCTTCATGTGTTTGAATCTTGTAAGGATTTTCAGCACTTTTCAACAGAATCTGAATATAGGCTCCCAGTACTGAACCTGTTATGATGAAAGTAAAAGTAAAGTAAGGCAGACCCAATGTTTTTTGAGTGCCAGTTTATAGTACATGTGCATTGAGCATATATACATTCCATTGTATAAATTTAGGCCATTTGGAGATAGCAGATAAATTAATTATTCTTTTAGTTTTGAAAATTTGTGTTTGGGAAACCTTGTTGGTCTTCCAATTTCTTCCTTTACTCCATTAACTGTGGTCAGTTTCTTAATACTAACAGAATCCTTTATGTATCATTACTCCCCCCTAATAAGTTATTATTTCATGACTCACTAATGGAATGGCTTTCTGAGTCCTTTCCCACATAGTGTGTCACCTAACATCACTTCAGTTTTTAGGAACAAAGGGAACAGTCGGCTTAAATTGGTCTTAACATTAGGACTGTTGAGAAATTCTTTGTTGAGGATTTTTTCATAATAATTCAGTGAGTCAGATAAGATACATATACAGGGTGTGTATGGCTCCTTGAAAGTGCTCAACTCTTTATCTATTGTGACTAGTACCTCTTGCAAAAAAACAATTCTTGAATAACTAAATGATTTCATTTTTTGTCTCCAAATTCTAGCTTATGGACTAACATTGGAACAAGCCCAATCAGCTCGTTCCAACAAGGTGTCATAAGCTCTTTTTCTGAAACAAATATTCAAAAGATCATGAAATTTAAATTGCAGATTTAGTGAATAACATTGGGCAGATGTGGCCGTTTAGATAAAAACTTAAAAATGCTGGAATTTTAAAACTGAAATTCCAGAACTTTCAAAGTTCTTGGATTTTCCACTTTCTTGAAGGTGGACTCTGTTCATGGAAAGTTGAAAAGTATGTTTATGTAATTGCTTGTCTCGTTTTGGTCAAATGTCTACTTAACAATTAAGGAGCTGTGATATATATATTATAGGGGAGGGAGTGCAGCAGTTCTCAGGAAAAGGGAAGGATACTTTCAGGGCATATTATAGCATGTCATAGTTAATCTTCAAGGGCCTTGACAAGAGTCCTGAATTCCCACCAGCCTCTGTACATCCAGTGGCTTAGCTGCCTGTTTGGCTTGGCTGCCTGTTAGGTAATATCTCTATTGTCAGCTGGCCCCAACTCCCCATGTGGGGGCACAGTGGCACTGTGTACTAAGGCATACTGCACGTTGATGGTGCACCTGTCTTCAACCAATGCTACCCCTGCTTATGTGGAGTTAGTATGTTGGGGAGTCTGACAGTTGCTTGGTGGTTCTCTCTGGGTACTCTGGCTTCCTCCACCTATAAAACTGACTGACATGAGATGGCCCTGGCTTTCAAAAGTTTTGTTAAACTCCAATAAATAAATAAATGCCAGCTGGTGCTCCTCCTGATGGCATGTTACGGGCACCTGTTCTGTGGCCATAAAAGTCAGAATGTTGAGGGATTTTTAGAAAGTAATTTTGCAAATGTCTGAGCATGAGCAGAGTTGCAGAGTATTTTCAGGGCCTATCAGGGAAAATTCTTGGTAGGTGAGAGCATTCTAAAAACACTTTCAGGGCAAAGTTTGACTGCTCCGTCCTCCAACAAGGCTGTATATACAGCTCATTCTCTTGTGATTGCACAAGAGAATGTGCTGTATATACCCTTATACTAGAATCCTATCTTGATCTCTGAACAACCTGAGGGCACAGAAATCAATTCCTCAAATCTTGCTTGTTAAATAATCATTATATGACATAAATGTATAGTTGGTAATAAATGGGATATTGTGCAACATTTCTTTTTTTGTGTGTTATGTTTAACCCTTTCACCTTTACCCAACATAATGGCCAAAACTGGCCAACGCTATTCACAAAAATCACCAATTAATTTTCATTATTTTTTTCATTTTTTGTCTCAAAAACATAGGTTATGACCCCTCTTTGGAACGAGCTCACCGAGCTCGTTCCAATGAGGGGTCATAACCTATGTTTTTGAGACTAAAAAAAATTAGTTATTCAAGAATTTTGTTTGCAAGTGTCGTCTGCTTTTCATGTTAGGTAAAAGGTTAAGTCCCCATACAGCCACAAACAGTCCCTTCCTTGAGAACTCGACTTGTAGGATGCTTTTATCTTGACAGTGATGTTACATCATTGTTGGCTGCCTATACAGGCAGATAACAATAATGTAGAAACACTGTAAAGTTAATAGTAGTTATTAGTAGTTAGTAAAATTAATCTGTGGACTTAAGTGTTAACTTGTATAGTTGAGATTAAGTCAAGAATATACAGCTGATAAAAAGATAAGTTGTTGTTGGGGCAAGCCTTCTTGCTCAACCACTCCTTTAATTAGTTGTATTAATATTCACCTATTTATACCTCAATGTCTATTTTAAAATTGAATTTTAAAGAACAAAATCTTGCTGAAGATTAATTTAATTATCTTTGCGAAGCTCATTTCTTGATTGAATCAATAAAACAAAATGGGAAAATAATTTGGTGCACAATCAAATTTATTTTTCAGCAAGTTGATCGGAGTACTGGGTGATATTCTGTGTCTGGGAACATGATTCATTCCTGATCATCATCTGGTATGATTCCGATTCACAGACGGGAAGAATTATACAGTGGATCCTGCTCAGTTGGAAACTGTCCAATTGACTCAACCTTTTAAACGCGAAACCTTTTACCATTCCTTAAGTACAATTTTGCCATATTAATTGCACATGGAGATTAGAGTAAATCCCTGTTAACTTAATAAAAAGTACTATAAACAAAATCAAAAGTCCTTTCTGTTCAAGATGTATGGAATGAGTGTTTTTAAAGCGAAAGTCCATTGAAATTTGTGGTAGTGATGCAGTTTAGTAGCATGGTGTGCATCTGGATTGGAGTATAGTACCAGTATGATATGGTATTGGAGGTCCTGTTTGATGTAATAGTCCTGGTTGAAGTGTATGGCCATGGGTATGTCTCACTTGTGTGTGATGTCGCTTAAGTGTTCTTTGAGGCATGTACTGAAATGCCATTTTGTTTCGCCCACATATTGTTTCCTGTAAGTATTGCAGGTCAGAAAATAAATGCAATTGCATGTCGTTCAGTTTGCGTGTCATGGTCCTTTGTGACTGTTTTCTTCTGTGTCTCTTGGGGGATTCTATCTTTGGTGGTTGCAAGCTCTTGTCAACTAAAAGATTTAGAATAAATGGCCATTATTTCTTGTCTCTGAAAGCCTGTTCCCCCAGATCATTAAAATATTTGAGCCTGTTCCCCAGATCATTAAATTCTGGGTAAACCCCTTCCCCTGCATTTTCTGGAAGATCACAAAGGTGTTTTTTTTTATACTTGTTGAGCAAGCATATCCTCCTTTTGCCTGAACACTGCATATCTACTTGCAATTTCATCACTTACATAAAATGACAGGTCTGACGATTTGAGGCGAACTGCAGTTTAGGTCGCGTAGAGGTTACCTAAAATGAAAACATGTGAACAAAAATTGGGTTGTGCCAAATTGTCGCTGGGTCACGCAATATTTTCACCAAGTTGAATGATCTTGTATGAATGAATGGTGGAATGATGTTGAGCATCAACCAATTATCACTTGCAGAGGTGTATGCACCTGCCTGAAGGATAGCTGGTGTGTTGGCCAGTTATTGGCCAACAGAGCAGCTACACTTCAGGCAGATGCAAACACGTGTGCTGATGATTGGTTGATGCTCAACATCATTTTAAACTGTTGATAACATAGGTACAAAATCAGGAAGTGGAAATAATTCATGTCTATGCCACAAATATTGATTATGGATGCCATACTCTACTGCAGCATGCTAGCCCATACCAGGATTAGTCTATAATTGCATCTAATTTATATCTGAATTGCTGCAACACAGCCTCATTATTGTTCCTAAGGATTCATCTTTATTCATCAGGATATTGCCCATGAGAGCAAGAACTTGGCTATGAGACAGCAGTTCATAAATCAGCATAGTTGTGGTGCATATATATTTGGGTTACCTAACAGGGTTATATGAATCAAGTGCAGGGGAACGAATGATAGTTTACCAAAGCTCAAA
The DNA here is from genome assembly GCA_031216915.1 of Pictodentalium vernedei. Lineage (NCBI taxonomy): Eukaryota > Metazoa > Mollusca > Scaphopoda > Dentaliida > Dentaliidae > Pictodentalium > Pictodentalium vernedei. Next base: position 149,595,198 of record CM062290.1, on the reverse strand, counting down.
CCAGGTGAATGATAAATGGGTTACGCAAAATTTTGAAAACTGCAGGCCTGATATTATTGTATAAGACAGCCTGGCACAGTTTTTAAATGGTCCATTTGTTAGTGTCCAGCTGTATGTGTACTTCCCAAGTGACAACAGAATATATTTCGTATCTGGCATATTTATTATTAGTTTTCAATGTAATTTCTTTATAAATATCCACTCTTGTTGTTGTTTTCTTAATATAAGAACCCTTTACTGTGGTAAACAAGCTCTGTTTTACTGGTAAAATAGGACCCAGTCACCAATGCGTAGTGTGGAGGTCCTCTAAAGTGGGCAACATGGGTATAAATGATTGACTAAACTTGCTTTTTCTCCATGTTGTGATCATGATAAGCCATTCTACAGAAATATGTGACCCAAAACAGCAATAAGCAATAAACAATATAAGAACCCATGGCCATTAGCTGTTCAGATTCTGTCAACCAGCGGTTCAAGCAGAGTGTTAAAATATTAGGTATTTTGTTGAGGTCTACAATCCTTTTTCTCTTGGTAGATTTTTTTCCACAAATATCACACTCAACATCATCTACAAAAGAGTAGTCATGAAAAAAGCTCTTTAACATTTCCTGTACATCATTTACAACAATGTTTAGAATAACATCAGATAGTCCAAATACATCAAATAAATGTCAAGTCAAACATTCTTTCTTGATATAAACTTCCAATCTTTCAAGCTGTCCACAAAATGTCATATGCTGTTTATTCATAATCATCTTTCAACAGTTTCCAGTAATATCTGTGCTGACAGCAGGAGAAACTTTTTCAAGTTCTAGATTATCTGGATCCGTGCCACCCAGTGCCAGTATAGGTGTATCTGTGTAAAGAAAGTCAGATGAAACACCTCACCCAGTATAGTGGTAGAGTTTTCTAGTGGCCAGGGCTGTTGTGTTTGATTGGCTAGTCTTCTAGAAGTGATCCTGTTTACTTCAACTGTGCCTATGATTGCATTGCTTGTACATAGGGTGGCCAACTTGGATTGTTGTGTCAATTTAACTTGCATATCAGCAATGACTGACTCCAGCACCTGTGGATGGTTGTCTTGATGGATGGAGCAACTTCTGACATTGTTAGCCAATGGTGGAATAGACTTTGTAGTATGTACAGTTGTCAATGGATACGATTTTTGCTGCTATATTCTCAAAAATCGCCAATTAATTTTCATTATATTTTTCATTTTTTGTCTCAAAAACATAGGTTATGACCCCTCGTTGGAACGAGCTCATCGAGCTTGTTCCAACGAGGGGTCATAACCTATGTTTCTGAGACAAAAAGTGAAAAAAATTAGTTATTCAAGAATTATTTTTGCAAGTGTCGTCTGCTTTTCAGGTTAGGTAAAGGTTTAAACTCAATTTCAAGGAGGATTACTTTGGATACATCAGAGTGATATTCGAAATTGAAATTCATTAACTGAAATGAGAAGATTATTATTCCAGAATGGCACTCGGAAACACAGCATGAGAAAGCTTTGTATGTTTGATTATGTTGCATTGAAGTCTTGAATATGATATAATAGATTATAGACTAAAATAATATATCAATATTACTGAAAAACGTGTTTGTTCTTTCTTGAAAAATACCCTTTATGCAGGCCTGAAAATAACCCACACACGATCATGTAGGTTACACAGGGGTTACATAAAAATTCCCCTTCATTATTATACCCCGACCTCCAAAGGAGGATTCAGAGGTATCTAGTGAAGACCTGTTCATCCGTTTGTCTGTCCATCTGTCCATACAAACGTTTTGGGTTATAATTTAAAAGCCGTCTGTTGGATTTGGATCTCCTTTGGTAGGCTGATAGATCTGCATGAGGGAATGGATATGCATAAGGAACAAGTTCCATCCAATAATTTTTCCCAGAGTTATGACCCTTTTTTCACTCGACTAGGAAAATTTTTCTGTTCCACAATACCTTTAAGGCTACTTCAAAGATGCCAACGAGCGGGGGCAGTGGCCCATGCTATGCAAAGCCCTTGTTCAAGTATTTTTGCTTCAAAACTTCAAACATTAGCTTTTAATTCGTGATATCTTGTTTGACAGAGCTCTCGGAGCTCTGTCAAACAAGGTATAATTAGTCCCCTACGGGAACCGTAAGGGGACTATAGGAGTGCACTCCGTCCGTCTGTCTGTCTGTCTGTCTGTCCGTCTGTCTGTTTTTATGTTACCACCTCTCCCTCCAACATGCTTTAAGCTACACCTTTCATATTTGATACATGGATAAATGGTTCTGAGGGGATGATGCACGCTCAAAATCTTTGTTTCAAAATCCAAGATGGCGGAATGACGGCCATTTTTGTTGTGTTTTTTTAAGCTTTCTTCTCTATTTTCATGTTACCACCCTTCCCTCCAAAATGGTTCAAGCTACACTTTGCATATTTGGCACATGGATAGAGGGTTGGGAGGGGATGATGCACGTTCAATATTTTTTTTTCAAAATCCAAGATGGCGGCATGGCAGCCATTTTTGTTGTGTTTTTTTAAGCTTTTTTCTCTATTTTATGTTACCACCCCTCACTCCAACATGGTTCAAGCTACACTTTTCATATTTGGCACATGGATAGAGGATTGTGATGGGATGATGCACATTCAATATTTTTTTTTCAAAATTCAAGATGGCGCCATGGCAGCCGTTTTTGTGTTTTTTAAGCTTTTTTCTCTATTTTATGTTACCACCCCTCCCTCCAACATGGTTCAAGCTACACCTTTCATATATGGTACATGGGTAAAGGGTTGTGAGGGGATTATGCACGCTCAATATTTTCTTTTCAAAATCTAAGATCTGTCTGTCTGTCTGTCTGTCTGTCTGTCTGTCTGTCTGTCTGTCTGTCTGTTTTTATGTTACCACCTCTCCCTCCAACATGCTTTAAGCTACACCTTTCATATTTGGTACGTGGTTAAATGGTTCTGAAGGGATGATGCTCACTTAATTTTTTTTTTTCAAAATCCAAGATGGCGGAATGGCAGCCATTTTTGCTGTTTTTTAAGCTTTTTTTTTCTCTATTTTTATGTTACCACCCCTCCCTCCAACATGGTTCAAGTTACACTTCTCTCAATTCTCAATTTTTAGATTCCATTCACATTTGAAATCCTGTCTGATAACCTGTATTTTACCCAAACCACCCCCAGGTTTGACACTCCTGTTGACTGTTGTCATGAAACCCGAATTGTCCCCAAGCCAAACCGTCCCCAGGCCGAACCATCCCCAATTATTTTACCAAACCCCCCTCCCCCCTCCCCCCCCTCCCCCCCCCCCCAGGTCTGATACTCCTGCTGACTGTGGTCATGTCTTATGTGACAAAAACACCTTATGTCACAAAAGCGCTGTAGGGCACTAATACCACCTCGGTCAAACACTTGATAATTAAATTCTCAGTTTTACTCCTGAGTTTAAGGACCAAATTCTAGTCAAGGGAATATTCTTGTTAGTTGAATAATTTCTGCTTGCAGAGTTTGTAGTCTATTAACAGTGTGCTACTGTACCCTTCAGCTGTTGTCTGTTACGTTTTTCAGAATACACAAACCAAATTCATTCACAGTGAGACGAAAGAGTAGTAGATTACGATTGTAAAGAACTTTTATTCTGAGACAAAGGCTTACTGGATAACACATCATGCCTCCCTTTGTTAATTCCTGGAAGTTGAGCAGTTTCTGTTTATCCTCTTCTATAACTTGTGACAGAGCCCTGTAGTATGTCAAGATATAATGGATTAAATACTTATATCTAAGGGTCGGGACCAGAAAGATTAGTACATTGGAGGAATTGTCAATAAATTCATGACAGATCACACTATTGTTTATTCACTTTACAATATTGAACCCCATGGGAACCTCGGGAAGTGGGGCTGTGCTTGTTTATTGCTGCTTCACTGGTAAAATAGACACCGGACCCAACACAAGGGGCCTAAGTCATCTAAAGTGGGCTGCATAGGTGTAAAACATAGGCTTTACTCGACTTCAAACATAGGCTTAACTTGACTTCATATTAATGTTGTGGGCATGATGTAACCAAAGATGCTGAAAATGACCTTAAACACCAATAAATAAATTCAGGGTCGAGACTGGCTTGATAACCTACCTGAACGCAAATAATACTTTATGTTTGTACTAAAGGTATGATAAATGGCTCAGAGTTTCACAGTTCTGTGTAATTATGCTTATTATGCCCCCGATTTAGTGAAGCCCTCCGTCCATCTGTCCATACAAACATTTTGCATGGTAATTTCAAAGCCATCAGTTGGATTTTGATCTCCTTTGGTATGCTGATAGAAACGCATTGCGAATGGATATGCACAAGGAACTGGTTTCGTCCAATAATTTTTCCCAGAGTTATGGCCCTTTTCACTCTTTCGACTTAGAAAACTTTTACCTCTGTATTGCATTCACTGCATGTTGGATTTGACATGATTCTTGATATGCTCATGGACCCGCTTCGCAAAAGAATGTCCAATAAGTAACGGGGTCTGTCCCATTATTTTTCGAGAGTTATGAGCATTTTTCGATGTAGGAAATCTCAATTTTTCTGGTTTCAGTATGTGTCATCAAATCAAAACCAAATTTGCTATGTGTGTTTATTTTCATGAGATCAAGGTTTGATTTAGGTTTTGCTCCGACCAGTTTTGGAACTTTTCTGTCTGACCATCCGACTGATCAGAATATCTTCATTAGAATTTTTTCTCCATCTGTCCGCCCATCTGTCCATACAAATGTTTTGGATTGTAATTTCAATGTTTTTCCCAGAGTTATGGCCCTTTTTCACTCTTTCGATTTAGAAAATTTTTCTCGACCTCCGTATTGCATTCACTGCATGTTGGATTTCATTTTATTCTTGGTATGATCATGGACCTGTTTTGCAAAAGAATATCCACAACCTAGTAAAGACCACCGTCCATCTGTCCTGTCTGCCCGTCGGTCTGTTCATCTGTCCATACAAACGTTTTGCATTGTAATTTCATGGGGGAACGGATATGCACAAGGAATGGATTCCGTCCAATAATTTTCGCATAGTTATGGCCCTTTTTCACTCTTGACTTAGAAAATTTGTCTGCCCCACAATACCTTTAAGGCTACTTCGAACATACCTACGGGTCGGGGGCAGTGGCCCACGCTTTGTGTAGCCCTTATCTCATTAACCCTTTACCTAACGAATCGCCTGCACCCGCCCATGTAATATGCAAATTGAGCAGTTGAAAAAATTAAATTTTTCAAAATATTTCAACAAAACCATATCATGTGACCCCTCATTGGAACGAGCTCAATGAGCTCGTTCCAATGAGGGGTCACATGATATGGTTTTGTGGAAATTTTTTGAAAAATTTAAAAAAATTATATTTAAAATAATAAATTCTGATATCGTCTGCGTTGGGTAAAGGGTTAAACAATGCTTGATTGTGTGGGTGCAATTGTACTATCTTCTATTTCTGAAGTTGATATGGTGGTTGGTCCTTGAAGTGTTTTGGAACAAGAAATTTAAGAAGGTTCAAGTTTAGAATTTATACCTGCACATGAAATACATCAAGTGTTATCCATGTCTGTCTGTCCCCTTGTCTGTCCATACGTATGTCCGAGTTGTGTTTGCTGGATGATAACCTGAGTATGCATTGAGATATATTTTTGAAACTCTAGCAAGTTGTCGAGAATGATAAAATACATGTCAAGTTTCCATTTGCCCATCTTTACTTTCTACATCCCAGAGTCATTCCCCATGACTTGATGAACACTAACACATTTCATGGTTTCCAGACGACAACTTGAGTATGCATTCAGATATTTTTTTTTAAACTTTCACATATTTAAATTGACAAAATACAGATCAAGTTCACATTTGGCCATATTTGCATTCTTGTTCTAGAGTTATTCCCCTTGAAATTAAGGAAAAGTAACACATTTTGTGGTTTCCAGATGATAACTTAGTATGCATGGAGATTTATTTTTGAAACTTTCATATATTGTTTCTAATCACAAAATACCGTTCAGGTTCACATATGACCATATTTATATTCTCCCTTCTGGACATATTGCTCTTGACATTGTGAAAAATAATACATATTAAGGTTTGAGTTTCTGGATGATAACTTGAGTTTGAATTTTTAAAACTTTCACATATTGTCTAGAATGACAAAGAACAGTTCAAGTTTGCATTTGACCATATTCACATCCTCTGTTCTAGTTATTCCCTTTGACGTAGTGAAAAATAATACGTTTTGTGGCTTTTGTATGATAACTTGAGTATGTTTTGGGAAATTGTTTTGAAAACCATCTTGGTTTATAATGACTTCTGAAGGATTTTGAGTGATTTGATAAAAAAAAATCCTGTAAAACAATTGACTCTAGGTGGGGGTAGGGGTGGGAGGTACATTGGGTGAATTTTTTTTCTTTGCAATAACCCTTTACCCAACGTAACGGCCAAAACCACCTAGCGCTATCCTCAAAAATCGCCAATTAATTCTCATTATATTTTCATTTTTTGTCTCCAAAACATAGGTTATGACCCCTCTTTGGAACGAGCTCGTTCCAAAGAGGGGTCATAACCTATGTTTTTGAGACAAAAAATGAAAAAAATTAAGTTATTCAAGAATTTTTTTTGCAAGTTTCATCTGCTTTTCATGTTAGGTAAAGGGTTAAAATGAGTTTTGAAGTTATTTTATGCAAAAATACAATTTTCACCCAGTTGACCCATTGAGGTGGGGTGAGTTGGTGGTGGGGCAGGAGGGGGTGTCCCATGAATTTTTTTTTGCTCACTTGAAAGTCAGTGAGAGATGTCATCTGTTAACTTTTGAAACTTAACTTCTTCAAAACGATGGCCAAATTCCAACAAATATGGCTCAGACCATCTTTACCCTTTGTACTTTGTTCAAATGAACTGCTGCCATCTTTGGGCTGGGGGTAATGCCCCAAAAGCCTAAAAATATATATAAATCTTCTTTCATGAACCACCAGAGAGAATACTTTGATATTTGGTCTGAAACTTCCTTTGGTGGTGGAGATTTGAGTTTGCTCTCTATGGTAGCATGCCAATTTTGGGCTCCACCCACATTTTCTATTTCAAGAACCGATGGGCTGATTTGAACAAAATTTGGCTTGTAGTATAATTGGCTCATAAATAATTGATTTATCCCCCCCCCCCCCCCCCCTCCCCAATTGTTTGTTTGCAGTCCCATGGGAACTCTAGGAGCTTAAAAAATTCAAATGCCCATATTTCAAAAACTGCATAGACCAGAATGTTGTTATTTGGTGTGAAGCTTTTCGGTTTTGTCATGAGTGGATGCCTATTTTAACAGTGTTATTAATGGGAAGATGCCGAATCGTCATCTTTCTTGTGCTCCATCAACTAAGTCCGGTCCTCTTCGGAACTAAACTAACTTGGGACAAAGCAGCTTGGTGGAGTATACTCCAGTTTTCTTCCTAAAAAGTTGCCTTTCCCTTTGTGTGAATTTAATGCCTCAAAAGCCAAACATACTTGAAAAATCACTCCTAGGAATGCTTAGATTTCTGACGTGAATCTTCCTTTATTGATGCAAATTCTAGTTTGTTCAAAATAACTTAGTAGGTCACCATTTAGGCTGCCTGTGGGCACCACCAAAAATTTCTATTGCTAGAACTGGTGGGATGATTTGAATCATATTTGGCATGCCGTATATTTGGGTCATGCGTACTTTATTTATGCCTGAACGCCCGCAGTTAAAAATAGAAAAAAACAAACGTCCATATTTTAAAAACTGCATGGATCAGACCAGTGTTATTTGGAATGAAGCTTCTCTGGAACCAGTAAAGTCAGGTGAATAAAAAAATTGCTGTTGGATTTGTCATGGGGTACCATATCAGTATGCCCATTTTTACAGCGTTGGTAATAGGAAAATGCTTCAAAGAACCTCGACACAAATGCAAAGCCCCTGTGAACCCCGAGAAGTGAAGCGGTGCTTGTTTACTAGTTAACCTAGACCCGGGGAGCATCGCCTGGGGCGGAAGTCCTCTAAAATGGACATCATAGGTATAAACGATTTCTAAACATGACTTCATACAGATTTATTTATATATTGGGTTTAACGACACTATCAACAGCCAGGGTCAACTCGTATCGGACATTTTATGGGTGGAGAAAGTCAGAGTACCTGGAGAAAACCCACCGAGCAGCGACGGGCAACTGTCAGACTTCCCAACGTACTAACTCCACACCAGCAGGGTTAGCATTCTTTGAAGACAAGTGCACAATCGACGTGCAGTACGCCATAGATCACGGCGCCACCCCGCCAAGTGGGTAATCGGAATTAAGTGCCTTGCCCAAGGAAGCAACGCAGTTAGCCCTGGTGGGGATCGAACTATGGACCTTTGGGTTTGAAGTTTAATGTGATAACCACTGAGACACCACGCTCCCTTCTTCATACCTTTCTTAGGTTGTATGATATAGCCATAGATTTTGAACGTGACATTAAACACCAATAAAATAAATAAATACAAACGCAAAGTGTACTGTCCCGATAGCTGCAGCCAGTCACGGACGTGCCGACAACGTGGGAAGATTAGGGGATCTTCCCAACAGTCTCAGCCAAAATTTTCAAATTAGAAATTTTAAGTACAACCACCAACAGTTTTAAATTTCATACCCTTTGGTTGTAGATTTTGTGGCATTTTATATGTGGTTGTGGGACCGCGGTGGCTCAGTGGTTACGGAATTGGACTTCAGACTAAAAGGTCTACGGTTCGATCCCCGACAGGGGTAACTGCGTTGTGTCCTTGGGCAAGGCACTTCATCCCGATTGCCCACGTGGGGCATGGTGACACTAAGGCGTAATGCACCTGCATGGTGCACTTGTCTCCAACCAATGCCAACGCTGCTTGTGTGGAGTTGGTGCGATGGGGAGTCTGGTAGTTGCTCGGTGGTTCTCACCGGGTTCTCCAGCTTCCTCCACCCGTAATACTGTACGACACGAGGTGACCCTGGCTGTCGAAAGTGTCTTTGAATCCAAACAAATAAATAAATATGTAGTTGTGATCGTTTCTTACCTACATTTAATGATTTTTGAATCACATTTCATGGAATCTCCAATTGAAGTCAACATTTCGTCTCTTGAGTAGAACAAGGCGCCATCATTAATGCTAAAATATTTCAGATGACGTTTTGTTGCACTCAAGAGACGATTTCCAACTCTAGCGCCCAAGGATCACATCTTTCGGACACAAGGGGTGAGGGTGTATTCGAATTTCTTCATCAATTGGAAATTCACAGGTAGCAGTCGAGAAATTCTAACTCAAAGTGGAGGGGTGCAAATGGTTTTCTCATAAGTTGGATGCTGGGCAGCCGTGGAGAGGTGAAAATTCATAGGGGGCACACCCACGAACCCAAACCCCCTAGCCACGTCCCTGTAGCCAGTATTACTTACAATGATCCCATTCTGAAACTCAAAATAACTGATATTGTTCGTAAAGGATATTCGGCCTGCAAACGGCAGTTTTTTCAACAAGAGTCTGTTTGATAGGATCCAAATTCGGACATTGTAGGGCCGCGTGAATCTCAAATTATGGGTCGAATCGAATACCGAATCGATTCAGCCCGAAGGTTTCGAATTCGAATCGAATCTCACGGCTCTCCAAGTTTTAAATATTGCAAATTGTTTTAAATGATCTCGTCTGACCAATGGACTCTCCTCCGTGTCCTGAGATTCCAATGTTGTCGTGCCATACACCACTCCAAACGTCGTCTTTGATGCTGGCCGGACAGAGCTGGACGCTTGATGGCCCTTCTGAACCTCATACCCAGTGCTTTGAGACGGTTTTGGACAATGCTGTTGCACAAACGCCTGTTGGAGAGCCAAAGACGTTTCAAAACCCCACTTGAAGCAATGGGTTCACGCCTAAGGAGGCGTGCCAGACTCCGATCTTCCCGAGAAAAGATCTTTCGGGGTTGTCCAGGCTTTGGTCGGTCTTTAATATCGTTGGTTTGTTGATTTTTTCGGACAAGTCTGCTGGTGACAGAGTGACTATGGCGAAGTTGCCTTCCAATAGCTTTGAATGACAAGCCTGTTGCATGCATGCCAACGATTTGCCATCTCTGTGCCTCTGACCGTCTCCTCCTTACCATGTCAACATTTACTGATAAAAGAAGTGACAATTTTTTCTTGTTTTATACCCAGACATTGCATGTGGATTATGGAGTTTTTTTGTGACATTCGTGGGTAGCATGCTTCACGTGGACGAGATGTGTTTGGGGTACGCTTATCAAACAGAAACATCATGCTTCACGAGATGAAATGTACTGCAAGACATAGCAATCATTAAAATAAAGTAACAGCAACTCTACTGCCCTGAAACATTTCAGGGGGTGCTTAATTAAATTCCAGGTGTATAGTACATCACCATGACATATGCATCCTCAAATACCAGTATGTGCCTATGTGCTGCATGTGATGTACACATTGTACACGGTTACAAGGTCTGACGTTTGCGGCTCCGACCTTATGTCGCGTCTCGGTTGAACATAAACTTCGAGCCGCAAACCTCAGACCATGTTACCGCCAGCACATCACAATAACTCGTAATGTTTGTTTTACACATAGTTTTCAAGATAATCAATGTTTTATGTTTCCTTTACAGCACGTTTAGGGAACGTGGATGGTTATTGGTTAGAACATTGGACTTTAAACCGAAAGATCGTGGGTTCAGTCCTGACCCGAGTCAGCTGTGCCCCGTCCTTGGGCAAAACACTTAATCCCGATTGCCAATGGGAACAAGGTGGCGTCGTGTAATAGGGCGTATACCACATCGATGGTGCTCCTGTCTGCTGTCTAAAACGATACGGCCCTGTCTGTTGAAAATGTTGTTAAACCCAAATAAACTAACAAACAAACAAACAAACAAACAAACAAACAAACAAACCACAAATAATAAACAAACAAACAGCACTGCTCAGATAACGGATATTACATTGCCCCGAAAGTGAGAGATGAAAGGAAAAATCATTAGTAAAAGCATTGCCGCCTCCGCTGTAATTCTCACATCGTGTCTTGTGTGCAATGACCTTAAATGTTGAAGCATAATTGGTCAGTAATTTATGTACATGTTTGTGTTAAAAGTTGAATTTCATAACAGTTTGAGTAAGTTGAAAATGACTGAATGAACGGCTGCAGCCATGATGTGTTGTTACTGATAAAGCGTGCGAATCAACTCAGTTTGCCTGTGCTCGATGGTCAGAATAAAGTGCGTGTTTATTTGAGGAGAGTTGGTTGCATATGCAAACAGTCAGTCTCCCACTTCACTCTTTTGTCCTCAACATGACATTGTGTCGTGAGTATCTCTATATTTTTTAGATTCATCTTGCACCATTCGTTCGTTTTGTTTGCGTTACCGCCAATTTGAATAGTTCAGACGATACAAAAGTGGATAATTTCGTCATTGATTAATATTTTTATCATCCGTGCATGACGAAATCCACACTGGGGTTGGGTGGTTGTGTAGTCAGGCATCGGTGTTGTTGAGTGTGATTTCGGCGCCAACTGTCAGATATAGACTCACATTGACACTGCAATGTTTATGAAAGTTTTCTGTCCTTGACCAGTACCACACCTTCAAGAAGACAGTGACTACTGTAAATCAGTATTCATTTCCCCCAAATTGCAGACGACACCTCCATAAAAATATTAATTTTTACTTCAAAATCATAGCTCAACTTGATGATTACATTGAGACGTAAAAAGCAATGTTTTGAGACAAAAATGAAAAAAATAATAACATTTGAATGAAGATTTTTGTGAATTGGGCTGATCATTTTTGCCGTAACGTTGTGTGAGGACAAAGAAAAATATACATTTGTTTCTCGGGCAATTAAGTTTTCAAATCAGTGAGGGAGGCAGGCTTTTATTTTTATTTTTTTTATTCTTTTTGTTTGATTACTGGTAGATCACTAAATTATTTTTGGTCGGAAAAATTTGCTCACATGTTCTTGCATTGTTAAGGGCCTATATAAGTAATGAAATTTTGTTCATTTTGAAAATTCTCACCTCTGATATTCCTTCAATTCAAATTAAATATACACAAAATGTACATCAAAATGAAGGTTGGGGTGTATAGAACACGAAACACATACGTAATCAACTCATTGAGTCGACTGAAGGCACCACTGGTTCCTGGAAGTCTGCTGCCGTATTCGCACCAGAACTGATAATTTAATAATATTTCACGAAAACAACTTGTGGCCAAATGTGCTTTATATATCCAAGAACAAAGCTAGGGGATAAAAATTCTTCAAAACACGGCGACAGAGCTACATTGGGGAAAATTCCAAAGCCTTTGCTTTTGTTTACGTATAATTCTACTTTCGATTTCCGGTTGACGTCATCCGACAGAAAAAGCATGTAAAAACAACGCCGTCTAAAATCAAATAATGAAAAAGATCAACTTCATACAGTATACTGTTATTAGATAGAGATTGTACAGTTGCCATATTCAGTGCAAGGTATCATGATACCTGCTGAAATTTCTTAGAATTATGATTTTGTTTTTGGATGGAAATTCGTGGTAACGAGTGATTTGCGCATGTCTGTCGAGCATGGAAACCATTTTTTATAAAAAAATGCAGACAGTGTTGTCCTTTTCCAAAATGCAGTCCTACCGCTGTATTCAAAAGTGTTTTGAATGCCTAGCTTTGTTCTTGGATTATGAAGCACATTTGGCCACAATTTGTTTTCGTGAAATATTATTTTATTATCAGTTCTGGTGCGAATACGGTAGCAGACTTCCAGGAACCAGTGGTGCCTACAGTCGACTCTATGAGTTGATTACATATGTGTTTCGTGTTCTATACATCCCAACCTTCATTTTGATGTATAATTTGTGTATATTTAATCTGAATTTAAGGAATATGAGAGGTGAGAATTTCAAAATAAACAAAATTTCATTACTTATATAGGCCCTTAAGGTGCTCTGTAAGTAAGAGAAATTTGTTTACTTTGAAATTCACACATCTAATATCCCTTAAATTCAAATTAAATATACACAAATTATACACAAAAATGAAGGTTATGGTGTATAGAACACGAAAAACATATGCAGTAAACTCACAGAGTTGACAGCAAGCACCAATGGTTCCTCAGAGTCTGCTACCGTATTCGTACTAGAACTGATAATAAAATAATATTTCAGGAGGACAACTCATGACCAAGTGTGCTTCAGATACCCAAGAACAAAGCTAGGCATTCAAAACACTTTACGGTCCAGGACAGGACTGCATTTGGGGAAAGGACAACTCTGTGAGTTGATTGCATATATTTGTCGTGCTCTTCACACGACAAATCACAACCTTCATTTTGATGTATAATTTGTGTATATTTAATTTGAATTTATGGAATATCAAAGGTAGGAATTTCAAAGTAATCAAACGATTTTCAGCTATCCCCAGGGAATCAACTTGTAATTGTGTTGCACTATTTCTAGAAAATATCAGTGAAATTTCGCTTTAAAATAGTCTGTCAACGATTTCCGTTCACCACATATCATTTTTCCGCATGGTTTAGTGTTGCTGTAGATAGGGATTGCATAGAACAGGCGTGTAATAAAATTACCAGGCAGATGGCACAAACGTAGACACGTCTAGGTTATTTGTAAAGGATTTAACTTCTCTCTCACATACAGAGAAAAAGTTACCAGTTATTTGTTGGTTTATCACTGACTGAAAAAATAGCCATCGCCTGTTTTAGTTCCAAATACTGATACTACATGTCTGCTTCTAAATTTGCCTCCGTCTCTCTCATTGCTATCAAGCGGGAGACTTAGCAAACAAAAAATTCAGGTTACATGGGAAAAACAGCGCCTCAGGGTCAATATGGGCATTTCAGAGACTTCACTCTTTACCCAACATAAACGATATCAAAATTTGTAATTTTAATTATTTTTCCTCCAAATTCTTCAAACCATTTCAACAAAACCATATCATGTCACCCCTTATTGGAAAGAGTCAGTCGAGATCGTTCCAATGAGGGGTCACATGATATGGTTTTATTGAAATTTTTGAAAAATATGAAAAATAATTTTTTTTCCGCTGCACAATTTCTAAATTACGGGGGCGCCTGCGGCCGATTTGTTAGGTAAAGGATTAACCCTTTACGTAAAAGAAGGAAAAAATAACACTCGTAAAAATATTTCTTGAATTACACGGAATATCTTTTTAAAAAATTCATTTTTTGTTTCAAAACATAGTTTTTGACAATGATTGGAGCAAGCTCGTTTTATATAATGATCATCAACTTTTTGTGAATATCGTTGGCGGATTTTATCGTTGATACATTTGGTAAAGAACTTATATTTTTAGCCGTGGTGTTTGTTGTATAAATTGAGCTGTTTTATTAACTGAAATAATATCCTGCTCCAAACACTGGTCCCCGAGATACTCACTGATAGAACTCCACAAGCATGACCTATTGAAGGGGTGGATTAAACATGATTTGTTCCGACTGCGATGTCTCGCGACTGATAAAATATTCAAACGACACCATAAAGGCATGTCTTCGTTAACGCAAGCCTTGATGAAGTATTTGGAATATTAATCAGTCGGGATTGCAGTTCAAAACTCAGAGTTTTTGGAAAATGATATGTGCGTGACGCATTGGCTTCCCAACATCTTATTTAGTTAACAAGTGCCGCACGTCAATTTGATAATGCCGAGCCTCAACAGTCCAAATCTAGTACCATAACCCTTCATTTGTATGGCCGACTGTGTGTGCCATAAGTTCGAGTATCAAATCTGGAGCTCATACTTTTAAACGTTTACAATTGTATTTTCTAGAATTGTATCTTCTACCTATTAATATAACTGACTAAAATGGATCATGAGCACTTTAAAAAACATGGAAATTTGCCATCTGCCAAATTGCCAGATCTTTGAAAATGATAATGGTTCATTTTAACCCATTCAAAGTCTTAACTAGAAAATACAATTCTAAAAAATACAGTTGTAAAAGGTTTATCGCCCCTGGTCGCATGAGAAAGTGCACGACAACTAGCAAGCCATAAGGCTCTAATCTAGTCGGATATGTCCCGACTGGAATAGTTATTTCGGGGGTGGGGGGGGGGGGGTGACCGTTATGCGTTACATACGTTCGAGTATCAAATCTGGTCTCAGGAGAAAGTACACGATTACAAGCAAGCTCAAATCGATACCTAAGGTTCCAATCTAGACGGATATGCAATAGCTATTTGGGGGAGGGGGTATCACCCCTACACTCCACCCTCGTTACGCCACTGCTCAAGGATCAATACCAGGTGCATCTATTATTGATTTTGGAATATATTATTAGAATTCTTAACTAGTATGTATTTATTTATTGGTGCTTAACGTGCATCAGCAGCTAAGGCTATATCGTGGCGATGAAAATATATATTTTTAAAAAGATCATTTATCCACCAAGAACCTATTAAAAAAAGAGTCGTTGAAATTTGAAATGTGAATAATAAAACTAAGGAGTGTGAAACGTAATGTAAAAGTGAGACCAGATATAAAACAGAAACAAACAACAAAAAAACCTGTGTGAATCAACCTGTGAAATAGATATAGATAAATGAGAAGTAAAAGATTACAGTTTAAAATTTATTAAAAAGGTTGATTGCTTTAAAAAAAATGAGAACTTTTTGTGGGCTTGTACGATAAAATAAATCTCTTAAAGATCCAACTGTAAAAAACTGCCCTGTAACATGATTAAAATCAGTGCAGTGTAAAAGAATGTGCTCCACTGACAACCCCTGTTGGCTAGTACGCATTAAAAAAAAAGATGAAGTTGAAATAAAGTTTAGCGAAGGCCTTATGTGTACTTGGAAACCACCAGTCCTTGCAAGTCTTTTTTTTTC
The DNA here is from genome assembly GCA_031216915.1 of Pictodentalium vernedei. Taxonomy (NCBI): domain Eukaryota; kingdom Metazoa; phylum Mollusca; class Scaphopoda; order Dentaliida; family Dentaliidae; genus Pictodentalium; species Pictodentalium vernedei. The sequence goes on along the minus strand of CM062290.1, from coordinate 149,579,329 downwards.
TTATCGGAAGTGCAAAAGTCTGTTATTGCAGCGTCTTTGGTTGTTTACCACTTTCCTTCATAGATAATATCAGTCTTTGACGTCATTTTTATGAAGCTCATGGAGTTTCGCCGTATTATAATGTGGTAAACAATCTTCTTGAGCAGCCTTCAAAACAGTGGAGTCGTGTATTAGAATTCGAAAACTGAAGTGATTTGCTATTGATTACTTCAACTATTTTTACAAATGGATTTGTTAATAGTGATGTTCTAGCTTAACTCTCTGCACACTGGCAAACACCGAGGGCAAAATACCGAAATTTCAAGCCGCATATTTTTCCCATAATGCAATTAGAGATTTAGCCAATTCCGTCTTGTTTGACAGGGTTCGCTGAAATTTTGAAAAATGGTATAATTGTTGAGAGGATTAAACAACTCGGTCCTTGATAATATTTGAACGTCTTCTCGCAGGTGAGTGCAATGTCTCGCACGACTCGTGCCCCATTGGGTGGTCTCCGCGGTGCCCATACGGGCTACCATGACAACTCAACATCACGTAATCGGGTCATGTGACTATGACGTGACATGGGATCCTGCATGGAATTCTGCCAATGGGGACATATCCATCCATTCAATACTATACTGAGTCAAAAAAGAAAGTATAATAGAAACAAATGTAAAATAATAGCATTAAGGATGAAATATAATAGTTCTAATGTTGCATGTCTGTGGGCAAGAAGTCGTGCAAAGAGTTTAATGACATGTTGTTGTTGTCCACCCAACCGTATACAATTTTGTTACGGATTTCAAAATAGCACGTGCTACCCGAGAATGTCAAATTGAATGGGTGACCGACGATTTTCTTTGTGTTATGTTTTGCTAGAGAGCCTGGGTTATTGAGAAAACACGCTAGTTTTAGTCTCCCGACATTTTTAAAAATGCCAAGGTTAACCGAAAATCAGAGGTTGCGTGCCATTGGTGTACATGAGGCTGGGATACATCCAGATGAGCTCGCTGCTGAGTTCGGAGTCACTGTGGCCACTATTTATCGTCGCATTGGAAGGTATAGAACCACTGTATCCACTGCCGACCGACCGTGTCCAGGTCGACTAAGAGTTACGACCCCTGCACAAGACCGACACATCAAGACGTCTCACTTGCGGGATCGCTTCCTTCCGGCGACGAGGCCAGCAGCAATTACTCCTGGTAGAACTAACAGTAGAATCAGTGCACAAAATGTCCGTAACAGACTCGCTGAACACGGCATCCGAAGTAGGCGTCCATACCACGGACCAATCCTTACTCAAAGTCATCGTACCGTCATAATGGAATGGGTACATCAGCGTGTTCGCTGGAATCAACAGCGTTGGAGCACAGTTCTTTTTAGTGATGAATCACGATTTTGTCTACGGCGCGCTGATGGCAGGGCAAGAGTGTATCGCCGACGAGGAGAACGGTTTTCTGATGCTTGCGTGCGGGAATGCGACCGTTTCGGCGGGGGTAGTGTAATGGTTTGGGCAGGAATGTCCTTGCACCATCGAACGCAGTTGATGTTCATCGATGGTAATCTGAATGGACAGCGATATGGGGACGAAATTCTTAACGCTGTTGTTGTCCCGTTGTTCAACGCTAACGTCGGATTGCAGTTATTCCAGCAAGACAATGCCGGATGTCACGTGGCGCGTATCTGTCGTGACTTTCTTGAGGAGCAGAACATCGAACCTCTTCCCTGGCCTCCACTTTCGCCAGATTTGTCGCCAATCGAGCATCTTTGGGATCAATTGGACCGTCGGGTACGACTTCATGATCTTCAGACGTTAGGCGATTTACGTGATGTTCTAAGGCAGGAGTGGAACTCAATACCACAGGGTGACATCCAGAGACTTATCAGGTCCAGGCGCCGTCGATGTTTTGCCATCCAAGAGGCAAGTGGCGGACATACTCGCTATTGACTGCATGTGTGAACTTTTCATTTCACCCCATGTCTGAATTGCGACGTCCTGAGTGACGCTGGCAACAGCAAGAACATAAAATTATGCAAATTCATACCGTTAGACTCGAAATATGAATTAACAATAATTTGCTTGGGATTAAAGTCGATAATACTAAAAAAATGCTCCTCAAAGTTTATTATACTTTCTTTTTTGACTCGGTATACTTTGGTGCTCAAATTTCAGTTTGGGAAATTTGTGTGAACCCTTGTATAGAAAGAACACCAAAGGCACAGCGGCGGTACTAAATGTGCGAGGTGCTGACCGGGAAATTGCAAACCAAATGAATGGTGGAGGAGGCGACTTACCTCCACTACAATACTGATGCGCAAATTATCGAAGAAGGGTTTATTGATCATGAAGGAACACCTGGTAAATCTACACTCGGAGAGCTTTGCATATCTTTCAGCTGATACACTACTTCCCCGAAGCTTCGTCTGCTTACCGTATCATCCATGATGATTTTCGCGTCACCTTTTTGATCTTAAAAGATGAATTGAATCACACACGCCCTATATTAAACCATTTCGGCGTTACATACTTTCTGCTTCTTTCAATTATTTTAGTGTACAATGAAGCCACGCCAGGTCGAAGATTGTGCAAATGCTTTGTATGATCTCAAACTGATCTCGTAGAAAAATAATATTAATAAAAGGTCTGGGTGCACCTCCCTCGACATAAATGTATTGATCCTTATTATTCCATACCACGTAACATACAAAACAATCTACATACATTTTAGTGAGCGTGGTGGCTCAGTGGTGCGAATTGGACTTTAAATCTAAATGTCCACTGTTCGATCGCCACCGGGGTAACTGATTATGTCCCAGGACATGGCACTTAATCCTGATTGCCCACATGGGTTTACGTTAGCGCTGTGTACGGAGGCGTACTGCACGTCGATGGTGCATTTGTCTTCAACCAGTGCTACTCTGCTTGTGCGGAATTAGTACCTTAGTAAGTCTGGCGACTGTTCGAAAGTGTCCTTACCACCCTCCCCACCCCCACCCCCACCCCCAAAAAGAGAAGAAAACCCTAAAATATAGCGCCTAACCTTTTACCTAAACTATTCACAAAACTCGCCGTTCCAATTTTATTATTTTTAATTTTTTTTTGTCTCAAAAACATAGCTTTTAACCCACCGCCCATAAGCTTTTTTTTTAGACGAACATGAAGCATCTTGCCTAATCAAGACAGGCTTTTGGCAAGTGTCGTCTGTTCGCATTGGGTGAAGGGTTAACTATAATCACGTTATAAACGATACATCAAGTACGAAGTGATTTCCAACTAGTCAACCACATGGTACAGACATAGTCAAGTGTTGAAGGTCCAGACAATGGAATTTAAAAAAAATATACTTTGTTTATCTTTCTATAATTTAAGTTATCCCCGCATTTTCAAAAACTCGGGGGTATAGTGGTGATCTCCATCCGTTCATTCGTTTTTGTAGCTATAATTTTGAAACTTACCACACTTCTTTAGTATGGTATAGAGATGATAAAAATAGGTTTAGTTTGAATATTTGTCACCAGGTGGTGCCAGGGGTACCACTTAAAGATTGAGCTAAAATACTGATTTCCGACGAAAGGCCCCTAGAATGTATAATTTTGATTATTTAAAGTGTGTACATATGTTCTGGTAGGGTCTCTAGATGTGCATAAAGGTTTCGGATTTTTGATCCTGCGCCCTTGGGCACCCGTAGTGCCACTTTTGTCTTTAAAGAATTGGTTTCCGGTCCTAGGGGTTTCAATTCAAGACGTTGAAAGTGTGTTCATATGTTGAGGTAGGCTCTCTAGATGTGCGTAAAGGTTTCGGATTTTTATTCGGCCCCATTTGGCACCCGTAGTGTCACTTTTGTCGTTATAGAATCGGTTCCCGGCAAAAGGCTCCCTGGAGTTTTTAATTCGAAACGTTTAAAGTGTGTTCATATGTTCAGGTAGGGTCTCTGGATGTGTGCAACTCCAATCAGACAACTTTTGTTGTTATAGAATCAGTTTCCGGCCAAGTCCGGCAAAAGGCCTCAAGGTTGTATTATTCGAAATGATTCAAGTGTTTTCATATGTTATGATAGGGTTGATAAATTTGCATGGAGGGTTCCTAGTTTTATAAAGCCCAATATTGCTCCAGTGATAACACTTTGTATGTGAACTACGGAAGCCCTGGAGAAACATTTTTTGTTACTAGTTATCACTTACTTGTTATTACAAATAACAAATAACAAATAAGTAATAACAAATAACAAGTAAGTAATAACAAATAACAAATAAGTAATAACAAGTAAGTAATAACAAATAATTAATAACAAATAATTAATAACAAATAACAAATAAGTAATAAGACGCAAGTAATAACAAATAAGTAATAACAAATAAGTAATAACAAATAAGTAATAACAAATTACAAATAAATAACAAGTAAGTAATAACAAATAACAAATAAGTAATAACAAATGAGTAATGACAAAAAACAAGTAAGTAATAAAAAATAAGTAATAACAAATAACACATAAGTAATGACAAAAAACAAGTAAGTAATAACAAATAAGTAATAACAAATAAGCAATAATTACAAATAAATAACAAGTAAGTAATAACAAATAAGTAATAACAAATAAGCAATAACAAATAACAAGTAAGCAATAACAAGTAAGTAATAACAAATAAGTAATAACAAATAACAAATAAGTAATAACAAATAAGAAATAACAAATAACAAGTAAGTAATAACAAGTAAGTAATAACAAATAAGTAATAACAAATAAGTAATAACAAATAACAAATAAGTAATAACAAATAAGAAATAACAAATAACAAGTAAGTAATAACAAGTAAGTAATAACAAATAAGTAATAACAAATAAGTAATAACAAATAACAAATAAGTAATAACAAATAAGAAATAAGAAATAACAAGTAAGTAATAACAAGTAAGTAATAACAAATAACAAGTAAGTAATAACAAATAAGTAATAACAAATAAGTAATAACAAAAAAACAAGTCAGTAATAACAAATAAGTAGTAACAAATCAAAATAACAAGTAAGTAGTAACAAATAAGTAATAACAAATAAGTAATAACAAATAAGTAATAACAAATAAGTAATAACAAATTACAAATAAATAACAAGTAAGTAATAACAAATAACAAATAAGTAGTATTATTACTTATTTGTTATTACTTATTTGTTATTTGTTATTACTTATTTGTTATTTGCTACTTGTTATTACTTATTTGTTATTACTTATTTGTTATTTGTTATTACTTATTTGTTATTTGTTATTTGTTATTACTTGTTTGTTATTTGTTATTACTTATTCGTTATTACTTACTTGTTATTTGTTATTACTTATTTGTTATTTGTTATTACTTATTTGTTATTTGTTATTACTTAATTGTTATTTGTTATTTGTTATTACTTATTGTTATTACTTACTTGTTATTACTTATTTGTTATTACTTACTTGTTAATACTTATTTGTTATAACTTATTTGTTATTTGTTATTTGTAATAACAAATAAGGAATAAGTGCCCGATCACCCTCCCTACTATGGGCAGGCTGCTATTTTTATTACTTATTTGTTATTACTTACTTGTTATTGTTTATTTGTTATTACTTATTTGTTATTTGTTATTACTTATTTGTTATTTATTACGTGTTATTACTTATTTGTTATTTGTTATTACTTGTTTGTTATTTGTTATTACTTATTCGTTATTACTTATTCGTTATTACTTACTTGTTATTTGTTATTACTTATTTGTTATTTGTTATTACTTATTTGTTATTTGTTATTACTTAATTGTTATTTGTTATTTGTTATTACTTATTGTTATTACTTACTTGTTATTACTTATTTGTTATTACTTACTTGTTAATACTTATTTGTTATAACTTATTTGTTATTTGTTATTTGTAATAACAAATAAGGAATAAGTGCCCGATCACCCTCCCTACTATGGGCAGGCTGCTATTTTTATTACTTATTTGTTATTACTTATTTGTTATTACTTATTTGTTATTACTTATTTGTTATTTGTAATAACAAGTAAGTAATAACTAGTAACAAAAAATGTCCCTCCAGGGCTTCCGTAGTGAACTGATTTGTGACCATCTTGATGGCAAACTGAAAATGCGGGAATACTCCATTGCGCGTTTTGCACATGCCTTCCAGTTTTGTTTGTCGTGACGTACACTATCTCCTCAGCCTCTATGGGCCCGATCGACTTCAAACTCGACAGGTGTATGTTCCTATCCGATATAACTAAGTCGACATGCTTGGTGGTCATATTTCGTGTTTTTTTCCGAAAATGGGCAATTGTGTCGCATCCTGTGCAATTCTGTGCACAGACAAGAGTCGGAATCGGAAAAACGTGCGTGGTCCACCTCCACTATTATAACTCGACAATAAGCCTGTCATATCCACCACTAAAAGCGACGAAGAGGATCGAGAAAAGAACATTTCGTCTTTAATCAACACACATACACTGTATTTTCAAGATCATAAACGGTTCTTTAAGTCTGTTTGGAAAAAATATTTTTGTTGTTTTGAGATAGCTGAACGACCCAGACACCCCTACAAGTTAACAAAGTCACGGTGTTTCCTATGTGGCTAGCGGGAGTTTTGCAGAATGAGCATGGTAATGAAAAGTTTATCAAATTCACTTCATTTTGTTTCTTCATTAACCCTTTACCCAACGTAACGGCCAAAATCGGCCAGCGCTATTCTCAAAAATCGTCAGTTAATTTTCATTATTTTTTCATTTTTTGTCTCAAAAACATAGGTTATGACTCCTCATTGGAACGAGCTCGTCGAGTTCCCTCCAATGAGGGGTCATAACCTATGTTTTTGAGACAAAAAATGAAAAAAAAATAGTTGTTCAAGAATTTTTTTTTGCAAGTGTCGTCTGCTTTTCTTGTTAGGTAAAGGGTTAACCACTTCCCCGGAGGTAGTTGTTTTAAATAAAGCTGAATAAGAAAGTATTGTTGGACACCACCACAGAATTTTGTTTCAAGAAATCCAAACTGACAAAACGTTTAAATTTTTGTTTTATAGTTTCTAAAATAATTGCAGGTTTACTTGTTGGATTACTTCTCCTGGGGTTACAGTCGGTAAGTATAGTTTAAAATATCTCTTCTAATAGTCTACGATACATCATACTGGGTAATACCTAGTGGAGACTAGAATATTGCCCCAGATTACAAAATGATCGAGTCCGTTCTTTTTACTGGCGGTTTATATATTTAAAGACACTCAAGTACAGACTTTATCAGCATTCCCCATGTTTGGTCAGGTGGGGTGAGCACGCGTCACATTTGTTTCCAGGACAATAAATTCGCGTGGAGTGAAACTGGGAGCCGGCGATGGCAGTTACCGCCAATTCCTTCGTATGTCACTCATTTCCTTTCATGTAACTCAGCAATGCAAGCACCTGTGAAACAGGTATTGATGATACTTTATCTATATCAATGCATTTCGAATGCTGAACTGTCGAAATGGTAGCTCAGTATGGCTTTGCCAAGCAACGAAAATACGCAACTCGACTCCGACTGTACACATTTCAATGTGTTTTTAACCTTAAGTTTTGTTTTCATCTCGGATTTACCATACTATTAAAAATATTAAAATTGACACTTACTATAAAAGTTAATTTTAACGCAAGTCACCAAGCTCGCAATATAAATATCTCTGTATTTTACGAGTTGGGTTCCATTTTCTGACCAGCCTGGACCAATACTATACAACTTTTACAATTGTATTTTGTAGAGATGTAGTTTCTACTTATTAAGATAACTCGTCCCCTGAGTTCCAATGTGTTCTATATGCCAGGGGGCACATAGAATACATTGGAACTCAGGGGACGAACTGACTAAAATTAATCAATAGCATTTTAAAAGATAGAGCAATTTGCCAACTAGCAAATTGCCATATCTTTGAAAATGCTAATGATTTATTTTAGTCAGTTATATTAATAAGTAGAAACTACAGTTCTAGACAATACACTTGTAAAAGTTTTATAGTACTTGCCCAGGATTGTGCATGTTAATTATTCCACATGTAATTTGTTTTGGAAACAATGGTGACGTTTCCCCCCTCATATGATCAATCATTGGGAATGCTGATATCCTCTATTTCACATTTTCAGCACTAACATTACGGGGGAGACATACCGAGAATAAAATTTTAAAAAGTCGTGCGCCCGAGATTAAAAGTCGTGTGCACGAGATATGACATAAAACTTTAATATCGCGCTCACTACTTTCTTTCTGAAGCTCAGGACTTATTATTTTTATTGTTTTCTCCGCTTATCACCAGTGGGGCTCCATACTGATGTGTTTCATTATGATTGGTACTGCGTTTGATTTTAATCTCATGTGCACGGCCTTTAAGCTTGTTTGCACGATTTTAAATCTCGGAGCATGACTTTATTTCATGCACACGACTTTTTATTTTTATTTTATCTCGTGCGCGCGACTTTAAATTTCGTGCACACGAGTTTTAACCTAGTGTGCGCGACTTTTAAACTCTTGCCCGCGACTTTTAACCTCGTGTACATGGCTTTTTATCTCGTGCACAAGACATATTATCTCGTGCGCACAACTTTTTATTTTATTCGCCTTATTCTCGGCATGTCACCAGCTCCATATAATATAGCCTATGACATAATAGAAACTTGTCAAGAAATAAAGGCAGGGATTGTTTTCTGAGATGAGTGTCAGCCAAGTTAAGGGTTACAATGGAGACAATCTTCGCAAAATATAAAGTCTTGGAAAATTATTAAAATTAAAATTATTTTTACCCCAACAGATCACGAATGAAATATGACTTTAAAAAGGCCTTTGACAGTGTCCCACATACTAGAGTAATGTGCAAACTACAATCCTATGGGATATCCGGAAATGTGCTTATTTAGATCAACAACTTCCTATCAAACAGAACCAAAAGGGTAATAGTAAACAATAAACCATCAAGTTGGAAAGAAGTTACAAGTGGAGTACCACAAGGAGGTATTCTCAGTCCTACTCTTTTCGTCATCTTTATAAATGATCTCCCAGACATCTTGAACAGCCTGTATAAGATATTTGCTGATAATACCCAAATTATGGGAAACCCGCAGTGCGAGGAATTGCAACAAGAGGTTAATGCTGCATGTGTGTGGTCCAACAAGTGGCAACTGCATTTCAACTCCAGTAAAATTCACATTCGTCACTTTGGACAGAACAATCCCAAAAATAAATACCACATGAACGATACACCAGACAATTCAGAAATACTAATCACAGATTGTGAGAACGATTAGGAGTACATATTGATGACAAAGTTAGTTTCGACAAGCACAATATCAAAAGCAAGCCAAGTACTTGGAGTAATTAAACATACCTTTGTAAAGATGGATCATTTCATCTTCACAAAGCTTTACCCAACTCTCATTAGACCGATCCTAGAATAGAAGAAATCAGTGTCCTAAAAGAAAGTGCAAAGAAGAGCAACAAAACATGTATCTGCGATTAGAAACTTGCCATATCCTCAGATACTACAACAATTACATCTGATGTCACTTCAATACAGACGATTCAGAGGAGACCTAATAGAAACATACAAAATATTGAATGATTTTTCCAACATTGACTCATGCATACTATTCACTTAGTCAAAACTCAAAACTACAAGAGGACAGTTACCAAAACTATATATTCAGCAAAACAACAAAAACCTCAAAAATAACTTCTTTACTCAATGAATATGTAACGCTTGGAACAATCCCCCTAACTACATCATAGAGGCAGACAACTTGAATTCAACTCACTTATTTATACACACATCAGAGATAGAATACATAACTGAATACATTGACCAATGTGCATATAAGTAATCCGCTAACGTAAAATATAATTCTTAAAGAGAACCGGAAAAGATTAAAGTTCAAAAAAGAGAAATAATGGCTGCGGCTAATGATGGTGATGATGATGGTGGTGATGATGATGATGATGATCTTCGGCTCGACCCAGTTATGTATGGTGGTACATAAACAGTTTTGAAATAGCGAGTAGGTACATAGCCGTGAGTTGCACTTCAGGCAAAACATTTCTGTTGGAGTTGGGGTAGTGCTTTCATTCTTCGGCTGCCTAAAACCCCAACAGATCTGGGATCCGTTATGTGGTAAAGTCGCACAGTAATCTTTATGGCTGGAAGTCCTGAGGACATGCCGCCTCAAAAGTCATCTTTAGCTTTAGATCCGAGAAGCAATGTCCTGCTTTTCAGAATTTCCTTTTACCAAGTCATCATTTCCTAAACTATGAAATCATTACAAATAAAGTTTTAACCATTGGTTTATGTATGTATGTTGAATGATATGCAGATTTCCCATACATTCTCACGTAATTGAGGACCGACAAATGGATGAATCCTCCATATCTCTTTCCGATCTTTTTTTTGATACAGGTTTTTCAAATGGATTGCTGTCTTTTCGAGTGGATTGCAGATCCATCCCATCTTTTTTTTATTAATGCACACGTTGCGGCTCTCAATTAGCCAAGCATCAATTAAATTTACTTGAACGCATACCAGGGGCTGAAAACATGTAAATACATCTAATAACATACCAGGAAAAACAACATAGAAATGCCCGTAGCAATCTGGTGGACTTTGCATGTACCGGATCAATATTCCTGAAATGAGAATATTGCAGTAGACTTTTACTCGTTATGTTTTGTCTGTTGATGAGCGGCCACAGAATGGAACATGATATTGAGTGCGACATACAATTCTCGTTGAGTTATTTGCTGAGAACCAAAGCATGTTTGATATATGCATAAATCGATTTCTAAAGAAAAGCATAAAAAAACAAAAGCAAAACTTCAGCTACTGGACCTCTATGTTGACCCCGAAAATCAATTAACATGAAAGCTTGTTCTGGTTTTCTTTTAAACTCATTTTGTACACTCAGCGTTTTATTGGATACAGTGTTTGGGAAGATTAGAAGGTAACTCTATTTACTTCAGAAGATATCAACATTAACACCTGTCTCGAAGGACATTTCTCAGCGGAACCTTCCTCGATCACATACCAACCGTTTTGCGTCTGACGGTTTTGGACAAATGGCACTTTGATTCCGATGTAATGCAATAGTGCAACACTAAACCGTGTCATAATTGCATAAGATGAACGCATGTCTGTGTGTCTGTATTCCATATACATCAGTGCACACTCAAATAAAGACATGGGCATTTGAATCAATGTGTGATAATTTGTGTAATCCCTGACTCTGGTTCATATTACATCTTATAATGAGTTTTAGCTTTAGTTTTATGGCAAGTCACAAACAAGAGATGTCACATTGTGATTAAATTGAAGATTGAAACTTTTTCTGTCTAGCTCCTTGTGAAATTCTTCGTAGAGATGGTGTTGCTTGTAGGGTAAAGGCACCCAAAGTGTGATTGGAGGCAGGGAATGAACTTGCTTCTCGAAAAGTAGGGCAAAGGCACTCCGAAATGAAGAGTACTCACTCCAGGACAAGTACCGATGTGCTCAAGCGCCGCGCTCACACGCCGTCTGCATACAAGCATGATGCACTCACATTTCAGTATTTTACCGAGCTCGCTTAATATACTGGCTGGGGTTCATTGGTTATGTACACGGACGGGCTGCAGTAGTCACAGTACCAAAGACCGGAAAAAGTTCAAATTGAAACAAACTTGTAAATATTTTTTCAAATAATCCAAAACACGTTCCACCAAAAACAAGTTTGACAACACTAAACTAAACAGTGACGGGTAGTTTCAAAGATATATAATTCTGAAAGACATCAAGTTTATGGAACCGTAAGATGTTGTAAATCTGACAGTGAGACGAATTCGATAGGTACGCATGGAGAAGGGTACGTCTCAATTTTATTAATTAGACCAGGCGTACCTGCCTAATTCGCCCAACTGTACATTCCCCCAAAAACCTGTTTTATTATTTGCCCTCTTATCGGATTACGCGAAAACGCTAATATATTTTGTCGAAGCTTTGCCTGACATTACGTAATGTTTTTGTGTATGTTTCTGTTCTCACGTAGTCGCTTTTAATAGAAATTAATATGTAAAGCATAGTGTTAAACGAAAATCTGCGATTATAAAGCGAAAACAAAAAATGATCTAATTCGCCAATTCGAGGAAACTCTAAGTTCTGAGATTTTCTATTCCCTCGTTCACACCCATGTGATAATTTTGTAATTTAAACAAAGAAACCTTAAACTAACTCCTCCATTACTTATTTATTATCACAAAAGAACTTCCATTGAAAACCCATGGTACCGGGTATTCCATTTTCTCAGCTAGCTCTGTGTATTGGAGAAGAAAATGTCTCCCATTTCCCCTTGTAAAACCACCAATCTTACATCCAGTAATCTCGTCAAAGAGTGGATGCATTGAAATCTAACTGACTTTTCTATTACAGGTTTTTTGTTCTCCAATCGGATATATTATAAAAGGTGAGTACCATAAACTTGTTTTTTGTGAACTAACTATATTCCGATATGATATCCACGAGTCGCGTTGTGAAGCAACTGTTTTGATATGGAAGTTTTGGATAACACTGAGCAGAAACGTTATCCAAAGCGACTGTTTCTGGTCTAGAATCGTTTGTCTGAAAAGCCAGGCAACACTTGATTAGAAACAAATACTACGTCACAGGCCTTCATAATCTCACGCCCATTACATCCACACTGATTGTTCAGGACAATGCGGATTAACAAGAGGGCAGAAAAATCAGAACTTTAAAAGAAAGTTGGTGAGTGTTAAAAAAACCCCCAAAACATGCATATAAGCAAAAACCTGAATCCATAGCAGTGTAGCTTGAAAAGAACTAGGCTCTTGAAAGTGGTAAACTGCTCATGTGTGATAATGATTAGGATTCCACAAGACATTCTGTAGATATAAGATTTCATTGGCTAAGATTATATCTTATTACGCCAGTCGGATAGATTAACACTTACGCTTCCGAAAGCGACTATTGCCACATATTTTATGATGATTATCTGTATATTCTGGTATGAAGATCAAATCTACCATCTGATTAATTGTTGGAAAGGGCTCATAAAGCCCTTTCCAACAATTAATCAGATGATGGAGTTTCAAGTATATCATAAATCTTATTAAACTTCCGCACATACAGACATACATAGAGGTCCTCCATATTTGGCTAAAGTGAGCGTGGCAGGAAAAGTGTTATCCAATGAACGGTCATAACTAGTGACCGGGGACTGAGGGGACTGAGGAATACAGTGACAGTAATCGTGAACAGTGACCGCGTATTAATTCAATATCCCAACACTGGCAGCATACTAATTTTCATCGTCTGCCATTTTGTGTTTACCGCAAAAATCACAGTCTGAATTCGGCTAATTGGTACTTTTAGAAAGTTTGTTTTCTGTCCAAAGCGTGCCGGAAGGCAGGCAGAATTGTAAATGCGCCCCAAAATGTCGGAGGTTATAAATCAATAATTTTCATAACGATCGATGAGATGATGGATTATTCATCTTGCACTGCATCACTACTCGTCTTCTTTTGTTAACAAAGAAATGTCAAAAGGAAAATTTACCGAAAACATTAAACGGTTTGCAAACACTTAGTAGGATGGCATGAAAATCCATTATGGGACGTTTAGTCACGGGTGTCACATAATGCTCGGCGAGAACAATACTAGGAGAGGCTACAGCCTCGCTTAATATTGTTCTCACTTCGCCTCATGTGCCAACGTATCCGCCAAAAACGTTAACGTCCGTAACTTATAATACTGTCACGAGGGAAACGGCTGTCCCTCTCTGCAATGCAATCACGTTTATACGATTTTAATAAAGGTGTTTTTATTTTGTTGGCACTACAGCATGGACAGTAGTTCTTTACAATCAAGAAGCATAAAAATGCTTAGTTTTAAGTATTGGCACACTGCCACGAATACAAAATAGAAACGAGGATAATGGTTGATATCTTCACACGAGAATGTTTTTCTCGGCAAACTGAAAATTATTAGTCCCCTACAGGAACCGTAAGGGGACTATAGGATTGCACTCCGTCCGTCCGTCTGTCTGTCCGTCTGTCTGTCTGTCCGTCTGTCTGTCTGTTTTTATGTTACCACCTCTCCCTCCAACATGCTTTAAGCTACACCTTTCATATTTGGTACATGGATAAATGGTTCTGAGAGGATGATGCACGCTCAAAATTCTTTTCTTCAAAGTCCAAGATGGCGGAATGGCGGCCATTTTTGTTGTGTTTTTTAAGCTTTTTTTTCTCTATTTTGATGTTACCACCCCTCCCATCAACATGGTTCAAGCTACACCTTTCATATTTGGTACATGGATAAATGGTTCTGAGGGGATGATGCACGCTCAAAATTTTTTTTTCAAAATCCAAGATGGCGGAATGGCTCCATTTTTGTTGTGTTTTTTAAGCTTTTCTTTCTCTATTTTCATGTTACCACCCCTCCCATCAACATGGTTCAAGCTACACCTTTCATATTTGGTTCATGGATAAATGGTTATGAGGGGATGATGCACGCTCACAATTTTTTTTTCAAAATCCAAGATGGCGGAATGGCGGCCATTTTTGTTGTGTTTTTTTAAAGCTTTTTCTCTATTTTATGTTACCACCCCTCCCTCCAACATGGTTCAAGGTACGCCTTTCATATATAGTACATGTATAAAGGGTTGTGAGGGGATTATGCACGCTCAATTTTTTTTTTTAAATTCCAAGATGCTTATATACTCTAGTGTCTTCTGTGACAAAAACTCCTTATGTCACAAAAGCGCCGTAGGGGACTAATACCACCTCGGTGGTCAAACACTTGTTTTTCATGCATTTACACATGTAAGGTCTCAGACGAAATTTCCCGCGGGAACCCCGGGAAGTGAAGCAGTGCGTGTTCACTGCGGTAAACAGGCTCTCTTTTACTGGTAAAAAGGACCCAGTCACCAGTGCTTGGGAGGTGCAAACCCTCTCTAAAATGGGTAACATGACTTATTAACACTCACCCCTTGAGTTGATACTCATGTTGTGGTCAAATCAAAGAGGTCTTTGGGTGGCCTGCGTGATAAAGAGAAGCCAGGTTTTGAAGAGTACCTTGATGGCACCTTTGGGGGGGGGGGGGGGCACTGTTGTTCAAGATGAGGTCGCGCTCCCTGGAGCTGAGTGGAAAAATTGGGAAAGACAGTGAAAGGGAGTGCCAAATGTGTAATTTGGGCATGGTGGAGACCCTGGAACACTTTCTTCTAGAATGCTCAAAGTACCAGTCTAAAAGAATAAGATTCACTGGGAGTATAATGGGGAAGTGGGATGGGAGAATGAAGGACATGTGGTTAGGGGGAGACTCAAAGGAGAGGGTTAATGTGCTAATCGGAGAGATTGGGAAGAATGGGGCAAGGGATGTCATTAAGCAGTTCGTCTCCGAGTGTTGGGAGGAGAGGAGAAGCATGGGAGTAGGGAGGCAGTTGGGAGTACAGGGGTAACCAAGTCTTTCTCGTCCGCGAACCGCGACAAATCAGCAGCTGGCCAAAGTGTTATTATTATGATTAGCCATTGTGCAAAAATATGTGGCCTTAGTGGTAGGAGTGGGATGTACCGGGCCCTATTGGGGGGACCCCGGAAGTGACGTCACGTCACGTGACCCAGTGATGTCATGTTTGGTTGTCATGGTAACCCGCGTGAGCGGCTATCTTGTGACGTCATCTTCATAGTGATACGTGGTGTGAGTGCGCAAGAGCAGCGCGTGTTGTCGGGGTGATACGTGTTTCCGTCGTCCATTTTGTTTACTGGAGGCCACCATCTTAGTTTCTATGGTAGCACGTGGTTGCTATGTTAAGTATGTTCGATTGAACAGGAGTAATTTCCCGATTCGTAGAATTACCCAAATAAACCCGACAAGTTTTACTGTTTCGAATTCTTTCAGAATTTTCTGCTTGTATCTATATATGCAATAGTTTTCGTCTATCTGACCATGTTCCTTTGCCCTGTAGTATACTCCAGTAGCATAGAAGAGCATATCAGCTGGAACAGCTTTGCTTATTGTTACTATATTTAGCTTTTGGTCTATACCCCTGTCCTATTAGAAGCCTTTGGGTAACATAGCAACCACGTGCTACCATAGAAACCATGATCACGGCCCCAGTAAACAAAATGGACGACGGAAACACGTATCACAACACGCACTGCGCATGCGCACTCACATCACGTATCACTATGGAGATGACGTCACAAGATGACCGCTCACGCGGGTTACCATGGCAACCAAACAATGCATCACTGGGTCACGTGACATGACGTCACTTCAGGGGTCCCCCAATAGGGCTCGGTTCATCCCTCTCCTACTACTGACCTTAAACACCAATAAATAAATAAATAAATAAATAAATAAATTTAATCAAAATAATAATTTGGGTAGTTTTTCATACATTTTGGGGAATGTTTATCTTGTAAAACTTTACTGAATCTAGATTATGATTCATGGTGAGACTGAAAAATAGTTTTTACTTTATTGCCTTTCAGTCCAGCCAGAATGCGGCGCCACTGCATCAGACGATACAAGAATCGTCGTTAAAGCAGATATAGAAGTCTCTGTAACCGGTTTGTGCAAGGATTCTCCTTCACCCCGAGCCGAACATTTCAAACAAGTGAATATTATAACGCACGTGCTCACGGCGAAGATGTCTGGTGGTGCGTCTGACTGTCTTTTTGTGGTGAGTACCTAACAGCAGAATTAATAATTATTATTATTATGCGTTGAAACAATCCGAGGTATGTGCTACTCAAAGTTTGCTAAGCACCAAGTATATCCAACTACCTGTTTAACGTTTTAGTTGAAATATTGTAATGAAAAATGTATATATTTTTTATTTAATTATATCTTTAATGATTTAAGTACAGAAATTCAGATTTTATTTGTGTTTGACATTATTTTTTTAGCTTTTGAATACGATAACCATAGAAAATTATAGGTAAAAGAAGAAATGTTTCAATATGCCAAAAAGTTGACGGAACGAACTGGTATGGGTTCAATATCGAGTATGAGACCCATGACATTTAATTACAGCTTGACAGCGCCTTCTCGTGATCCCAATCAGGTTCCTGGTGGTCCTTTCTTGGACCAGCATGGCACCAAGCTCCTGGACACTTCTTGGCTGGACTGGATGGGCTGAAATTGCAAGCAGCAACTCATTCCAGACGTGTTCGATTGGATTGAGGTCGGGGGATCGTGCTTGTCAGTCCATACTATATTAATGATATTAGAAATTCAACCTCCTCGAATGTTCTGTCATTTGCAGACGACACGACTATGTACAAATCCGATGGAAACATTGACACGTTATTTAACACTCTAAATGTCGAAATCTCAAAAGTAAGTGAGTGGTGCAAGGCAAATAAATTATCCCTAAATGCCCCAAAAACCAAGTACATAATCATTCACCCACCTCATACAAAGTATGTCCAAACCCAGCGTCGCCTTCTCCTTAATAACTCAGAATTAACCCAGATATCAAATAGATCGGACACGAAGACAATAAAATTCTTAGGAGTATGTTTTGATGAAAATCTCAAATTCGATAGCCATGTTTCATATATAGCATCGAAGATTTCCAGAGCGATATACACAATAAATAGGGTAAAAAGAATTCTCCCTCATCAAGCCCTTAAAACACTCTACTTCACTTTGGTTCAGAGTCACTTGCTGTATGCAATTCAAGTCTGGGGTCATGCAACAGCCACAAAAAGCTCTTTACATTACAAAAGAGAGCTCTGCGTGTAATAAATATAAAAAAAAAATACAATTCCCACACGAACCCCTTATTCCTCAAAGATGAAATTCTCAAGTTTGATGATCTTTACAGGCTACACACTTTACTGTTCATTCGTGATTGGCACTCTGGAAACTTGCCAAAAAGTTTTGAAAATTTCCTCCAAATCTATAATCACCCAACCGGAATGCTAACCAGACATAGTGGACAATTAAAGAGAAATACACCTCGAACATGCTTCTCTGCAAATTTACCAAAACACTCATTCCCTAAACTATGGAATGACCTAAGCAATGACATTCAATTTGAACCGAGTCGCTCTATATTCAAACGCTCCATAATGTTACACGCCTTGGGAACTTATAATACACCCCCGACATGTTTCAATCCACAGTGTCCCGATTGTAACACTAGAGTCGGTGATCTCCTGCTTGACTAGGCCATTATTAACAGCAGCTCAGATAAACATAGTAAGATAAGAACACGGTGTAGACCTCCTTTAAGGCGTGACCAGATCTGTAATGCTTTCCTTGTCTGAATCTCCCCCAAACATTTAATAAAGAATATCGGTCTTTGTTATGTATTGCATCTTTTGAAAAGAAATTGAAACTTATTTACCACCTGTACTGCCTCATCCTCGCACTTCCAAATAGGAGCTGGCAGGAAGACAGCCATTGGGCTATGCCGTCTCCTTACAATATGCATGTTTTTTTACAACTTGTCACTGTTCTAGTTACACAATATTCTTTTTTTTTTGGAAAACATCTAAATACATTTATATTTGTAACTACGCTATATGTACATGTATATTGTGAATAAAATATATTGTATTGTACGCCCAATCCCCTCCCTCTGTCGATACACCCGGACAGCAGGGTCAACATGAGGACGGGCATTATCGTGCATCAGAATGAATCTGTCTCCCACTGTACCTGCATACAATCTGACGTGGACATCCAGGATCTCATCAATATAGGTTGTGCAGTCAATGTACCACGTTCAAGGACACAGAGCTATGTACGTCCATCCCAACTGGTGCCGCCCCAGACCATGATTGACCCTCCACCATAGCGGTCATGCTCAGCAATGTAGGCTGCATGGAATCACTCACCTGGTCTTCTCCATACCCTAAAACGCCTATCTGTGTGGTCTAGGCAATACCTTGACTAATCTGTAAAAAGGACAGGTCGCCAATCTTCTCTGGTCTATCCAACGTGGTCAGTGGCCCATTCATATCGTGCCTGGCGGTGGTTCTTGGGCAGCGGAATGCGAATATATGGTCTTCTCGATCGGAGACCACCTTCGTGCAACCTTGCCCGGATAGTCTGCGTCGAAACATTTACCCCGGATGCATTCTGAAGTTCACTGCGATGCTGGGTTTCTGTGGCAAAGAGGTTCCTACAGGCCTGAATGATCAAAACCGGTCTTCAGCTGCAGATGTTGTCCTGTCTCTGCCACCACCATTCCGTCTTACTGGTGTGCCATACTAATGAAATCTTGCCTATGCTCTGGTGATCACCGTATGGTGCACACCAAGAGCTTCACCAACCTGACGATGGGTAGCCCCTTGCTCCACCATCCCTACAGCCAGCCACATTTCTGCATCAGACAAATGTCATTTGCATTTGCCATATTCAATCACTAAATGACAAGGGTTTGTGTTGAAATGAAGATTGAATACCCTACACATGGCATGTACATGTAGACATTACACGAAAACATCATGAAAATCAAGGGGTACATGCTTTCTATGACTGTCACAAAACGTCTGCCTGTCAAGAGAACTAATGTAAACACTGGGGACCATCTCAATACATTCCTCAATCATATCCACCAAAAATATCGCAAATATGTCACTAGCAAATTTCACAATGATATGTCAAATATGTGGTGCTTAGCAAACTTTGAATAGTATATTTTAGTTTGCCAGTTTTTCAGATAAAGAATTCGTTGCGAATAGGCGGATGGTACATTCTTAAAATACTACGAAAATCTAACAAAAAACTTGCAAGTATTTTATCGTATTTTGGAAAAAAATAAGTAAAGAACATTGAACTAAATCCTCAGCCATTTCTTGGCGCGGTTAAACCAGACAGAGACGGTTTACAAAAATCCGGTATAATACAGACCCAAAAGTGCGTTTAGTTTCCCACACACAAAATGATATAAGGCTCGGGAGATGAACAGTATTAGTTTCGACCTCTTCGTGGAAATGCCAGGAAGTGAAACGGTGCTTGTTTATTGTGGTAAAGAAACTCTGTTTTACTGGCAAAATAGGATCCGGTAACCAATGCCTGGGTTGGAAGTCCTCTAATGTAGGCAGCCTGGGTATACACGATTTGCTTGAACTGAATTTATATCCACGTTGCTGTCACATTTAGCCATTGTGAAGAAACATGTGACATTAAACCCCAATGAATGAATAAAAAATATTAGTTTCGACTACCCGACAGGCAATCTTGTTTCTCATAGCCTATCTGTCAAATGAATGCCCTGTTGTAATTCATTTTATTCGCTCAGATAATTCTAAAACTATTTTTCATTCCAGCGTAAGCCGGGCCCCAACGTTCGAAACGGTATGGAAACCTCCCACAAGGTTTGCAATTTTCGTTAACGGGAGTGTTCGAGGATTATCGTCTTGCTTAATCCTTTATCCAACACGAATACAGACGATATTTGCAAACACAATTCTTGAATTTCTCATGTTTTCATTTTTTGCGTAAAACACATAGCTTATGACCCTCATTGGAACGAGCTCGTTGAGCTCGTTTCAATGAGGGGTCATAAGCTTTGTTTTTGAGACAAAAAATGAAAACAAATAATGAAAATTGAATGGCGATTTTAGTGAATAGTGGTGGCCGGTTTTTCTCGCTACGTTAGGTAAAGGGTTAATCCAGCATTTCTGCTACCCATTACAACTGTCAGAATTACTCTCATCTAAATTATCATTATAAACGCTACTCATAAATACGATGTAGTCTCTGCAAATAATTCTCTTCCTAAACTGCGCATTTGAAACTGTAGGATAATTTTGTTGTTTGAATACGACTTCTCAGATCTTTTCAAGAACCAAAAACCTGGCGTTATAATTTTCTTTTGGTCGATGTATTGTATCATAAAATTAAAAAGGGCGACATCAGGAGAGGTGACAGCCGATCAGTACACAATCAGCTCTGAGCCTTTGTCACTCTAACTTCCTCAACTGGAGGCCAAGTAAAACATTTATCTCGATAATAGTTGCAAACCCCAGCTTATGGGACACCATTGGCATGATGTCTTGGACAGATCTTAAGTTATGATGTAAAATTTGAATGTTTATAATTCAGTGAGAAAAAAAATATTGTTTTTTCTAATATAGTTTGCAATTTGTATCAGGCTAACATTTAAGCTAGCGAAGACAACAGAAGAATTTATTCTAATTCCTGCATATGACTTATAAAATTCATTTTTATCCCAAATATAGAAAAAAGCGAACACTGAGGTATATACGATTGATATAGAGATTGCTTACGGAGACCTTTTCAACGGTTCGAAAGTAAATGAAGAGACAGAAGCGTACATTATCACCTGTACATACGACGCAAATGGAATCAATATTGCTGAATCATCTTCGAGAAAAATAGGAGATGCGTAAGTGAGCAAATAGACACACCTTATCACTACCAAACATTTCACGCAGAACGTCACGATGTGTGAATGCGTGCATCAATACGTCACGAGATGCAGCGCGGAAGGATAGAACGAGAGGCGTATTCACATATCGTGACGTTCTTTTTTTTACACGCCTATATGACAGACAATCCATTCATTTAAAAACCCAAACATTACACACAGCAAATTTCAAACTTAAACTCTCTTTGTTATTAATTATTTATTGGTGTTTAAGGTCACATAGTTATGCACAATGGCTAATCATGACGGTGACAGTTTTATGGGTGGGGGAAGCCGGAGTACTCGGAGAGAACCACCGAGCAACGGCGAGCAACTGTCGGCTCCCCAACATACTAACTCCACACAAGCAGGGTTACCATTGGTTGAAGACAAGTGCAGCATCGACGTGCAGTACGCCTTAGTACACAACGCCACCGTGCCCCCCCGAGGGCAATGGAGATGAAGTGTCTTGCCCAAGGACACAACGCGGTTGCCGCAGGTGGGATTCGAACCGAGGACCTCTCGGCTTGCAGCCTGCACCTCTTCCTACGGAGCCACCACGCCCCCTCTCTTTGTTATTTATTGGCCGAAGTATTTGATTTATCGGCTGTCATCGCAGCTTCCGAATTGATCTGGGTGAGAATGCGACTATTCGATTGGACGATTACGAAAATGGGCGGAGTTAAGTTCTTCTGACGGGCCCATGACGTCAGGTGGAAAATTAGTCCGTCAACAGAAATCGGTATGGAACATGTGTTCCGTACGATTTGTTAATGTAGAACAGGAGGAAACGTAACAGGCGTGTAATAATTGTGATTAAGGATTTTTTGGGAACACATGTAGCTTGCTTTCTTTGTTTTACTGGGGTTCAGACGCGTTGCCAGGAATTTGGGTAGCGATGTGAGGGGCGATCGACGATCACCATGGTTCGCCCTGATGGAGAAAATTTAAAAAAATGAGTATCAAATGGAGCTTTGCGGTAGCATGTGGTAAAAATGTGAAATTTTGGATCTAACATGTAAGCACTTTTGCACTATTGTATGTGAAAAATTACATACAAAATAGATCGATAAAATGAGAGGAATGTTTTAAATTCCGGATATATATTATACCCATATTTTGTAATTCTGTTAATTGAATAGCCACTTTGCCAATGAAAATTATTCAATTAACAGGAGAATTCAGTTAACAGGGATTGTGCCACTTTCCTGCATTCTAGAGATAAACTTAGCATTTATTCTTTTATATCTTATTTGACAGAGCTCCACGAGCTCTGTCAAACAAGATATAGTAGATTAAATGCCTGTATTGGATGTACTGAGGCCAAATAGGTCTATAAACAAAGAAAAACTGGGGAGAGTCAGGGTAATGTCTTGACAGGTTACAAGATTTTTTATTCAATTAACAGGAGTTTACTCTATAACCTATATTCAATTAACAGGTCAAATTTGTCCTAGAGATATGTTAAATGATTTCGTGTTGAAAAATTATATTCAGTTAACAGTGTTATTCGGTTAAAAGATATCCAGTTAAGTGGCATCCACTGTATTTTGTAATTCTGTTAATATGTGATTCTGATAGAAATTAAACAGCGATAAGCTCTGTGTAATATATGGAGTCTCTTTCACCAGCACAATGCAACTAGTTTCTGTGAAACGCCTAGGCACTTTGATTATACTTTTTTGTTGTCGAGACCTCCTCGTACATAGAGTTTAACAGCAACTTTCAACAGTCAATGTCAAATCGTGCAGGAGTGACCCAATATGGTGTTTACAATATGGAATTAAACCTTTACCCAACGCAGACGATATAATTTTTTTTATTTTAATAATTGTGTTTTCAAAAACAACAAAATCAGCAAAACCATGTTATGTAACCCCACATTGGAACAAATTCGTCGAGTTCGTTCCAGTGGTTTGGGGTTGGGTGGGGATTGAGGGGATTGGGATTGGGGTACATTTGAAGAATATATTTATTTTTTCAACTGCTTTATTTGTAAATTACTCTGACGGATGCCGCTGATTTGTTAGGTAAAGGGTATATGCCATATTGGGTCACCAACAAACTGTACAACGATTATATCGTATTGACTATGATTTCGATAAGCTGAACTGTCTATTGCGATGACTGATAAATGATAGAAATCTTTCTCATCGTCTGTCTCCATTTTGAAAAAATGAATAAATAAAGGGGAGATCACTCTGGCTGTTAGCTGTATGTCGAATTGAACAGCTTGTATCCGACACATACACGGCTTGGCGTTGCTAAAATCGAAGGGAAATATGAAAAGTTTGTAACAGGCAAGATATTAGGTTCATTTCGCGTCCGCCTGATATATATGGTTTGGCAAAAAATGTCATTCTTTTCATTTGCATTCTAGATCAGTTTTCATTTGAGTTTTTGTAACACATGTTAGATACAATTTTAGATGTAGTTTGCTTTTTATACCATGATTGCCTATTCTACTATATATAAAAGCCTATCACATAAATTTTAGCTTTACACACCAACAGCGGTGAACACGCCAGCAATGGGATTTTAATAGTTAAATTTACACTCACAGTGGAACTACATCCAAGTTGGTGACCTCTACCTGAATGAAAACTTGTCTAAATTTATCGCTCGTCGCCTCGCGAAGAGTGAAATGAAAGCGGCAATTGTTTATTACGTTTTAAATGAGTTTGCCTCTGAAGATACCACAAATTAAGAAATATGCGTTGTTTCATGTTAATAAAACATCCATAACTTGAAATAGTATGTTATTATGTTATTAAAATGAAGAAGGACCCGTGATTTGCGCGTTTCTTTTTCGATTTCGTTTCGGCAATAAAATTGACAGCGGAAGTACAGCCCAAGGGTGCTCATGTAAACAAAAACATATTCTCACATATGAACGTCTGCTGCTCAGTAAAATCGAGAAAAATTAATAGCTACTCTTAATAATCTGACGATCATGGTATAAATAAGATATACCGAAAGTTGCTTGGTGTACCAAATGTTCATCACTCGTGGTGAATTGGTGTTAACCGCTCGTCGAAGCCTCGCGATTAACACCACTTCACCATTCGTAGTGAACATATGGTACACCAAACTACTATGGGTATAGTCTGTATTTAAACATATATTTTGCCTTTCTGCAATAAAAGCCTATCACGTGCAATTGTAGAACGAAGGTTGCATATGTTGCTGTATATTTTAGATAATGCATGAATTTACGAAACGCATATTTATCTAATACCTTAACGTATGTTTTCTAGTCTAGCGTGTACCTGTTTGGAGTCACAATATAATAAGAAATAATTCTTTTAAACAGTCTAGTTCAATCCATCGAATTACAAGGCAACATGGGAAATGAATCGGCTGCCACGTTCCAGCTACAAGTTGTTGATATTCTCGGATTCCCAATTACAGGTGACATTCAGCTTGGACGTAATGTTGGTCTAAAAGGTGTTCTGTCTGGTAAGTAATATTAGCAAGTAAGGCTATAATATTCTTGTATCCACCTGTATCCTTAAAATCTGAACAGTATGACTCTAACGATTCGTAAACTGCTTGAGATAACTCACTGTCCTTGTAGAAGTTCTTCTGCAGCTCTGAACCCCTTGAACCCTGGTGGTATCTTTCATGTCAGTTCCAAGGGCAGCAGTTGTAGGAGTCCATATTCATTGGGGGTGGGGGGGGGGGATTTTAGACCAATCATTATTTTCAACGAGCAGCCCAAAGGCGGAATGCATGAGCAAAAAAGCCAGTGAGTAGCATGCCGGTCTTTGCTTTATCGAATTATGTTGTTCATGTACCAATTCTCGGAAAGTGAAGTTTTGATCAATTTGAAGACTTGGGATGCTACAGTTTATAATTCATTGTGTATTATTCAAATTTTCGTGCACGTATTGTATCATTTGGCCTATTACCCACGAATACATTTTAAGCCTTCAGAGAAAACACATGATATCAATTTTTTTTTAAAAATTCAACGAAATCATATCATGTAACCCCTCATTGAACCCTATCGTCTATGTCAGTTCAATGACAGCAGCCGATAGAGTTCATATTCATTATTTAGGTACAAATAGTGCTCGTGGGATGTGCATCCCAAACATAAAGAATTTATAAAGATTCTTTAACAAACGTTTAGTAATTAAAACAATACAGATTTGCCAAGGATACTTCACAAACACTTAAGGTAATACGGTTTGAAGAAGAAAAACAATAATAAATTATGAAACAAAAACAACTTAAAACACCCGTTATCCATTCGAAACATAATTATAGCACTTCAGTGTAATGGGGACCAGAGCTAGTTCCATTTGGTGGCAATAAACTAGGATCTGAATGGAAAACGGAATAAAACAAAATACTGTACATACCTGTATGATGACTTTTTGTCTTGAAGCTTATGGATTGAATTTTGTAGAATATACACTTAATCATGAAGGACAATAGGAATGTTCCCTCTCCAGCTTGATAAAAGTGTGAAGAGGGCACAAAGTTCCGAGAGTTTCTACCCGTGGAAAAAATGGAAATAGAGTCACCAAGTCATGGAAATGCCATTCTCTTGATTATCTTGTCTTGGAGAATGCAATGCAAAATATTAAAAAGTTAGTGCCTATGGTGTTGCGTGGGTGGAGGATACCGTCCAATGCAATATGATTTAGTTTTCCTTAATGATATCCGAAGTGCTTGCATATGGTTGGTCGAGGTGAGTTTTTCATAACTCGATGAATAATTTTCCTTCGTATGAATGTTTTGACTCTGTACCACCCATTTGTCAAATAATGGGAATATCCAACAGTGCAGTTAACTCTTTGCATGCTGCTGAATGGTATTCCTGCCCAGGGCTGCAAATCGCTTGACACTAAAATAAGTATTATGTATTATTTAACAAAAAAATTCTCCTGAAAATTGTAATGACATATTGAGCAGAGATTTCTTAAGACAAATTTCAATGCATTTTCCATCAGATCTAGATCTTCAAAGCAGCCATGACTAGATTCAATGAAAAATATTTGAAAAACATTTAACAGGCCAAGAGTTAAACTGTACTTACTGCATGTGGGCTGTTAGTTGGTATTCGAGTGGGTTGTTCATAGTAGTTTTCCTCTTCGACATTCGAGACCGCGTGCATTAGCCTATGTGGAAAATTATAAAACTGCTGTGAGCACAACAGCTGATATGACGTAAACGAATAAATGACGGATACCTCTGCGCGTACGATGACTGGTTTTCTGCGCCAATGATTTGTTTTTGACTCGATTCCCGCTGCCCATTCGGAATTAGAAGGTAAATCGTGAGTTTTCTCAAATTTCCATCTGTGTAAAATGTTGCACTTCTGTAATAGTTTTTTGGGTCCTTTTAGGTACAACTTTTGTAATAGTTTTTTGGCCCTTTTGTAATAGTTTTTTTTTTGCCATGGAGACTCCACACTGGAGACGCTGACGGTGACAGCCTCGCCTAAAAATCTCAAACTAGAAAATAAACCTATCGGCCAGGGGTTGATACAGATGCGTATGGAAGACCCTAAGAAGGTGGATGCTGGGTAGAAAGGGGTTACGTGGTGCCAAGGCTGCAATACACGAGAATCGCCAGGAGGCAAATGTTGATATGTCTGAACAACATGAGCGTGTAAGCAGCCAGGAGTCCTTGCAGAAACCATCACAAGGCTAGACGCCC
Organism: Pictodentalium vernedei; assembly: GCA_031216915.1. Lineage (NCBI taxonomy): Eukaryota > Metazoa > Mollusca > Scaphopoda > Dentaliida > Dentaliidae > Pictodentalium > Pictodentalium vernedei. The sequence continues at coordinate 149,552,271 of CM062290.1, read as the reverse complement.
GGTGGTCTGGTAGCTGTTTGGGATAGATGGCTACTGACTCAACGAACACCATCTCATGGTCAGGCACGATACGTAGTAACGTCACCAGTGGTGCCGGTCACAGAATCAAACATATATGCACAGTAAGTTGCTAAACACCAAGGGTCTGATGCTAATTTAAAGGTTAAATCTCACCCGTTCTTTTTGCAATAGTCGTAATGACAATGGCTTCCCACAAGCACAGGCGGGAAGATGCTAGTGGTTATAGACTACAACTGGTCTGTGGTATCGGGCTTGGCCATGGGCTACGTGCACCTTGGTAAAACTCGATTAAACTTTTGCCCCAAGAGAGAGAGAGAGAGAGAGAGAGAGAGAGAGAGAGAGAGAGAGAGAGAGAGAGAGAGAGAGAGAGAGAGATATGTGGGTTTGGTTGTTCTCGACGTTGGACTTGCAATGGCGACAATATATGCTGATAAAGCAGGGTATCATACCAGTGGGCATATTGGAGTAATCTGTTATTACAGCCCATATTATTACAGTATTAATGGCTTCTCTTGTGATGCTGGTCGGGGTGCCCTAGTGAACGCACTTGGCATCAATGGACCAAACTACCTCTTCTCAAAGTTGCGAAGCTCAGGCATCGACGCCGAGCGGAAGCGCAACAGAAGAGCTCAAAGCTACCCAAGCCGAATGAGCTCAAAAAAGGACAGAATTATTCTGCTGGATCAATGAAGAACTTCGGCATCAAGACCATGCTGTACACTCTTTAAATGATGTTGACGAGACATTGTGCCAATAAGCTCTGATTGTTGACGGCCGTTCTACCCTACACTCCATCGGCCCTTCAGATTTTTATGCGCCATAAATTCGCAAAAGGACCGCAACTTGCCTTTGTCACTTAAGGAACAGGCATAGCCGCACTTGTTGCCTATAAACTCACCAATTAGTCACTTGCTTGTTTATCTGCTTGTTTGTTTGCTTGTTCTTATGGAAAACAGATTCAGGAACACAGGGCGATAGAAATACAGGAACTGGAGCACAAGTAAAAACTCCCGTTTTTTACACCGTAGTCTGTGGGTGCGAAACCACTACTCGCTATATATCTTTCGCCCAACCGCCTCGATGGTATGAGGAAGAGTCACGTTAACGACATCGTTGAGGACAAGGACTTCCGGGTGCGGTCGTTCGTTGACCAGGAGTCCAGAGATAGTGAGCAGAATGTTTTGTCGCCGACTATCTTGGGATGGTACAGGGACGGAAAGGGGCGGTTTGAGAAATGTTTTTGTGGCTCTGGAAGAGCAACTCCTGAACTTCATCTCGGGCTTTCTTGCGAATGGTAAGGATCAGATTGGCCGGCATCCACAGCTATACAATCCGGTGCCATCCAAGACAGCCTTGGAAGGCTTTGGGCATGTCTTGACACTGAACTCGGTCTGGTTGGAGACGGATTCCTTTCTGAAGGTTTTTTAGAGCTTCGTGTTTGGCCCTGTGCTCATCGTCGACCTCCTCATAATATTCTACTTGTTCACAACCATTGATGTAGCATCACTCCTGCGATAGGGGTGACTGGTCCTGGTCCCACAACAGACTACCTGATCACTCTTCTGATCTAGCCAGTACATGAAGGTTTCGAGGATCGGTTTTGGAACAGTACATACTTAGTCCCAAACTGATGACTCACGGAACAAACTCCTGGCCCATTCTCTCTAGCATTCAGTCGTTCTATCCGCTCCACTGGAAGAGGCTGTGGTAGTGCTGGGTCTTCACACCTCTTCCCGCATTTCTTTCGCTAAGCGATGAATCGGAATGAAAACCACTGGGCCCTTTATTCGGGGAACATCGATTGCTCTGGTTGCCTTTCCACTGCCACCGCTCAAATAGGAGGCCTAGTGGGCCGCGATAGGGTCGTAGTGCAGGGGTGCCTAATTAGCGGCACTGGCATACATTAGCTCAGAAAACCAGATATCAAAATTTTGATCCAATGCTGAACAAGTTTCATTTCCCTGTCGAAATTCTCTTAAGTCTAACTGGAACACATCGGAAAAAGGCCAAAATGTCAGGAAAAAAGCTTCGAAAATAATAATGTAAATCATGTTTCCCGGTCAGAAGACGAAACTATTACAAAATGACCAAAAAACTATTACAAAAGTGGGAGCTCTTACAAAAGGGCCAAAAAAACTATTACAAAAGTGAGATATTTACATAGATGAAAAATCGAGAGAATGCACGATTTACTTTCTAATTCCTAATGGGGAGTGCGAATCGGGTAAAAAATAAGCCATTGGCGCAGAAAACCAGTCATCGAAATTTTGAGCTAATGTTGGCCAAGTGCGATCTTCCGCTCGAAATTCCGTTAAGTCCAACTCTAACCCATCGGGAAGCGCCCAAATGTTATGAAAAAAGCTTTGAAAGTAATCCAAACCATGTTTTGCGGTCAGAAGAAGAAACTATTACAAACGAAACTAGAAACTATTACAAAAGTGAGACCTCTTAGAAAAGGGCCAAACTTTTATTACAAAAGTGGAACATTTTACAAAAAGTCTAAGTATTACAAAGGTGGGCGCCACAATCGTCTGCCAGTTATGTTAGGTAAATTGTTAAAATGCAGATGAATTGTTGACAAGGACGTTATCTTTTCCGTAAGAATAATTCTGCTGATACCCCTGCATAAGTTTGGAAGATAAATTTATTTCAGGAGGTAATGGATCAGAGATGGGTGTACGAGTTGTGAGCTGCGTTGCGATTGGCGGAAATGATGTATATGCTTTTCTTCGAGGAGGGTAAGTGAACATCTTTCAAGGAGTAAAATATAATCTTTGCAATAAGAGGATACTTGGTTAACGCCCCACAGCAATCCATCAGTTGTAAAGTTTGAACGTTTGTACCTACCGGAATATGTCGAAAATAAATCAAATTCCGGAGAGTTTTGTATTTCAGTATTTTTTATTGTCGATTTTTTGAAGATGACAACTCATTCTGCAGTTTTCTGAAGAACTAGACTAAAAGTAAACACTCTAGCTAGATGACACAAATTTAGTCTAAAACATGGCCTGAAACGTGTCACAGCGTTACGTCTAGCGTCTAGTTTGTACCCACTCAAGGGACGATACATGGCTGTTCTTCGACCACCATAGTAATACCAGCCCAATTTTCGTTTGATTCTAGCCACGTTACTAAGATAAGTGCGGAATGAGTTGTCACCACCGGAATGATAAGGACAGGAAAGGTCAAAACTCATTGCTGTAGTGATCCATTCAGAGCGATAGTTTCGAGTAACTTGAATGTCAGTGGGTCAGAACCCCGTCCTATGCGGTTCTAATATTAACCCTGTGAACCCCGGTGGCATCTTCCGCACCAGTTCAGTGGCAGCAACTGGAAGAGTCTATATTCATTATTATGGGATAGACCAATTAATATTTTCAATGTGCAGCCCCAAGGCTGCACATTGAAAATATTGATTGGTCTACCACACACATGCACTTAGCATCCATCCTATTTAATGAAATCATGACGTATCATGTTCCTGGACGGAGAAGCGACCGCTCGGTTTTAAGGGTTAATAATAGTATTTTGAACATCGGTTTCATGTACTAGTCCATGCGAAATTTCTAAACAGAATACCACTGGCTGCCGCATAAATAAATTCCTCAACATTTCAGACAAGTGGTTGATCCATCTATTTGTAGGCCTATTAACGATTCTATGGTACCAAATCGTCTAGTATGCATATTGATACTGGGTTTACATGAGAGATCAACAACACTGGTAAGAAGACCGTAGTATCACAACAACTGGGAAGTGGATTCGATTCGAGATTCGATTCAGTTTAGAAGCTTTTTCCCGATTCAATTCTAGTTTTGACTCGGGCGAAAAATCGTGATTCGCCAGGCCTTACGATATTCTATTGCAAATTCTACTGGATAGTTCCTGGTGATTGCTGAAAGTACATCAACATTTGTATTGAAATGAAATTATATTTAGAGTATTCGTTTGCATGGAATATAATGAACAATTTAGAGAAATGTACTAAAGTAAAGGTACGTTGCATCGAAACAGCATAGCTCTGAGGGCTGTCTTCCTGCCACCACCATATTCATCCTTTGGGCCTTGATGGTATATTTCATGCCAGTTCAGAACCATCAACTAGTAAATTCTATATTCGTTACTTGGGGAAAACCAATCAATATTTACAACGTGCAGCATTGGGGATACACTTTGGAAATCTTTATTGGTCTACCACACAAATTCACCGAGCAACTATTTACTTGATGAATTCAGGTCGTATCACGATCCTAAACCGCAAAAGCGATCTTTTGGGTTCAAAGGGTTGAAATGTAATTAATCCTGGCATCAAATTTGCAAACAATTTGCATCCTTGTGAATTCTTTGGGAAGTACTTAATTATTTAATTTGTACGCAAATGAACATGAGATGATAATATAGTTTACGTCTCTTTATTGAAACAAGTTCGTGGAGTTTGTTCCAATAATTGGCTATAATCTATGGTTTAGAAACATAAACAATATTTCTTTCTTTTTCTAGGAAAAAAAAAATCAAGTGCCGTCTGTTGAAGACGTTACATAAAGGGTTAAAATTATATCTCCTGCGATGGAGACCTGTACCCCCCCCCCCCCCCACCCCCCGTTTCTCTGGGTCCACCATTGCTCCCTTTACCGTTGGATATACGGTGGGATCATGAAAATAACTCAACCGTAGCGTCCTGACAGTGCTAGATATGAGACTCGTCTCCCACCTCAATAACCACTCATGTGACCAAAACATTGGCAGTATTTTGAGGTGTTTACATCGAAACCCTATGTCCTCTTGGCTGTATTGTTTTCATTTTCTCTTGGTTTTAGTTCATTTTTTTCTGTTGACAACGAACACTTGAATGTTTGAAAAGAAAAGGCTGTTGAGCGGCTGTAGAGAAATGTCGTAATGAAAGATCCCAACGTTGGGTCATTCGTTTGAAAAAAAAATTGTACAGGCGTTGTAGGCTCGATTTATTGGAATGTTCTATCAAGGAGTTGACTTCGCGGGAGGTTTTTTCAGTTATCATTTATTAAATACGACAGATCCAAATTTCAGAGAAAATCTTTGAAAAGTGACCGCACCTCCTGTGCCGTTATATCAACACTATTGATTCGCCATATCTTCTGATGACTCGGGGGGTAAAAACAGTTCAACGTGGTTGATATTATTAGTTATTATGTGTTTTCCAGGGTGTATGGGAATTTACAGCGGCCTGGGGAACTCATACACCCTGAGGCGAAGCCGAAGGGTGTATGGTTCCCAGACCGGTGTAAATTCCATATACCCAGGGAAACACAAGGATAACGGATTTATTTCTAAGAATTTTGGGATACTTAATATTTTAACTTAAATTGTGAGAAAAAACTGACAGAAAATTTGTACTTTGTAAGTTTCTTAAATAAAACCAGACAGATATGGATGTCATTGGAACTGGCTCAATGAGCCATTTCCAATGACATCTATATGAGTAATATTTTATTGCACATAAATATTAAATTTCCTGTATTTTTATTCTCACATAACCGACCAGAAGGTATGAATTAATAATTAAAAATAGGCACTTTTCAGCCGTATAGCCTGGTATTGTGTATTCTTGTTTTTACACCGTGGTTGACCACGGTGTAAAACAGCTACTGTGGATTGCAAGTTACCCCGTACCTCTCAGCCAATCAAAATGCAGTATTTTGTTTCATTTGGAAATAATGCTGTTTGCAGGTGTGGTGATGGAGTCATAATTAATCAGACCGTCGGGTTTACAACGAAAGGTAAAACTGTAGAGAGTCCATACTTCAGTCAATTTAAACTTGATGGTGATGCAAACCTCCGATTCTCATGTAATTTTACCGTGTGCTTCAGTAACTGCGATGGGGTAAGTAGGTTTTATCTATTCTAGTTTTCATTGAAAACATTGAAGTGTATGCAGTCTGTGTATTTTAGTTAATCCTCTGCTTATGGATGTCAAAACAATCAAAATTCAAGCAACAAAACTTTCCCACGCATAATCCAACTAGGAGTTAACCCTTTACCTAACGAATCGCCCGCATCCGCCCGCGTAATATGCAATTTGAGCAGCTGAAAAAATTAAATTTTTCAAAATATTTCAACAAAACCATATCATGTGACCCCTTATTGGAACGAGCTCAATGAGCTCGTTCCAATGAGGGGTCACATGATATGGTTTTGTTGAAATTTTTGAAAAATTTAAAAAAATGATATTTGAAATAATAAATTTTGATATCGTCTGCGTTGGGTAAAGGGTTAAACCAATTCAGTCTTGTTCTTTCTTCGTTTGTCTTTCCGTTCATCTGGAAGTTTGTTTATGCGGTAATTTGAACAAAAGTTATCGGACTTCAATTAATATTTCGTCAGCTACTTATATTAAGAATGTTTTCGACAAGTTCATTAACCACCATTATACAATGAAAATTATTCAAATTATTTAACATTTTGTGTTCAATGCTACTTGACGTTTTTTGTTTATGCAATAACTCGAGCAGTATACATCAGATGTATATTAATATTATTGAGAACAAGTTCGAAAAACAGACATTTTTCAAAAATTGAGAAACTTTTCTTTGCCGAAGTTTGCTCTAAATTGAATTGTTTATGCAATGACGTGAACAGGAAACGTCAGATTTCAATAAATTTTGAACTACTGCTTTGTATTAATATTGTCTTGGACGAGTTACAAAAATACGATGACGGCTTGCAAATTGGGAGAGTTGTTGCCCTTCGTTGGTTTCGTTTTACCTAAATTTTTAATGCTTCTATGATTACTTGAAAATTGAACATCACATTTCAATCAACTTTGATATATTACATCCTATTAACACTGTCACAGAGAAGATAGAAATTCACGATGATTTGGCAACGATTACCCCTTGTATACTCTGTTTTCTCCCCGTGGGAGCCCCGGGAAGTACGCAGCACTTGTTTACTGTGGTAAACCAGTTCTGCTTTACTAGTAAAATAGGACCCAGTCACCAATGCTTCAGGTGAAAGTCCTCTAAAATGGGCAACATGTCGATCAACGATTGACTAAACTTGACTTCATCTCCTTGTGTCACGATTAGCCATGGTGCATAAATATGTGACGTAACCACCAACAAACAAACAAACAAACAATACTCCGTTTTCAGGCATTTATTTTCATTTTGATGACTATGTGCTGACTAGAAAAGTGATCATCAGATTTCGATAAGTCGTCGCCTGAGTGCTAGAATGTCCTATGTCCCATAGGGGACATAGGACATTCTAGCACTCAGGCGACGAAGTGTTGGTATATTGTTTTATTATGTGACTATGTAATTTAACCGCTAAATATCACTACTGTTTGACGATCTTTTCCTGGACCTAGGAAAATCCACAGTATGGAATCCGATTCCGTATCACTATAGTATGACGGACGATTTACGGGTGCGTTTGAATTCGCACAACTAGCTGTTCCGGTCGCAGAAAGTACTTTTTACTTCGAGCTGGAATGGGTGCGCTCGAACGACGGTCCGAGTTTTTTTTATCGTATTCATGATATCTTTTATCGTATTCATGCGCATCGGGGGGTGCCCTGGAAGTGTGCACCTGTTACAAAAGTAACTTTAAACAAAATTAGTTCTTTTTTTTACTTCAATCCAATTTACAAAAAAGGTTGGGGAATTGTTAATGCTAGCGTTGGAATATGATGTTGAACTATAAATCATATAATAAAACTTTTATCGCTACAATGAAGTGATCTGGGTCGTCGCATCACGTCTCGTTGAGGAGGTCAAATCGCCGGATCGAGTTCGCTGCCTTCCGCTGCTCGTTTGATCCGGCGATTATACCTCTTCAACTCGATGTGATACTACGACCCAGATAACTTCCTTGTAGCGATAATATGTATTTATTTTAACATTATCCTATACAAGTTTGAGAACCACAGTGATTTGTTTAAAATCGATAGTTTTATTTTCCTTTTTTCATTTTAGTGAACATTTTAAAGATTATGCGATAACTTGAATAGTCCTTACCAGATTTTAATAATGTTTGTTTCATTAAACTTTTCCTAATGTCATAGCTCATCAGGGGCGCGGGAAATTCGCTTCAAATCCTCCATTTCTTCCGCAATTCATTTCCCCCCTTGGAAACTTTTTTCAAAACTATTTTTAAATTTCAAAGACGCCTATCGACGCCTGTCGAGTATTACAAAGGGAGACAACTGTGGTTACAAAAATGGGTGCGCTTGTTGTGCAAGCAAAACAATCTTTGAAATGCGATTGATTAGCAAAATATTTTTCGAAAATTTAAAGCTTATTTGTACGCCTTCAAGTTATCTCCAGTTTGTTTCTAAAAGTCAAAACAGTTCAACGCGTGTAATACTTTTTAACCCAACTGATTTTAAGTGCAATCGCCATTCCATTCAATAATATATTGGCGAAGTGTTACCCTGTACCATATAAATTGGAATTGCACAATCTTTCTTTTCGTTTTACCATCCAAGCCGAGCGACAATGACGATTGCGTTGCTCTGGAGATTAGAGCCCCGCAAAGCTTCGACATTCAGTTCGATTTCGAATCTCAATTTCCTATTCGGTTCGACTCGATATCGGCTGGCCGATTCGTTTCTTTTCGAATCCTTTCCCAGGAATATAGCCTGGTATCGGTCATCTATGTCATCTCACAAAGCAAAAAGTTCAGATGGAAATTGTACATGAATAATGCTGAAAATAAAGACCGAGTGGTATTCCCGCTGTATTAACATAAATCAACTCTTCCCATGCTACCACTATGCTTATTCCAATCTTATTCGTCACTACCATTGTTGAAAGCAAATTTAAGTTTTCAAACAGTGTCGACAATGAGCTGTTCCTAGTGCCTAGTATACCGGTAATTCTCGCTGTTTGAACTATATTCTTTTCTGGGTAATATTCCAACAACATCATCAAGGCATGCCTTCAAGGAAGGCATGCCTTGATGATGTAGTTGGAATATTTTACCAGTCGGGACTTGAGCCATCATAATCAGAACAAATCAGGTTTACAGCCAGTCCCTTCTCCAATCGGTCACTTCAAGAAGCCCCCGATTCGCACCGATTCGGTGTTCGATTTGATTTCGAATAAAATACTTGAGTCGATTCGAGATTCCATTCGAGTCGAAAACGTGTGGTTCGCACGGCCCTACTGGATATTTAGAGAAATATTTTACTTCTGTGACACTGAGGCGTTAGCTTTCAGATATTTTAGAAAGTACCCCTTTCCCAGTAAAGTCAGATGTAGAGAAACGAGATTTGGCTAGAAACTACTGGTAAGCCAAGTGTGCCTGCATGGTTTGATGAAAAGACTTTGTACATTATTATGAACATTGTTGACTCAAAGATTGAAAATTTCGAACGTGTTTTCTAAACATATACATGTAGACTTCTTTCATTAACTATTCGACAGAATGTGCCTTACCAGTCCCTGCTTAAATATGGCCATAGTTGCGTACCAATAAAAACTGATGATGCCACACACCTTATCTCTTGAGTGCATCAATGCGCTATCTGCATCACTTTATCATTGTAGATAGCGCCTTGGTGCACTCAAGATACGACATGCCTTTATACACTCTTGATCTTTCACCTTTTCACCTTTCATCTAATTAAGCGTTTAAAAATGTCCCATCAACTAGAGGTTCTGGGTGATTGGTTGCTTGGTTTCAAATGTCTCTAAGTTCTGAGCATATTGATACAAAGCCTGTTATTCATGTGATATTGGCACGAAACAGAATAATACCTATAATTCGTGTGAAGATATGACTCTTTTACATCTGCGGTATGGTTACTAGTATAATTATACATAAAGTATGAAAAACGTAAACTTATTCACTTTTTCAGTCATCATGTACTAATGAACGCAAGAAGAGAGATCTATCCCTCTACGATGGTAAGATTTACAATAATTATACCTTTACATAAGAATTCAGTTTTTTTCACAATTTTTATTGACTCTCGCAGGGGGGGGGGGGGGGGGGGGGCACCAAAAATTTGCAAGACGTGACGTGGGGGTGGGTGGGTCTCTTGAGTGCGCCAAAAATGTGCATTTCCAGCTTGTGCGATTTTCTGAATTTTTTAAAAATATATCAATATATCAGCTAATATATACCATCATTTGTGTTTCAAACCTTAAAGATGATGTTGTACATCACACCCTTAACATAAATACATCAGGAGGCTTTATAAGTGAGAATATTGGGCTTAATCTGGGAAAATGTCACACGTTAGTAGGGGGCGGGTGTCTTGTTCGAAATGTAGAAAATGTGCAGACAATATTTTGGGAAAATTCTCTCTGATGCACTAAATTCAACCCAAGTTATTTATTTATTAATAGAATTTATATGGATAGAAGAGGAAAGTAGCAAACACCTGAGAATACTGACAGAAGAATTCAAATGAAAATTTGTCCCCGTATATGTACACCTGCTCTGGCCAAGCCTGATAATGAACAGCTTGTCATTTGTAGATTGAGGCCCACAACAGCCCACAGAGGTTTAAATTGGTGGTACCAGTTTAAGAACATTATGAAACCCCCCTAAAGACAGCTGTGCCTACTAAGTTTATAAGTTTATTTTGGATTTTAATGGGAGAGTGGGGGTGGGGGGGGGGGGGGTGGATGTCTGAGAATGGTAGTAGAAAATTTGCACGTAGGGGTGGGTGGGTGTGAAAAGGAGCTAAATAAAAAATAGGACGTCACGTCTTGCAAATTTTTAGTGCCCCCCCCCCGACTTTCGTGACCTTAAAGGTGTAGAGTTGACATTAACTATTCAACATTGCGCTGTGTTATACATGTTTTGCAAATATACCCGGCGTTGCTCACGTTGAAGGAACAACATAACGCGCATCTAAATTCACCCAACCTTGTTACTAACGGTAAAGAATTCCCCCCACAGACCAGATTTCGATATGTCTGAAAATGCAAGAGTGTTTAAGTAACAAACAAACAAACAAACAGAGGCAGTTTGGCTCTTATAGTATAGATATTCGTGTTTAACTCTTTCAACAGCGAGTTCTTGAGTGGCATCGTCCTGCCAGTATCGTATTAACTCATGGCCGGTCCTCCATGCTTTTAGGAACTTCTGGACGGGGCCCCCTCCGGCACTTCAATCTTTCACCCACTATAGCTGACAGTCTGACCCTGGTACGGTAGGCACTGTGCCGTAGTACATAGCCCTACATCCATTTTGCGGGTCTCCTGAACAATTCTACTCACAACTTGACATATTATTTAAATAAGAATTAAAATAATGTAGTGTATATAAATATTTATATAGTATACTTATGAGAGTATATATATGGATAAATACATATGTACATGTATTGCTACGGCGCAGAGTGCCTTTAACAATTTGAGCCCTAAGGCGCTGGTAACAGTGCCTCAGCAAAAAAAAAAAAAAAAATTGGCGGGCCTCCTGTCCCTTTGGGGCCCTTGGCTTCAGCCTAGTCAGTCTTATGAATAATACGGCCCTGTGACCTGCAGAATATTAATTACAACAATACGGCTAATCTTTTTATTCTTGTATGGAGATTTAGTAATAACTTAATCCTACAGCCTTATCGTTTGTTGTGTTTAGGGTTTAATCCAGGGAACGGAAATTTCCCGGTTCTCATGTTTTAAAGTCAGTAGCAATACCGGGAATTTTCCTGTTCACATTTCTGAATATCATCCCCAAAACCCAGGAAATTCATGGGACAGAACCGGGAATCAAAGGTTGCGTTCCGCAACCTTTGATTCCCGATTGTAGTCTATGAATTTCCCGGGCATTATCGTTGGTTGTCAGAACTTTCCGTCCGTGAGATTAGGCCTTAGCTCCAGTGGCGATACTGGTCTCAGAAGAAAGTGACATTCGCCGTAATCTCATGAACTGTGAAGCGCAATCATCAATAACATGGTCTATGAATTTCCAGGGTATCGTGATTGACTTTCAGAACCGAGAACTGCAGAGCCGTGAAATTAGGTATTTTATCCCAAATTGTAGTGGAAGAGAAGATAGGAATGGGTCCCGCCCTTCCTTCTGATTATTCTTCATTCCCACCAACTATTTCTTCGCCGGCCTTTCTAGCTTTATTGTCATCATATTATGAGAACTGTTCATGGAATTAGTTTCAAATTTATATATTGCTTCGTGTGACAATATCTAGAATGAACATGCGAAACAATCACATGAAGTTGCTGACCTTAGATTTACCTCTCCTTTATTTTCTAAATTAATTTAATCTGTGTAATATAAGAGTGTTGGAATCAGATAAAAACGTTCAATGAATGATTTCAGAATTTACTGTTGCTTCAATATATCATTTGGTTGGCTTGGGGGTCGGACGTCACGCAGCATTTTTACTTATTTTTTTTTAGATTTGTGACTTCCACAAATGTATATCCGAAATTGTCCAACACAAAATATATTACGTGGAAGAAATGGCTTGATGGAGCCAATCTTGAATTCGTTTTCCAAGTTTTGCTAGAAATCCCCAACAATCAACATTAAATTTATTTTCCCGTGCTTCGCAGTATAACGGGAAAATGTTGTCTTGGTGAGACAAGGGTTAAATCGTAATTAGAGTTAGTGGAGCATGTTAGGTCACGTGGTCAAGTTTGTTTGACCGTTTGAGAAATCAGTTCTACGCGAGTGCTCCCGTTGATCACACTTAACTTTTACGAATGTGTCTCGTTTTCTGTGTAAATGCAATCTAATCATTTTTTGGATCTTGGACGTGCATGTATCATCAACAGCATATTCACAATTTTTATTTTTTCAACTGCTGAACGTATATATCAGTACTAGTTGGGTCGTTTTCTTTGAAGACGATTAGGCCGCACGAGATGCAAGCCTCTTTAATTTACAAAGAAGATAAGGTCCGATATCTTCTCCCGAGGCAGTATGAGCTTGTTAGACATCGGACACAGGTTTCCCCATAAATGGGGTTTTTCCTGGGCCATCGCCTATTGCCGTTGACGGAGATTTTTTTGTCGCAGTAAATTAAAAGACAAAAGAGGCAAATAAAAAGTTTCATTGTGCTCTTTTATATTGTTACGAAGCAATCCTATATCATAATGCTCGAATTTTCAATTTGTATTTCTGGTGCAAAGTTAGTATCAGTATTTGTATTCATTACATGTATACTCGACGACACGGCAAATAAACACTCGCAATTTGCATACAGTTGTACCGTTTTGATTTTGTTTGTTGAATTAAGACTTATCTTGAACATTGTATTCATTTTTAATTTGCAAAAAGAGTATTGAATCTCGTCTAATTATAAATTTTTCTTTGTGGTTTTCTTTTTATCCATGTCTCCCCACATTTTTCATATTTATTAACAACATAGCAAAGAAGAGTCACTTGTTTTTAACTGACTGATTTCGTTAATGTCTTCATGGTGCTGCACTGACACCACCTATCGCTGTGGTAATGATGTTACAACATGGCTACTCGCGCGTGGTACCATGGCAACTCCACATTACGTAACTGGTCACGCCACTTCCGAGATCCTGTCGATGACCTACAAATGGTCCCTATCCGTTTACATGACATACTACTCAGAATAAATCGGTAGGAAGGATCAACAACAATTTAATCCTATAGGGAACCTCGGGACGTGGTGGGAGCGCGGTGGCTTAGTGGTTATGGCATTCAACCTCAAACCGAAATGTCCACTGTTCGATCCCCGCCAGGGGTAACTGCGTTATGTCCTTGGGCAAGGCACTTAATCCCGATTGCCCACGTGGGGGCACGGTGACGCTGTGTACTAAGGCGTACTGCACGTCGATGGTGCACTCGTCTTAAACCAATGCTACCCTGCTTGAGTGGAGTTAGTACGTTGGGGAGTCTGGCAGTTGCTCGTCGTTGTTCCTCCACTCGTAAAACTGTCCGACATGTGACCATGGCTGTCGAAAGTGTAGTTAAACCCCCACAAATAAATAAATAAATCTCGACGTGATGTAGTGTTTGTTAATCGTGGTAGACAAGTCCTGCTTTACTAGTACAATAGTATTGGATAACCAAACCTGCCAGGTGACTCCTTCATTATAACGAGTTCGATGAGCTTGTTCCTGTGAAGAGCCATAAGCTATGACGTTGAGGCAAAAACTGAAGATCATAAAATTTGAATGGCATTTTGTGTGAAAAGCACAATATGTTTTTTTTTACCTAAAAACATCACTTATGGCGCCCCCATTGCAACGGGCTCTGCTAGCTCATTTTAATGAAGGGTCAAAAGCTATGATTTTGAGGCAACAACTGAAATAAAAAGTTAGTTGGCAGTTCTTGTGAATAGCGTTGGGCGGTTATGATCATACCTAAGGTAAAGTGTTGAAGTGCCGTGCAAATATTCTTCATGTTGATTTGCTCTTTTATTCGATCTAGCTCCGCGACAGAAAAAGCACTGTAGCTCACCTGACCATAGTTTTTCTTCTTTCAGATGTTTCAAATGACGTATTCGCTGTTAACACAGCAATCCTACACGTTCGGCCTAACTTCTGCAGACGAAGAACATCTGACAGTAAAAAATTAGTGTTTCAAGGAAATTCTCAAAACGTGGCTGGTAGCAGCGAGACGCCGAGCACAGCAAAGATGAACTATTCTTCACTTATTACCTTTTGGATGTCAATAACTTTAACTGGAATTCTATTTCAATTATCCGCATTTACTATGCTATGTATGTTTTTGAAACGAAGTTACCCTCTACGTGTTGCCGAACGAAATATCAGCCAATAAAAACCTTGTTGCAGACAAAAGAATAAAACAATATGCTAACGATACATCAAAGTTGTGTTTTGTTTTATCCACGGTCAGTGTGTTGGTGTCCTTATTATCCACAATCACCGCGTCGTCTGTCTTGCGTCTTTAGGAAAGACACTTAATTCCAGTTGCTCAAGAGAAAGCACGGTGGCGCAGTGTGCTAAGCGGTACTGTATGTCAATGGTTCACCTACCTTCAACTTATCCCAACCTTGCTTGTGTCCGACATGACATGCCCTGGCTGTTTAAAGTATCATAAAACCTAATTACATTAGTAAATCAATAACTCCACGATGACAAGTTAAGAGCGGATGCTTCTGTGTTGTATCCTAACTAACGACCGATCGACCATGCACTGGCGTAAATACGGGTGATCCTGGCCCGGAGAGCCGGCTACACCCGCACTAAGGATATTGTCTGAAACGTAGAATTTTGTTGGATTTACTTCCACTTTCCAGATGGTCCATTAATGACGTGCAATACGCCTTGGTACACAGCGCCATCATGCCCCCGTGACGCCTATGAATAGGTTTTCCACCTTTTTACCTTAACTGTCTGTTTCCAGTTATTGTCCGTCAAGTGCCTATTAAGGAGATTACGTGTATTAGACGTCACTCCAAGAGAAACATTTCTAAGTTGAGGTACGGGTATACTAGGTTTAAAATAAGGGATCAAATCATAAAATGATGCACAGTAAATAGCTATGCAAAACATTGTCTTTCGACAAACCATAGTGCCTTTTATAGCTCATTTCCGTTTATGTCTATAGCCAATGATGCTGATAGTGACCTTTTAACTCTTTCTCTGGCGGATATGCCTGCCCAGCACATGATTTCTCTTGTCACTGAAATGTGTATACTTCGGGCACTTTAATTACATCCCCCGTCCCTTCTGTACATTGAATGGATGTTTTCACCAATGATTTATTGTGTTTACATTTATATTAATTTTTCATCAGATCTTGTCATGGCTGCTACAAGATTTGATGAAAAATATCTTGAAAACACTCATCGAGTTAAGAGTTAACACCAAAAAATAAATGAATAATAAATGTTTATGTGAGACCTTGCAAAGTAATTATCAGATTTCAATCAATTCTGTTATGCTGCTTTATGTTAACACTAGCGGGCCGACGAACGTCTTAGGCTCTAGTGAAATGTTGCGAAAACTCCACAACGGATCGTTGATTCCTGTTTCGCGTACTCTACCTGAGTTATTTTCTGTATTTTCTCACTACTCAATATGAATTGGGCGAATGGGGCTTAGTTTTTGTTTAAGAAAAATATCGCATTCGGCGGTTTGTTTACTTTCTTGCGCAACACTGTTCTTTTGCGTGGAAGCATTTTATTCACGTCGTTGCGTGAATCGAGTGTGCACCGACCGAATCATAGGCGTTCTTATATGTAGGTCTGGTTTTGCTAAAACATTTCAATGCATGCATTGTTTCGGATAACGTTGACTATACACAACAATCGTGTAAAGTGGGCAGCACAGGAAAAAACGATTGGTTAAACTTCAGTTCATATCGATATTGCGGTCGTGATGCAGATATAGAAGCTGTAAGAGACCTATAACTAGATAAATGAATTCCTGAAACTTCCACAGCGAAGTTCTTTGATAATAATCCACTATCCGAAAAGTGCACATGATAAATGTGACGCCGGGTAATTCGAAATATAATCAATGGGTTACAGCAGCCAGAATGCAAATGACGCCGAAAATGACTGCCCAAGAAGGAGAAAACAGAAAAAGTATGGTCGAGGCGATGTTTCATTCGTTCAAATCATAAAGCATACTCTAGTGAACAATACTGAGCACAGAGCTAAGGCCCGCGGAGGTGGAAAGGCCGAGTGCAGACGAGCTCAACTCGGTTAAGATTTATTGCTACAGTACCAAGCGAGGGATCTGGCTTTGAAGTAGTGCGGAAGATTTATTGCTACTGTATCAAGCAAGTGATCTGGCTTTGAAGTAGTGCGGGGTGCCTTTGTTGATGCAAAATGTGTGAACAGTGCAATTGAAGGTTTCTTGGAAAGATGCATTGGCCATTTGAGACTCGTCCGGCACCGAACGTCATGTGAGCGATATGATGTTCATTTTCAAGTTGTAATTTGAAAACAGAATCGAGACCTGCTATACAGCAAAGACAATTACTAACCTTTCGGTCCACTGTGCAGTGGTATTTTTGGAAAACTCGAACGTTGAAGAAAGAGTAGCTAGAGACTGCATCTGCCCTATACCCATCGACAATCTGTCATCTGTTCTCACGACCCCTTGTCCCCCCCCCCCCCCCCCCCGTCTTAATCATACTTTCGGGACCGGTCCTTGGATAGCACAGTCTGTCCCAATTTTTGAGTGAAAAGGAAACTGATTTAATCTTTGGAACATCGCTTGCGCTTATCACCTCGAATACAGAATGTGGCTGGTTGTACATGCTGTGGCAGTCACATAACATCCTTGGTTGTTTCAAGGTGCCAGCTGCAATGCTCTAGCATTGTGGGTGGCGCCTTGATGTACTCAAGGGACGAGAAGAGTGTGGCGAGCTAAATGTAATAAAAGGTCGCTGAAGTAACGTACCCCCGATGGGTGGGGTGGTGGTGGTGAGGGAGGGGGGTGTCAGTGTGTGTGTAACCATGCCCTAACATTTAATTCTCTTCACTGTCTTCACTACAAACTGTAGCAGGAGCTTACTACATCATGAAGACACAAAATGCAGCCATTCAAACTTTTCAAAGTCGAAAAGGAAAACAACTCTGTCAAAACATATTTCTTTTCCCGGCAGCTTTTTACATGCTGCGTATCTTTCAATACGTGGATACCAATGTCGGAAAAATCTCCACATTTAAAACTGTGTGAGGTGTTAATTACACCATTTAGGTGCCGAAAATCTGGACGCACGGAAGCACAGACGGTGGGGAGGGGGCATTTTTATTAACCTTCGCCGGGAAGTCAAGGGACAATCCTAACAGTAGTTACGGATATGCCACCCGGTAGCGTGGTATGGAAAGCGCCACTTCTTCGTGATTTACAACATATAACTAGTTGTATGTCCTCCGCTAATTTGCGCTTGTGTGGCTCTTGCTAAAGTGATAGTGCTTTACCTTTTTTATCTAGTGGAAAAATACGAACAGATTCAGAGTGGAAGTTAAATTCAAAGTTTTTGTAGAACAGTTGGCCTGAACCCCTAGCCCTCAGTTACATACTCTCAAAAACGTTATATCTTTCTCTAACCAAAACGTTGTTTGTGTAGCTGCGTTCCGATAATTTTCCTGTTACGGATAGACTCTATGTTAAACTCAAAGACTAAACTACACCGTAAGGTTAAATTCAAAACTCCATGTGATTTATTGTAATTCCACGAATCTTTTCCAGGTAGGTGTGAATAAATTAAATGGTCATACCTGGTCGCTGTTCCGAGTGTATTATTTTTTGCAAACGGTGCACACGCCTAACCTCTCAAACCACCAGTCAAATTCGCAAACGAATCTCTGGATGTTATAGTTTGGAACCAGCCTAGTCGTTATGTGGTCAATCGCCTATTTTCAGATTCGAGGGAACGGAATATTTCAATTGGTCGGAAAAGCGAACCTTTGCGGTTGTTTCTCAATCGAGGCATGGTTTGGCTGAACCGTTGAGGGCATTACAACAGGCCATGTCTGTTTATTAAATACAACGAATGTCGCCACAGCTGTCATTTTATGATAACTCCGCGTAGTTTCACCAGTTGTGTTATCTTGATGCTTTCAATGTAAATTTAATATTTATTGATTGAAGTATCTATAAAGCTATAACTAGGGTACTCAAGAACACCAGTACCTTTGTGGGCAAGCTACTCTATTAACGCCAATTTTCCTGATTGCGTTCGACGAATAACAGAGAACAGTTTCGTTGTAAACAAATTGATTGCGCCTAATAACGACACGACAATGGGAACAACTCTGGCTTGGTTTTTATCGGCCGAAATCGGCGTTATATCAACCGAGTTTAAGTCATATCGGCCAAGCTTGATAAAGGGCGATTCTGAGAAATCCGAAATCATATCAAATAAACAACTCATACCATTCATGAATGGGTAAAGTCGCATTGTCATTCCGATAGAATTTCGAATCCTAACGAAAGCTACCACACAATTTTCAATACCGTTAACCCTTTACCTAACGTAACGGTCAAAACCGGCCAGCGCTATTCTCAAAAATCGCCAATTAAGTTTCATTATTTTTTTCATTTTTTCTCTCAAAAACATAGGTTATGACCCCTCGTTGGAACGAGCTCGTCGAGCTCGTTCCAACGAGGGCCATAACCTATGTTTTTGAGACAAAAAAATGAAAAAAAATAGTTATTCAAGAATTATTTTTGCAAGTGTCGTCTGCTTTTCAAGTTAGGCAAAGGGTTAAGATACGGTACATAAAATTATTTTATTTGCCGGACAATATTCTTAACTGTTTAACTCTTTAGCTCCTGCATGTGTAAATTCCTTCCCAGTACAAAAATATTCTCATTCTGATTTTTTTATCCTATCAATTCATGATTGTTTTGTTACTTTAACGTTTCTGCTATCACTTTATATCATATGAGTATATAGATACGCCTTCAGATGGTGTTCCAAATGACTCAGCTGATAGAAGAGTTTCCTTTTCATTGTCTCAAATAATATTGTTAGACTGTGTTCGTTTCGGACTTGACGCACGTTTTCGAGTTTTCTTACAGATAAACGTAATACCCCATCCCAATACCCCCACCCCTTGCAGGAAATTGATATAGTAAAGAGTTCGGTTTGTCCACCCATCCATCCGTCCGTCCGTCCGTCTTTCGGGCCGGCGGGCCGTCCGTCTGACGATTTTCCATGAGATAACTTGAACAGTTATTGGATTGCAGTTGATTTTACTGTGCTGCTTCATATAGCAATGTCTTTGATAAGTTCAGTGAGTTATTGCTTTTTATTTTAAATTTTGAACGGTTGACCTCAGATCTCAATAATATTTGATTAACTGCTCTATTTTACCATTGTTTTTGGACAAGTTCGAATATCACAGTGATTTTTGGGAGAGATATTAAGAGAGTTATTGCCCTTGTATTATCTTTCTGTTGAACTGTGCCTAAAATTTCGTTGTTTATGAAATAACTTGAACAGTAAACACCAGATTTCAATAAATTTTGATGTCCTCCTTTATATTGACATTGTCTTGGGTAGGTTAAAAAATTACGATGACTTGAAAAGTGAGGGAGCTATTGCCTTTTGTTTGTTTCTTTTTACTTTATTTTTTAGTGTTTCTGTGATCAGGGCGTACTTGAAAAGTAAACATCAGATTTCAGTTAGTTTTGATACGCAGTTTTATAGTAACATTTTTTTGATTAGATAGAATGTTACGGTGATTTGTAAAACACTAACCATTAAACCCGAAAGGCCGCTTTTCCGGCCCAGTAACATGATATGCCAACATTTCCTTAAGTAGGGTGGCTGCTAAGTGATGATGTGGGGTAGACTAATCAAAATTTTCAACGTGCAGCCCCAAGGATGCACGTTGAAAATATTAATGGGTCTACCCCCAAATAATGACTAAGGACTCTTCCAACTTTACCTCTATCGATTCTCTTTAGAGAATCGATAGAGGTAAAGTTGGAAGAGTCCAAGGTCATATCGTATCGGTGACAGTTTTAGGGGTGGAGGAAGCTGGAATACCGAGAACGACAGAGCGACGACGAGCAGCTGCCAGCTCCCCAACATTATAACTCCGCACTGCAGCACAGGCAGGGTTAGATTGGTTGAAGACATGCGCACCATCGACGTGCAGTACGCCATAGTACACGGCGTCATCGTGCCAGCATGTGGACAATCAGGGTTAAGTGCGTTGCCCAAGGATACAACGCGGGAGTCCGAATCGATAGCGAGATAGTTACCTCCATCGGCAATCCCTAGTGAATTGAAAGAGTAAAATATGCAGTTTCTGACTACCACTAAGCGCACTGGTGGAAATAAGATTGTTTTCTAATTAATTTATTTTTTAATTAACTAAACATATTTTTATTTGCCATTAAGAAAATGCAAATGGGTATTGAAAGACAAGTGCTTTCCACTTAGTAAACCTTTCATTCCCCTAAATAATAAAGTTCAGAACTGGCCGTTAAAAGTATACACACGAGAATACATTCAACAAAGTAAATATACGATACAAAAAAGTAAAATTTAGGAAAGACAAAAATAAAAGGAAGAAAAAAAAGACGCATGCAAGCACAGACACGCTCACGCTAATATAAGTATTGAAACCATTAATAATAATAATAATAATAATAATAATAATAATAATAATAATAATAATAATAATAATAATAATAATAATAATAAAGTCCGTATAAGTTCATGTATAAGTTCATATAACCCTTCGCCCAGTGGGAGGTACATATATGTTTAGAGTAATAAGCAATGATCGAATCTGTGGGTATCTCGTGTATACTTTTGTACCGCGTGCTGCACGTAGATCTGGGTTCCCTAGAAGGAGGGTATCAACAGTATTCAAGTCTACGTCATATGCCGATGGGGCAGAGGAGAGGTCATTTCGCGCTTGGGCGTAAAGGGGACAACCAAAGAAATAATGTTCAGTGTCTTCGACAGGACTCCCACAGCTGCAACTGGACGTATCTATACTACTCAAAGTTTGCTAAGCACCAAATATTTCACACATCATTGTGAAATGTTCTTGTGACACATTTGCGATATTTTTGGTGGATATGATTGAGGAATGTATTGAGATGGTCCCCAGTGTTTACATAAGCTCTCTTGACAGGCAGACTTTTCGTGACAGTCATGGAAAGCATGTACCCCTTGATTTTCATGATGTTTTCGTGTACTGTCTACATGTACATGAGATGTGTAGGGTATTCCGTCTTCATTTCAACACAAACCCTTGTAATTTAATGATTGAATATCGCGAATGCAAATGTAAGACATTTGTCTGAAATGGTGGAACAAGGGTCTACCCATCGTCAGATTGGTGAAGCTTTTGGTGTGCATCATACGGTGGTCACCAGAGCCTACACAAGATTTCAGCATTATAGCACACCAGTCAGACGACATGGTGGTGGCAGAAACAGGGCAACATCTGCAGCTGAAGACCGGTTTTTGATCATTCAGGCCCGTAGGAACCGCTTTGACATAGCAACCCAGCTTCGCAGTGACCGTCAGGATGCGTCCGCGGTAAATGTTTCGACGCAGACTATCCTGGCACGGTTGCACGAAGGTGTTCTCCGATCGAGAAGACCATGTATTCGCATTCAGCTGTTCCAGAACCACCGCCAGGCACGATATGAATATGCCATGGATCACGCTGGATGGACCAGAGAAGATTCTAGGGTATGGAGAAGACCTGGAGAGCGATTCCATGCAGCCAACATTGCTGAGCATGACCGCTATGGTGGAGGGTCAATCATGGTCTGGGGCGGCATCAGCTGGGATGGACGTACAGAGCTCAGTGTCTTTGACCTCCTTGTACGTTGACTGCACAGCGGTATGTTGAGATCCTGGATGCTCACGTCATAATGTATGCAGGTGCAGTGGGTGATAGATTCATTCTGATGGACGATAATGCCCGTCCTCATGTTGTCCATGCTGTCTGGGAGTACCGACAGAGGGAGGGGATTGGGCGTATGGACTGGCAAGCAAGATCCCCTGACCTCAATCCAATCGAACATGTCTGGAATGAGTTGCAGCGTGCAATTTCAGTCCGTCCAGTCCAACCAAGAAGTGTCCAGGAGCTTGGTGCCATGCTGGTCCAAGAATGGAACCCCATCCCACAAAGGACCACCAGAAACCTGACTGGGAGCGTGAGAAGGCATTGTCAAGCTGTAATTAACAATAATGGGTCTCATAGTCGATATTGAACCCAAATCAGTTCGCTCCGACAACCTTTTGGCAAATTTGAAAAATTTCCTCTTTTACCAATAATATTCATTTTCCATGGTTATCGTATTCAAAAGCTAAAAAATAATGTCAAACACAAACAAAATCTTAATTTCCGTGCTTAAATCATTAAAGATATAATTAAATAAAAAATATATACACTTTTCATAACAATATTTCAACTAAAACGTAAAACAGGTAGTTGGATATACTTGGTGCTTAGCAAACTTTGAGTAGTATATTAAATAATTTACAAACTTATCGCTGTTTAAATCACTACACCGTGTCCGTAGTCTGCTTTGAATAATATTGAACTTTCTTTCACCCGAGTTGAAATGGATGGGGGTCTGCATCAAACATCAGATATTTGTTTTTTTTGGAAATTCTGAAGAGTAGGGCAGTTTCGCGTTTCCTGTGGCAAGTTATTCCATATTTCAACGTAGGATGGGAAAACTGGGCGTTTCTGTAGTTCTGTATGTATACGATGCGTGCTGAAGTCAGCTGAATTTCGATGTGCATATTGTGAGAGATCGCTTATTAGAGGGGGTAGCAGATCGCATAGGAATGCAGGCGCATTCTTGTGAACAGTTTTATAGAAGACACACATCTTCTGGACAAATCGCCTATCTTCCAGACATTGCAACCCAACTTCAAGAAGTAAACGTTCTCGAGGTACAGATCTGGTTACACCTGTAACTATTCGGGCGGCATCGCAGAGTATATCGTCAAGACGCTTCAGCAGGTATGCTAGTGCGTCTGACCAAACACGACTTGCATATTCCATAATTGGTAATCGGAAGGCCAAGTACATTTTTTCCAAAGTTTTGCGATCGAGTAAATTTTTTTATTTTCTCAGCTGTGATAGCCCAGAACTGACTTTTTTGCAGGTATGATCAACGTGCGTTTCCCTGGATAAAGAGGATTGGAAAATTAAACCAAAACGTCTGTGGGAGGAAACATAATCCAAGACTTTATTATCAAAATGGATATTGGGATGCCGGATATCTGAATTCAGTGTGGAAAACAT
The DNA here is from genome assembly GCA_031216915.1 of Pictodentalium vernedei. Lineage (NCBI taxonomy): Eukaryota > Metazoa > Mollusca > Scaphopoda > Dentaliida > Dentaliidae > Pictodentalium > Pictodentalium vernedei. Next base: position 149,528,594 of record CM062290.1, on the reverse strand, counting down.
AAAATTAGTCTTTTTGGGGGTTCAAAAGTACTAACCATAATTTTGACCAGTCATTTACTTTCTCAAGCGCTAAGTTTAAATTCTGAGTTATTGTGCAGGTTTGCTTGGCACTCTCTGTTAAACGTGTATCACCCGCAAATAACCTGGTAAATAGGGTCCATTTCATAGGCTATGTCGTTAATGTAAACTAGAAAAAGAAAAGGTTCAAGTACTGAACCCCAGGGGACTCCTGCATGAATGTTTCTATATTCAGATTGGTGGCCATTTACAATAACTCTCTGCTTTCGATCAGTCAAATAGCCTTTAAACCACCTGATAAGAGATCCGGATACGCCGTATTGTTTGAGTTTGAAAAGTAATCCCATATTCCAGACTCAGACTGTCGAAGGCCTTTGATACATCAAAGAAAACTCCACAGGTGTGTTCCTTTATATCAATAGATTTACATAGGTTGTGGTATACTTAAATAAGCTGAAAGACAGTGCTATTGTTTGGTAGAAAACCTGATTGGTACTCATAGAATAGATTTTTGTCCTTAAAATAGGCACGAATGTCCTTAAACACAACCCTTTCCATGACCTTACCAACACAACTTAATAGAGAGATTGGACGATAATTCTTTGCGTCAAACCGGTCGCCCTTTTATATAAAGGATTTATATCCGCATATTTCCACTCACTTGGAAACATATTTAGGTCTAGAGACTATTTGAAATGTAAATACAACGGTTTGCAGACTGATTATTTGGATTCTTTTAGAAACTTGTGCCCAATACCGCCGTGGCCACTAGCTTTTTTAACTGGCAGATAATTTAAAATATCAATAATATAATTTTCGGTGAAGGATATACTACTTA